>JAJIZL010020697.1:772325-784949 GCA_023969395.1 Amblyomma maculatum | reverse complement strand
AAGGCGTCCCACATGTTACTGGGGATGAACAAAGGGCGATTCCTAGTAGCTCCAGGACGAATGAAGCGGCTGGGCTAAAGCCAAAAGGACGCTCAGTTGTGGATGTGTCGGGAAGCGACCGGAAAGTCCGATGTTGCAAGGAGATGTATCACATAGCAACATGGAATGTAAGATCTATGACGCAAGGTAAACTGGATATCGTCAAGCGAGAAATGGACAGATTGAACATTGATATCTTGGGTATCAGCGAGCTCAAGTGGACCGGAATGGGAGAATTTAACTCCGGTGACCATTATGTCTTTTATTGTGGGCACGAATCCAAGAGAAGGAATGGGGTCGCTCTCATAGTAAACAGAAGAATGGGCGAAGCAGTGCTAGGGTACAACCCCAAAAACGACCGAATGATTTCACTTCGGATCAAAGGTCACCCTTTCAACAAAACAGTTATCCAAGTCTATGCACCGACCACTATTGCTGAAGAAGCTGACGTTGAGAGATTTTATGCGGACCTACAATGCCTTTTAGACCGCACCCCATCATCAGACGTTCGTTTTTCTCATAGGAGACTGGAATGCTAAGGTAGGGAGTGAAGAAATATCCGGAATTACAGGCAAGTTTGGTCTTGGTGAGCCGAATGAAGCTGGGCAGAGGCTAGTACAGTTTTGTCAAGAAAACAACCTGACCATAGCGAATACTCATTTTCAACAGCGCACGAGGCGCCTGTACACATGGACTTCACCGGACGGTCTGAACAGGAATCAGATCGATTATATTATTTGCCGACAGAGATGGAGAAGCGCATACAAGCAGTAAAAACAAGGCCTGGGGCCGATTGTGGCACCGATCATCAGCTTCTTGTTGCCAAGATTAAGCTTCGATTGAGGAAAACGCAGAAAACTAGAAGGCCTTTCAGGTATGATCTGGATCAAGTTCCATTAGAATATGCTGTGGAAGGGAGGAATCGATTTCAAGAATTAGATCTAAAAGACAAAGAGCCCGAAGAGATGTGGGCTGATGTTCGTGATATAATACAAGAAGTTGCTACTAAGGTAGTTCCAAAGCAAAAGAAATTCAAGAAAGCAAACTGGTTATCTGAAGAGGCTTTGCAAATAGCTGAGGAAAGGAGGATGGCAAAATTTATGGGGGAAACAGAAAGATACAAGGTTCTCAATGCGGATTTTCAGAAAATAGCAAGGAGAGATAAGAATGCCTTCCTGAACATACAGTGCCAAGCAGTTGAGGACAACAGCCAATTAAGGAACACAAGAGCTCTGTATAAAACAATCAAAAATATCAAACGAAGCTTCTGTGCTAAGATGGGCGTGATAAAGGACAAACGAGGCAAGGACCTCACTGAAGCCGCAGAGATAAAGAAGAAGTGGCAGGAATACATAGAAGAACTGTACAAGAAAGACCCGAATGTGAAAACCCAACATAAGACGGTTGTGATCACTGATCTCGAGCCGGGCATCCTGAAGAGTGAAGTTGAATGGGCCTTAGCCAGCCTTGCTAAGAAAAAAGCTAGCGGAATTGATAGCATTCCAGCTGAGTTGCTTCAAAACATCAACAATGACGCTGTTAACATTCTGCATACATTATGTCAGAAGATTTAGACAACCCTGCAGTGGCCACAGGATTGGAGGAGGTCAGTTTACATCCCCATTCCAAAGAAAGGCAGTGCCAAATATTGTTCCTAGTACCGCACGATCGCGCTTATTTCGCATGCTAGCAAGTTGATGTTGAAAATCCTCCAAGGTAGGCTGCAGCAGTATGTGGATCGAGAGCTTCCGGACGTGGAAGCTGGGTTTCGCAAGGGCAGAGGAACTAGAGACCAAGTTGCCATCCTTCGCTGGATCAAGGAAAAAGCAAGAGAGTTCCAGAAACCCATCTGCTTCTGCTTTATTGATTATGCGAAAGCGTTTGACTGCGTAGATCACAGCAGATTGTGGCAAGCTCTCCAAGAGATGGGAGTTCCAATTCACCTCATCTGTCTCCTCAGAGACCTGTATGAAGGGCAAGAGGCCACAGTCAGAACTGGGCATGATCTTACTGATTGGTTTCCGATTGAGAAAGGAGTGAGGCAAGGCTGCATACTGTCGCCCTGCCTATTTAACCTATATGCAGAGTGCATCATGAGGAAGGCTGGTCTGGACGAGTCTTCAGCTGGAGTGAAGATTGCTGGAAAACGTATCAACAACCTTAGATATGCGGATGATACCACTTTAATGGCAGAAAGTGAAGCGGAACTCAAGAGACTTCTGATGCGCGTACAAGAAGAGAGTGAGAAGTTTGGGCTTAAACTGAACATTAAAAAGACAAAGATCATGGCGTCTTGCCCTATCAAGTCCTGGAGCATCAAGGGACAAGAAGTGGAAGCTTTGACAGATTTTCTCTTCTTGGGCTCCAAGATTACCTCGGAAGGAGACTGCAGCCATGAAATTAGGAGACGCCTGCTTCTGGGAAAGAGAGCAATGGTTAGCCTTGACCGCCTAGTAAAGAGCAGAGACATTAGTCTGCCAACCAAGATCCGTATAACTCGTGCTATGTCTTTCCAGTTGTGATGTATGGATGCGAGAGTTGGACTGTGAAAAAGGCTGACCGCCGAAGAATTGACGCGTTTGAATTGTGGTGCTGGCGAAGACTCTTGAGAGCTCCTTGGACTGCCAGAAGATCAAATCAGTCAATATTTTCGACCATAAACCCTGACTGCTCATTGGAGGGTCAAATTCTAAAGTTAAAGCTCAGCTACTTTGGTCATCTGATGAGAAGAGAGGAGTAGCTGGAGAAAGATTTGATGTTGGGAAAGGTTGAGGGTCGCCGGAGAAGGGGTAGGCAGCGAACGCGATGGTTAGATAGCATCCTCGAGGCACTGCAGATGAAGTTATGTGATGTTAGGAAGATAGTGAGAGACCGGAAAGCGTGGCTTGTCATGGTCAATAGGGTCACGAAGAGTCGGACACGACTGAACGACTGAACTGAACTGAACTGACGTCGTCTTTTATGCTGTCTCGGTGAACCTGCTGAATAACGTTTTGTCACTTATACCAGGCAAGTTATTTCAGAGTGAATTAAGGCATCAATCTCCGCTTTCCACCCATTGAGTCTGGCGCAGCGGCATTGACGTATGGCATACTTCATCACTTCAGATATGCACACGTACTGTGATATTCGGAGACATGCTCTTTTAAGGTGAGGAGGCTTGTTCTTATCCCCTCATCCCGCGGTTGATATCGCACATCTTTGCTCTCAGCCGCGGGATGAGGGGAAGAGAGCAAGCCTTCAAACTCTTTATAGCTGCGTCAACAGGCAGGATGGATGGAATGGATGGATGGAATATAGGCGCGTCCCCTTTGAAACGGCACCGGCGGGCGCAGCGCCGCCTCTGGGGAGCGATACTGCTCCTCCGACCGGCGCGTTGGGCTGCAAATTTCTGCAACAGACGGTACATGGTCAGCATGTCACACGGAGTGTGGTTGAAACGTTCTGTCAGGCCATTCCTCCCAGGGTGGTAGGAAGTAGCGGTGCGGGGAATGATGTGGCATTCTCTCGTCAGGGCCTTACGAGCGTCGGACAAGAAAACACGTCCGCGGTTGCTGAGTAGTTCGCTGTGGGTCCCGTGGCGAAGAATTAAGTTCTTGAGGAAGAAAGCGCTGTCTTGTGCAGAGGCAGATGGCAATGGTTATGTTATAATGTTGCGAGTAAGAGGATCTACTGCCACGATAATCCAGCGGTTGCCAGCGGCAGTAGTAGGAAAGCGGCCAGAAAGATCTATGGCAAGCGATCAAATGAACGGGCTGGACTGGGTATCGGCTGCAACGAGGCAGGGGACATGTCAGGAGTTTTTAGTGTTGACAAGATTGGCAAATGCGCATGAAATACTGTACAAAGCGGTACATTCCACGCCACTGAAACCGCAGACGGAGGCTTGTGTAGGTTTTCAATACACCACTATAGGCACGCTCTAGGTCAGAGTGGAAAGCAGCGCACATGTCGAAGGGTGATTACGTGGGACAACTCTGAACCATTTCCTTCTGTCAAGCAAATAATTGCGGAGATAGAGATTGCCGTCACGAATGGAGGAGTGGTGGGTTTGGTGGATGAGGGCTCTGGATGAATGACCGGGAGTGGGACTTGAAATTCCAGAAGTGCAGTGATTCAAGAGCAATTCCGATGTTCGATGGCCAAATCGAGAACGGCAACCGATGTAAAAAGTAAGCACAGACCTGGTAAGACGAGGAAGCGCTGGGTATCGGCGAGCGGGAAAGAGCGTCCGCGCCCGTATGCTTTAGGCCTGATGATTAAAGACATGAATGCCATATTTCTGGTAACTAAGAGCCCAGCGAGCAAGGCGGCTGGATGGGTCCTACATATTCCAGCAAGCACAACGCGTGGTGATAGATCACGACAATAATTGGTAGGCCGTACACAGAGAGACGACATCTTTTGATAACGAAAATATTGCTCAAACATCCTTTTTTTGTTAAAGAATAATTATACTCCGCTTTCTTGTAGGTTCGGCCCGCGTAGGGCACCGCATAGTTGTTGAATGAAACGAGGTTTACGTAGGGTGATGACGCCACCTAGCCCAACAATTCTAGGGGCAATTTGGACCACTAAACTACGATGAGGCGAAAGCATCTGTTGCGCGGTTGTCTGAAGCCCTCCACTACTGGCACCTCTTTCTCTATTTTTTTCACTCCCACTTCATGATTTTCCTTGCGGCTTGGTAGAGGTGTCCACGCACAATTTGGACTGATACTGCATCGTTTCTTTCCTGTAAACCAATTTGAAACGCCGCTGATTCCTGCTGTACTCCATCTGCTTCTATATGCTATGGGGTGCGGCGCTCGGCGAAGCGCCAAATAAAGGCGTCACACGGACGCCTGGATAAGCGAGACTCGCCTGCGGACCTCTTATACTAGTTGCGACGTCCTAACCATATATGACGTCATAATGTCTTCAGTTCCGGTCATTAAAGATGACCTGATGTGACTCCATGATGACGTCATTGCCGATGACATCACCATGTGATAACCTCAGCCACAGTCATTTCAAGGCAAGACATACTACACCACTGATGGCGTCGACATTAACTTCAAGGTATAACATAGTACACCACTGATGACGTCATCATTTATTGCAAGGTACGACATACTACTTCTCTGATGACATCATCAATTTCAAGGTACGGAATACTACACTAATTACGTGATCATTAATTTCAAATCATGACAAACTACACCACGTATGACGCCACCATTTATTTCAAGGTGCGTCATACTACACCGCTTATGACGTAATCAAACTAAAGCGTTACGGATGAACGGACACGATCGAGGACACGAGCATAAGTCGGCTACTAGTGCTGGTGTCAGTCTGAATCTCCGTAGGCGCAGTCGGATCAAAATGCCGGAAAATGGGAGGCAAAACCAAAAGGCGACGCAAAGTGTGGAGCATTATCACCGGCTGATGTCCAGGCGGAAACGTCGGAGCTGCCGGCAAGCAGCTGGGTCAGGGCAGCGATGACGGAGGCGCAATTCAATTTGAAACATCGAAATTAGGAGCAGAGGCCAATAAAACTGCGGAGCTGCTTTAGAGAAATTGACTACGGTAACTCGGCGACTGCACAAAGTTTGGTGAGGTTGGGAAGATTGCCGTGCTCAGAAACTACATTGCCTACAACAGTGAGTTTTCGGGTGGCAATGGGCACTGTTTCAATCCAACCGTAGCCCGTAGTTGGCGAGACGCGTCAGGACGTACTTCAGCCGGGAGAATTATGAAGGAAAGTCGGTAGAAAAAATTACGCTATCATTCAGGTAACAAAGGAATGTCTGCCATCTAGTCCGCGGGGAACAGTTCGTCAGGCGCTCGAAAATAACCGGGGTGATGCAAAGGCCGAGGGGCATAACGTTCAACTAGTAAAAACCGTTCGGTGTTATAAAAGCAGTTTAGGTCTGGGGGAGTGCAGAGAATTGATCGCGTTGCGCGGGCGGAGGATCTCCGTCAATTGTCTTTTGGAAAACATCGTGTAGTGTCGAAGCGGTCGCTATATCGCAAGAACTCAGGACATTAATGTCGAAGGAAATATACGCGTCATGAAGAGTATTCCAAGAGCGGGATCAAGATTTTCATAATGGCCGTGGCACTCGCCGCGCAGCAGAACGGACGTGGAATAAATTGGGCTCAAGACATACATTGCACCAAGGCCATATCCGATCGTGAGAACAGAAAATGAAAGCAGAATGCAGCAATGGCGTATTAAGTAATAACGCTTTCACAGTAGAGTGGACCGAGGGCAGAAGAAATTGACAGAATGTCTTTGCAGACCGTATATTTTTGCAGAAGTTTTGCAGACCGAATATAAACGTCACACAAGGTGGTATAAGAAAAGGAAAAAGAGCTACTTCCCTCAGGGTGCCATCAATAACGGCACGGTGAGTGGAAAGGAAATCGTAGCCCAGTATGAAAGTCGTGTGAGCAGTGAGACAGCACAATAAATCTGATGTTGTAAAAATCGTCTTCAAGATTTGTTACTTGTCAAGCACACTGCATTTCACTTTCAATCAATTCTTAGTTTTCTAGCTACATGTGGGACGTTCAGCTGTTTTTTACCAATGCATATTTTTTAACAAACCAAGGCCCGCATTTGCAAGGATCTCACCTTGTGGGCGCTAGTTGAGACAGGTAGACCAAGCCACCGTTTTACGACCGGTAACGCATGCGGACAGGGATAACAATGCTATCGGCAGCATGAACTATGTATGAAGTTGCAAAGGCCAGTGCTTATTTTAGAGGAGGCGAAGTGACAAATACAGAACACAATGGTCAACCTTGGGTCGGTAGTTAGAAGAAGATATTTGAAAACTTCGAATTATAGCACTTTAACTTAACTTCTTTAGCTAAGTCAGTTATTTGATTGTCCATTGAGTTCTGTGCTTCGGTTGTTAAAGCAGGTTTTCATTATATGCACATAACTTCTACAAAAATCAAAGATTCAAGGAAGAATGAATGCCTATAGAAAATAAGAATCAGTTACAGGGTAACAAGCATGTACCATGATAATATACATTTTCGGGGCATGTCTAACGTTCATTATGATTTGCTTCTCGTTAAAAGTTTTCGTTTTTTCTGCACACAATGCCAAGTATATCGATATCAATACTGTTTGTTTGCTCTTTATAAACAGATATATTTTCTACCCACGGTCATTGGTATTCGGTACAATATGCTTACGATTCCTGCTTTGTTTTGAGCAGCATCTTGTGTGAGGGAGGTAAGTAACCACGAATTGCACTCTTAGCCTAAGAATGCCTAATTAAAACCGCAGTAACCAAATTTTATTCGGTTAAAATGCCACCCACGATTACTAGAAAATAGACGGGCAGAAATGTTTGGATCATATTGTGGCTCAGCAGGAAGGAGTCAGTTGCAATGGGTCGACTGCGTGTCAATTGGTCAGCGGACAGTGCGTCAGCTGCAGTCCACGAAATAACCAGCCTTTATCGTGACGACTATCCGACCAGATCACCTATTATCATAAAGTCGAATAAGCAGAAAAAGCATTCTGAGCGCGGTGCGTTTTTTTTTTTTTTTCAAATCTGCAACCTTTTATTTTCGATGCCTTGTTAATAAAGCAAAGCTGATGGTATTTAAGTGCGATAGCCCTAATTAACATTGTCATGGCAAATGGCAAATGCTAGATATAACACCTGGGGATCTGATGCAAAAACAAGAGTCAAAGGGAAGCGTATGTAAACCTAAGAATTAATCGAGTAAAGTAAGTACGCAATGCCCAATAGGTATAGCCAATTACCGCTTGTGTTACCATATAGCGCACACTAGCAGTCCGCACGTCATGTTTTCATCCTTAAAGCCCCCCAAAAAACCAAGATCAAGGCAATTTTGTAACTATTTCTGCCTGCCTCCTCCCCTGCGCCGTCCAGCGGCGTTCGACCTTGAATTTGGCCGAGTGCCGCCGCCGAATGCGGTTGGCCAAATACTTTTTAGGCTGCTAGCTCCTTTCTCGCAGTGCCAAACAGCGCGCGCCGCGCAAGAACGGCTAGTTTCACTATGTTACTCACATACTTCATACTTATTCAAGGATAAGCCTCGTTTGTGATGCATTGTTGCCGCGCTTTCCAGTGCAGGACACGTAAAAGTATTTGCTAGCGGCTCTTTAGGAACCACTTGCAAATCACGACACTGTGAGGTAGATGCTCCAGCAGCATAGAATCGACCGGACTGACTTCAACGCAGTAAAGGTATCGCTGGTCTATGATGCAGGCCAGCCAACCAACTATATCTACAAATCTTGTATTCCCCACCACACACCTTGCCCATTAACCAGTTTTTCATATCCTATAGGCACTTTATTCACCCTCTGATTAATTAAAAGTTTGGCATCCCACCTGTATATAGTAATTTAATGTTAATATTAGTATTGTTAAGAGGAAGAAGTGCACGGGTGACGTTCCAGTCAGTGGCATCGTGATCGCTGCGCATGTTGGACCTGACTGTGTTCGCTGTCGCTGATCTGGCCAGTCTGAGTACCTCAATAACCCCTATTTTACAATATTATTATTCATTTTAATATTGCGTACTTGCATTGACTCGGTAATGCCTTCCAGCGTGTTATTTTTGGCTTCCACACAGACTCGTCGTGTAAATTGGATGTAACGCCTTATTTAACGAAGGAGAAATTTTTTTTGGCACCCCAACGTCACAATTGCTACTTGCAGAGTCTACAAATAGTTACTTCACGCAGTAATAACAACTCAGTGGTCTGAGAATATTGCCGCATACCATTCAAATCTGTATTAGTTCTTTTTTCGACAGCCGCCTGCATACGGCTTTATCACTGCTTCTAGCACGTCTATCAATTCTATTTTCTTTCTTTTGTAATGCTCGTTGGCGCGAGACGCAGCTCTATCAGTTTATTTGTCGTGCAAGATGATCTGAGATATTTCTCGGAGATTTAAGCCACTCGCGTATATTTCTGAAATGTTCTAGGTTGTGCTAGTCACCGTTTTTGGTTTTATGATCTATCTTTTCAGCCTTTTAATCGAGCGTCGACACGTGAAACCGGCATTTTCGTTCGACGACCAGAAAGCCCTTTAGTTTCTATCGCCACCACCTAGTTCAGCTCTTACGTGGGCCCAAATCAGCCCAATAGAGAGGTAATTACAGTACTATCATGCCTGTGACCTGTTTTGGTGCCTACGGCCTTGTCACTACTATGTCACATCTGGTGGATGTGCTGAACCCCGTCACTGTGACGATAGCACCCGTCGAGCAGAAAGCACCCTTGGTTTTTGTCCAACCTCCTGAGCCCCACTGCTTCTAAGGACGATCGGATGAGGATGCAGAAGACCGGCTCGACCTGTTCGAACGCTTGCAACTTTCCAAAATAATTTCTGCGGGTGTGACCAGTCCAATCGAACTTTTACAAAATTAACGTTTCAATCAGGGTGGTGCACAGCTGGCAGTACAAGTCTGATCCGACGTCATAAACGCTTTAATATTGCGGGAAATTGGCGTGTTGATATACGTTTTGAAAAAATATCAGCGCAAAATGGCATACGTTAGTCCACATGAAAAGGACGGCTGTGATGTCCAGCACATTTTTACTGCGATTAATTTATATATATATATATACGGTTAAATGTCGATATCTCTATATAATGATCTACGGAGTTATTCTCAAACAAATCACGGAGGAAGAAAGAAGGAAGAGGAAGAAGAAGTGTCCGCGCCCGTTCGACCTTGGTCCTGTGGCGTTCCCGCTGGCCGTGTGTACCTAGCGTACTGAACTGGCTAGAACGTCGCGGTCGCGAAGCTAAGGGCATAACATTGTGGTGGAGGTGCGGAGTAGACCTCATGGGACTCTTTCCCAAGTCTTATTCTTGTAACCGCTGGATCGTCATCTGCACAGATTACCACACTCGTTACTGTGAGACGGCAGCCCTTCCATCGGCTACTTTTCACCAAGTCTCCCTCTTCCTACTGCACTTTGTTATACTGCGCCATGGGCCTCCCCGATTGTTGATCAGCGACCGAAGGCGTCAATTAACCGCTGATGTTGTCGAAGAACTCCTTCGTTTATGCCAAACCCATTTCCGACATTCTACCCCTTATCATCCGCAAACAAATGGGTTGACCGAGCGAACCAACCGGGCACTCACCAACATGCTTTCAATGTACATCGCCGCCGACCACAAGGCTTGGGACTCTGTGCTACCATTTATAACATACGAATACGACACCTCCCAACAGGAAACAACAAGTTAAAGTCCATTCTTTCTTCTCTATGCCCAGTCTCCTCGACATGCCCTCGACACCATCCTCCCGTTCTCCATAGACGACGAACCTGGGATTGCTGAGATCCTCTGCCGGGCTGAAGAAGCCCGCCGGATAGCCCGCCTGCGAACTCTCGCCTCACAAAGGCGCTCGATATCCCGCTACTACGACCACCATCGACACGTCACCTACCTCCCTGGCGAGATGGTCTGGCTTTGGCGTCCACTAAGGAAGCGTGGCTTAAGTCAGAAACTGCTTGCGCACAATATCGGTCCCTATGTTATCCTCGAGGCAATTAGGGACCTCACCTAAAGTGGCCGACGTTCTTCACGAACGGAGCTTGGTCACGTCGCGCGTCTGAAACCCTGTCATCCTCGTGCTGACGATTGACTCGCCCGGAGGGCTTCGCCTTCGACGGGGGAAGTGTTACGGACTTGTTCTCAAACAGATGACGGAGGAAGAAAGTAGGAAGAGGAAGAAGTGTTCGCGCCCGTTCGACCTTGGTCTTGTGGCACCTGTGGCGTTCCCACTGGCCGTCTGTACCTAGCGTACTGAATCGGCTAGAACGTCTCGGTCGCTACGCTATGGGCACAATAATATACACAGATATATATATATATATATATATATATATATATATATATATTTATATATATATATATATATATCTTGTGGAAGAAGGCTAGGTCAAGACGGCGAGGTCGGGGCGGCAAAGACAGCGAAGCCTTGTCTAGCGTTTTAATCCGGTCACCAACCCAGGCACGCGCCAGAGCCGGCGCCGCGGGACAATGATGATGGTATGTACAAATGAAAGAAGATGATGATGGCATGTACAAATGAAAGAAGGTCTACAGAAGGCTCACACAATCTGCCCGGGGGGTCGGAAGCGGCCAGCCTGGCCGCTCCTAACTAACCGATGTACCGCGGCGCACAAACGGTTTCAAGCGAGAGACATGAACAATTTCAGTTCCGCGGTGGCGTCGATCGGCTGGGGGATCAACAGGCATGACTTTGTAGTTAACTGGAGAAGTTTGGCTGATGATCTTGTAGGGACCAAGGTAGCGGTGGTGGAATTTGTCACTAAGGCCAGGGGTGCGCAGTGGAGTATAAAGCAGTACTTCGTCACCGGGACGATAAGAGACCACGCGATGCGTAGAATCGTAGCGGCTCTTGCGGTCTTCCTGGCACGCTGCTGTGTTGAGGCGGGCAAGATGACGGCATCTGGCCACACGAGATAAGAACTGGGTAGGTACCGATGTGGAGTAGTCGGGCGTAGAGAAGAAGGAAGCGTCGAGAATTGTAGTGGGAGGACGGCCATAAACGAGGAAAAATGGAGAATAACCGGTAGTCCGTTGTACTGCTGTGTTATAGGCGAAAGTGACGAATGGTAGAATAATGTCCCAATTTCGATGATCCGGTGTGATATACATGGAGATCATATCCGATAAGGTGCGGTGAAATCGCCCAGTCAGCCCGTTAGTCTGGGGATGGTAGCTCGAGGTTGTCTTATGAAGGGTGGATGACGCGTAAAGAACTTCGGCAACGACTGTCGATAAGAAGGCCGTCCCGCGGTCACTTAGGAGCACCCGAGGAGCGCCATGACGCAATACAATCGATTTCAAAAAGAAATTTGCTACTTCTTGAGCGGAACCGGTCGGTACAGGTGCTGTCTCAGCATAGCGTGTAAGGTGGTCGACAGCAGTTATAATCCAATGGTTACCCCCATCGGAGAGAGGTAGGGGACCATATAAATCGATGCCGACTACGTCGAATGGCGTGGCGGGACAAGGAACAGGTTGTAGAAGGCCAGCGGGTGAAGAAGTCGGTCGTTTGCGACGTTGGCATAAAGGGCAGGATGCGACGTATTTGGCAACGCTGGAAGATAGGCCAGGCCAAAAGAATCGTTTTTTCACGCGGTCGTAGGTTTTGTCAACACCAAGGTGACCTGCAGTAGCGTCATCGTGGAGAGCCGCCAGTATACGTTGACGAAGCACACGCGGCACGACTGGTATCCAGCGAGTTCCATCAGGGCAATACACGAAGCGGAGTAGGATGCCATCTTCGAGCTTGAAATTGCGAAGTTGTCGGCGAAGCCGAGCATTGGGTGGGTCTGAAGCGCCAATAAGGCGGTCGATGATGGGACGGCAGTAGGCTGAGCCGTCGTCACGGCGTTGATGTGGTTGTAGGGCGATGCCAGTTGGGGCGGCGGAACAAAAGGCGGCGGAACAAAGAAGATGATGATGACATGTACAAATGAAAGAAGGTCCACAGAAGGCTCACAATATATATATATATATATATATATATATATATATATATATATATATA
>JAJIZL010020697.1:761719-772315 GCA_023969395.1 Amblyomma maculatum | reverse complement strand
ATATATATATATATATATATATATATATATATATATATATATATATAATGTGCGTCTTTGGAAAAGGGTACCAAAACTGGTCAACTTTTTTTCGGATATAATAGCAGTTGCGGAACTGACACTTGCTTCACCCAACATGCAAGTCTTGTGTCCTTGTTTTGGCAAGACACATGATCTTGGTTCTTTTTTCTAAATTGTTTTAGAGGAACACTAAATACAGGTAAACCAGTGGGCGACCAGAAAACCTTCACAATGTTTTCCTTCATGAACTTTTTTTATGGTCTTGTCGCGTTTTCTGAAACTGTCATCCACGAACCTCCTATATTCGCCAACATATTTTTACACAGGTCCAAGGCAAACTGAAAGCAAACTGGTTATCTGAAGAGGCTTTGCAACTAGCTGAAGAAAGGAGGATGGCGAACGTTATGGGAGAAAGAAAAAGATACAAGATTCTCAATGCGGATTTTCAGAAAATAGCAAGGAGAGATAAGAATGCCTTCCTGAACATGCAGTGCCAAGCAGTTGAGGACAACAGCCAATTAAGGAACACAAGAGCTCTGTATAAGACAATCAAAAATATCAAAGGAAGCTTCTGTGCTAAGCTGGGCGTGATAAAGGACAAACGACGCAAGGACCTCACTGAAGCCTCAGAGATAAAGAAGAGGTGGCAGGAATACCCAGAAGAACTGTACAAGAAGGACCCGAATGTGCAAACCCAACATAAGACGGTTGCGATTACTGATCTCGAGCCTGGCATCTAGAAGAGTGAAGTTGAATGGGCCTTAGCCAGCCTTGCTAAGAACAAAGCTAGCGGAATTGATGTTATTCCAGTTGAGTTGCATCAAAACCTCAACCACAATGCTGTTAACATTCTGCATACATTATGTGATTTGGACAACCCTGCAGTGGCCACAGGATTGGAGGAGGTCGGTTTACATCCCCATTCCAAAGAAGGGCAGTGCCAAAGATTGTTCCAACTACCGCACGGTCGCGCATATTTCGCATGCTAGCAAGGTGATGTTGAAAATCCTCCAAGGTAGGCTGCAGCAGTATGTAGATCGGGAGCTTCCAGACGTGCAAGCTGGGTTTCGCCAGGGCAGGGGAACTAGAGACCAAATTGCTAACCTTCGCTGCATCATGGAAAAAGTAAGAGAGTTCCAGAAACCCATCTACTTCTCCTTTATTGATTATGCGAAAGCGTTTGACTGCGTAGATCACAGCAGATTGTGGCAAGCTCTCCAAGAGATGGGAGTTCCAATTCACCTCATCTGTCTCCTCAGGAACCTGTATGAAGGGCAAGAGGCCACAGTCAGAACTGGGAATGGTCTTACTGATTGGTTTCCGATTAAGAAAGGAGTGAAGCAAGGCTGCATACTGTCGCCCTGCCTATTTAACCTATATGAAGAGTGCTTCATGAGAAAGGCTGGTCTGGGCGAGTCTTCAGCTGGAGTGAAGATTGCTGGAAAACGTATCAACGACCTTAGGCGTGCGGATGATACCACTTTAATGGCAGAAAGTGAAGTGGAACTCAAGAGACTTCTGATGCGAGTACAAGAAGAGAGTGAGAAGTTTGAGCTTAAACTGAACATTATAAAGACAAAGATCATGGCGTCTTGCCCTATCAAGTCCTGGAGCATCATGGGACAAGAAGTGGAAGCTGCGACAGATTTTCTCTTCTTGGGCTCCAAGATTACCCCGGAATGAGACTGCAGCCATGAATTAGGAGACGCCTGCTTCTGGGAATAAGAGCCATGGTTAGCCTTGGCCGCCTAGTAAAGCGCAGAGACATTAGTCTGTCAACCAAGATCCGTATAACTCGTGCTATGGTCTTTCCAGTTGTGATGTATGGATGCGAGAGTTGGACTGTGAAGAAGGCTGACCGCCGAAGAATTGACGCGTTTGAATTGTGGTACTGGCGGAGACTCTTGAGAGTTCCTTCGACTGCCAGAAGCTCAAATCAGTTGATATTGTCGACCATAATTCCTGACTGCTCATTGGAGGGTCAAATTCTAAAGTTAAAGCTCAGATACTTTAGTCATCTGATGAGAAGAGAGGAGTTGCTGGAGAAAGATTTGATGTTGGGAAAGGTTGAGAGTAGCCGGAGAAGGAGTAGGCAGCGAACGCGATGGTTAGATGGCATCCTCGAGGCGTTGCAGATGAAGGTATGTGATGTTAGGAAGATAGTGAGAGACCGGAAAGCGTGGCGTGACATGGTCTATAGGGTCACGAAGAGTCGTACCCGGCTGAACGACTGAACTGAAGTGAAAGTATTCGGCAGACTACACCTTCTACGGATTAAAAAACAAACAAACAGATGCTGTGATTTTTTCTGCTGTTCAGTTGCCATGTTGTCTCTTCATTAATTATTTTGAGCAGCTTTGACGTCTTGTGAGGAGCAGAGTAGACGACGGGCTAAGTTATGCACGTTGTACGACAATGTGTGAATGTAAAACCTCACAGTTAACTTCGCTTAGTGTGTGCGGAGGCTTCGCACTTTGTTACCTGTGTAAGCATTTATTAAGGAGGCTTTCAGCGAGAAAAGTGAGAAAGTTCTAAAGGATATTTCGCACTGCCCAGCCTTTTGCCTTGTTGGTCGAGGGCGTCTGTGATGAGATGCGGACAAGTTTTGCCGAGCGCATTCTTAAACCACGATGTGACAACTGCTCATTTAAGGTGCTTTCATTGGGCTGAGTGGTTTTTGGCGCGTAGTTCATAGTCTGAGCTTGTCTTCAGGTTCATTTTTATCTCCTATTTTCTTCTGGCGCCGCCTTATTACGGCAATAGGATCTATACATTCACGCATGCAATTACGTTATGTTATGTGAACTTAAGCCATCATCATGGTCCGACGATCTGTTTGTGGTTTGCCCGCCACCTATCTCCCCCAAAGCCTTGTCCGTAACTGTGAATTTTCCGCTAAATGGGGCTTTTAGAGCGAAAACACTATTTCGCGAGATTTAACTGGGCATTCATATTGTGCATGACAGGTATTGCGCCTTTCCTTTCCTGTGAACGAATTACTAATTAAAGCCTTAATAGGGTATGTAAAAATGATAAATCGAGATGATGGCAATGAATAACAAGTACTAATAACATAATACTCCATATTAATTAGTGGGATGAGAGAATAAATAAAAATTATCAAGAAAAAGAAACAAAGTAATTTACGTAATTGAAAAATAAAAATAAAACACTAAAACGTTTAACATTAAAAATTACAAAACGTCGCGGTAACGCTACTAATGCTCTCGAATTCTCCTGTTACAGTTTCTGCAGCCAACGCTATATTTTAGAGAAATGCACTATTTTAGAGGTTTAACAGGGGCCTCAGGATGTGCGTGGCAGCCAAGCAGCAACAGCTCACCGTAGCCAAGTGTCAACTGAGGGGTATATCGCGGGCCAATGAGGTTGTAGAAAGGGAGGTGAGAAGCGGCCGCGCACTAGGAGTCTTAAACAGCTGTTTCGACAGATGCTGATAAAATCTCATCCGTCACGCCTCGAAAAATGGATCATCGGATTAGCCGGACTAACAGGATTGTCTCACTTGTGTGGCACCGACAGTTATGCCACTCCGATGGGATGCGACTGGCATCTGCTACGCGCCATAGGTGCCTAAATAAGCGCACCGCGCAATTGCTCCGGCGCGTCAGACCACGCCAGGATGGCAGTGAGCCGGGTCCTTCTACTGCCGTGGCGAACAAAGTGTGCCATGTTCTATGGCGTGAGTTGAAACCGGAGAGAAGCGCTAATTGTGAATACGTTACCTAATCTGTGTAGATCCAAAAGCTTCACTCCCAACTACCAAAAAAAAAAAAGCACCGACCAACATCTAAACCGAATGAAAGAATGCTTTCGCACGTCTAACTCTGTTAAACTTAGTTCGAACTCTGCTAATTGTAGGCTCTTACCTAAAACAAAATATGAATTTCAAGCAGCTCGGATCTGTAAAATATTTGATTTTCACATTTGGTTTCGATCTTCGCTTACTGAAACGTACAAGGCGCAAGTGGCTTGAAAACAGAAATATGGGATGGGAGCATCCCACCAACATTCTCTCCACCGGCGTTGCCGCAGAAAACAATCCACAAAAGCAGAGTAGTCCGAAGGCGCAGGAGCTGCCGTTTGATTTAGAGAATAGAGGAGGAGGACGAGGAAAAACTTTATTTAGCCCTATGTTTCTTGGCGGTTTTTGGGACGTCTTCAGAGATGTCTGCTAGTTGAATCCACAAGTCTTCTCCGTCGACTTCGCCCACTTTTGCACAATGCTCGGCTGCCTCCAGTCCAGGGCTCCGCTGGCTACTGCGCCCGTTGGGCTCGCTGTACCAGACCTTGCTGGTCTTCGCAGCGGTCGCTGGACACCACAGTCTCGCATTGCTCCGCACTCGGGTTTCGAATTTTGGGGACCACATTTATGTTTTGACATGCCCATTTGATGTGATATAGTGTTGGTTTTTCATCGCACCACGGACATCTGTCAGCGTATATGGTAGGGTGCATTTTGTTTAGTATGTGTAGGTTTGAGTATGAACCCGTGTGTAATTGTCTCCATATGACAGCTTCCTCTCTGGTGAGAGAACTGTGCGGTGGGGGATATCGCATTCTTCTTCCTCTATGGCCGAGTATGCCTTGGGTGCTGGCAAAAGTTGCGCGGACTCGTCGGATGCTCGGAAAGTAGTGTATGCTCGAGCTATCCTGTCAGCCTCTTGGTTCCCTGCCACCCCCACGTATCCCGGTACCCACATAATTTTGTGTCTGGTTTTGTTTTCTTCGTGGTTTTTAATTCTGTCGCTCGCTTCGAGGAGTATACGGAGCGCGTGACGACCAATCCTACAATTCATGAAATTTCGACAGGCAGTTTGAGAGTCCGTGAGTATCGTTCGGGGCCCCGCCCAGCTCTATAGCTCTCCGCCACCGCTAGAGCAACGGCTACTTCCTCGGCCTCTGCTACTGTGCAGTGTCGGATAAAGGCTCTGGTCACTTCGCGTAGAGACGAATCGACCACCGTGGCCACTGCAATTTTGGTGTGTACTCCTCTCGAGGACGCGTCTGCACACGGTCGTGTCTTGAGGAGAAAATGGTTTTTGAATAAAATTGGCCCTTGCTTCTCTTCTACCTTGGTGGAGGTTAGGGTCCATGTCTCTCGGGATTGTAGCTACCTTGAGGGACTTGCGAAGTTCGTCGGGGATCGTTACCGTCCTCCCTATATTTCTCATCTGCTCACGGTATCCGAGTCTCTGTAACAGCGCTCTTCCAGCCGTTGTCTGCAGCAGCCGGAGTTTTGCGACTCAAGCTGCGCCTCGCGTAGTTCTTCGAATGTGTTTTGCAATCCAAGCTCCATGAACTTTTCTGTAGGCGTGTTGCGTGGTAATCGGAGCGCCGTCTTATACGATTTGCGTAGCAGGGCATCCGCTTGTTGTATTTCACTCTTGTTGAGGCACTGGTAGGGCAGGCTGTACATAATTCGGCTCACTACCAGGTTTCTAACTAGTTTTAGTGTGTCCTCTTCGCGAATGCCATGCCGCCTGTTGGTGATGCGGGTGATCATGCGTGTCACTTGTACCGTTGTTGTTTTAAGCATGGTAAAATAGTGACTACTGCGTTGGTTCTATTCAACCCACATACCTAATATCCTTATTGTGATCTTTTCCGGGATGGGCATTCCTTCCAGGTAGATATTAAGTTTCAGGTTCTCACTGGTTTGGATGGTTCGGTTTTGTTTGCCTCTCCACACTCGAAACAGTTCCGATTTCTCGATCAAGCATGCGAGTCCTCTTTCTCCTAGATATTTCTGTACACAGGAGGCCGCTTCCTGTAGTTTTTCTTCCTTCTCCCCGAGGGAACCGGTGTTCGTCCAGACTCATGTCGTCTGCATACATGGCGTGCCTGCTGCCTTCGATCTTCTCTAGTTTTCGTGCTAGACCTATCATAGCTATATTGAAGAGGATAGGAGAGACGACTGATCCTTGGGGTGTTCCTTTGTTTGGCACGTGAATTTTGTTCGATCGAAGGTCTCCCATGCCGATTATGGCAGTTCTATCTGACAAGAAGGCTTTGACGTACCCGTGAATTCTGCGTCCGCAGTCCAGGTCGTCTAGGCCTCTAAGGATCGCTTCGTGACTGACGGTTATCAAATGCTCCCTTGATGTCAAGGGCCATTATGACATTTTCACCCGTTCGGGGTACGTTGCGGAGAATAGAGAAAATGCTGTTTGTGCCCTCACATGCAAATATTAGCGTTACGAGCAACCTATTTGTATGCAATGCCTGTTAAGCTTTTCTATTGAAAGATATTGTTGCAAGCGAACCACCTCTTCAGCAAGAGCGTAAGTACAGCCAGAGCGAATTTGTCGCCGCCCCAACTGCAGGCTTGAACCAATTCCCTAAATATTTATGTAATCCTACTCTCGCCATAACATGTATTTGAACTTCACTTTACAGTTATTTTATGCAAAACGTCTCTCTCTCTCTCTCTTTGCTTTTCAGGAACACCTGAATGTCGTCTTTGGATGAAGCCTACTATCCAAAACAACGAAAAACATATCTGCCTTAAGAAATTTAAACAAATCTGTGGATTCACTGGCGATGTGCATCTTCCCAATGAGTGTAAGACGACCTTCGGAACTGACAAAATCTAAATAGGTTTCTTCATGACCCTAATCGACTTCATTTCCGTTAACAGTGCTCAATAAAATATGCATATTTTCGCGTCGGCACAATAGCAGTAGCTTCACTGATGAACCTCCTGTACGCGGCTTCACCTTTGATCCACCGCCACTGCGTGCGTTTAGAGCATAGCTCTGCTCTTCGAACTGCAATTGCAAAGGTGACTTACTTGCTAGTTTGCCAGCGGGCCGCTGAAGCGGGCCGAGCGCTAACGCTGTTACACACTTCACTGTTCGCATTTTGTTTTCTTCGTTTATTGGTTTAACTCGCGTAACCGAAATATCTTTCTAGTCGCGGACCGGCACAATCTCGGCCATGATACCAAACTGTCATTCGCGTACACTCGACACCTAAATACTGCTTTTGTCTTCGTACTTGCCGGTCCCATTGCCCCAGCTTCAGCGCAGGCGCCAGGTTGAGTCGGATCATCCTCTCCTAGCCACGGTTCATGGAGTCCAACTCGGCTCCCTCTCGTATCTGTGTCCTTACATCGCAGCAGCCGTCACTTTCAAAGTCGAGACCCGACGTCTGGTCTGCTGGTCCAAGCTGCACTCATCGACTGCGTCGTTGAGAATATTTCCAGAGTGCACACAGGTTCATATATTGTGACATGCATTCAGCCCATCCCATATAATCAAGGTTCTGATCAGTATTCACGTTGTTCCTTGTGACCATAATGACGATATGCTTTAACAGATAACCCGGCGGCCGCCGCCGCTCTTTGATGGAGACAAAAATCTAGGCGCCCCTGTGCAGCGCGATGTCGGTGCACGTTAAAAACCCCTGGTTGTCAAAATTTCCGAGCCAGTCTCCTACGGCATGTTTCATAACCTTCCGAAGAATTAATATGCAGCTCAAATGCCTGCGTGGATGTGGCCGAGTCTGGTCGGTTTCACGCATGACTCTGGCTGTCGCTAACAATCAGCTACGATTACTCACATCAGGCTTCATCACTACAGACTCCTCGAAAATTGCCGAGGAAGCTGCCATTGCGCTCGCTCTCCTCTCCACCCCTGCTACCATTATTCTGTCCGAGTCAAAATCGCCAGAGCAACGTGAGCACAAGACACTTTTAAACTCATCGATTCCCTAGACTGCATACCTGGAGATGTCCCGTGCATTTGCGAGTGCGCAATCAGCGTTATATATACTAAACGGCACATTAAGCAATGTCACATAGGCTCCAACGGCAAGACATTACCTCCTAGTAGTGCATGTAGTGAAATAGGTTCCATAGAAAGTATTCTCTAGGCATGTCATGACGAGACTAACATCTGTCATTTAATGTAAGCTCGTCTGGCTCTGACTAAAAAGATGTATTATTGTTAGAGATTTACAGCGGCAGTATAGCGCTACGTCAGTACGGGTCATAGTTGACAGCGATGTCAAAAAACAGCGGAAATGAAATAGACCGAAGGCGAAGGGCTATTTCATCTGCGCTGAAGGTGTTTTAGATAATTATGGACCCACTAGCTGAACAAAACTATAGTTGACAGGGATGGAAATTACCGCCTGTAAAGCCAGCCGCTTTGCTGCATCCTTCAGAGGGGTTGAGACTGCAATTTGGGCAAGCTGGCACACATGCTTTGGCACTTTTTCCAGCATTCGCTCCCGTCAACACTTTTATAATCTTCACTGCTGAATAGATCACACGCTATGATAAAAAGGCCCTCCAGAGGGTCAAGGCAACTGAGGCAGCGAAATGTTTCGTAGAGGACATCGCCCGATGCACAGCACCCCTTCACTCATAATAGCGGACAGAGGCGCAGCTTTCCCTGCCAAGGTGCTGAAAGTAATTATACAGCTTACTCTAAACTCCGTTATTCCACTGTCTGCCATATTGCTGATGCCAATTTTCTCCCTTTTTGCTCTCTTTCTTGTAGTGTCATAGAAAACTCTATGTACTAAGTCTCCCACTATTATGAGAGGTGCCGATTTTGCAGCCTGTAGTGCTTTCTGTTAGATTTCGTCAAATACAGCTGCTCTTTTTTTGGGGCCGGTTATAGCATGTACACCGCTTTAATTGAACGAGTCTTAGGTAGAGTATGAATAAACACATGTTCTATTTCAGAATATTGTGCGACGTCTACTGTTGACGTAGTACTAACCTTGTGTGCAAGTATGATGGTCGAATTGTTAATTTGGTGCGCAGTGTGCGACCTAAGCTTAGCTTCCACATTAACGTCCTGCAATGAGATTATATCCAGCCTCTTATCTAGAGAGTCTATATACTGCTGCAAGGATTCCAGCTTACGTTAAAACCCCTGCACTTCCACTGTAATATTTTCAGCTTAGCCTGAGGGGCCTTGTTGCAAACTGGAAGAGGTTAGGAAGAGGTCTGAGTCGTCGAATATCTGTGCGCTCTGGCGGCGCGCGTGCTTACACGACCCGCCTGCTTGTTCGCTCTCTCCTCCAGGCGCGGATAATCTACCAGGCACAATTTCAATTCCTCATCCGCCCTTGAGGCTATCATTTGTGAGAATATTAGTGCCATATCATGTCTCCCCCGTCAACACCCATACCCGTCTTCAGGAAAAGGCCCAAGTAAATACGTTCAGTGCACTCATTGATCAGCAGATGGCAAACAGAGCTCGCAAACAGTCTTTATAACTTGATAGTTTAAAGACATTACCTCCGCGGTCGTACTGCCAGCTCACGGACAACCGTCCCAAGTCTTCACCGTCGGTATCATCCGCACATCTGCCTGAAGATTGAAAATTGTATACTGATGCATCAGTAACTGTGGAGCGAGGAGTTACTTCGGTGTACAAACCCTCTTGAGCGCATTTGAACTCTCACATAACATATACCGCGGATACGTGAACCCCTCTGGCACTGAAAATTCAAGCCATTTACAATGCCATTTATTCCCTTCCACTTGTGTCTACATTCACTGCATTTTATCAAACCACCCACCACTTTCTTCTCTTCCGCCAGATTCGCTCCTGTCCCAGTTTTCCGATTCACAAGTTCTGCGCCATCGAACACGCGCCCTCATTCCACCGTGTTCGCGCACTCTTTTCCGTAGTCTTACTCGGCAGTAGGAGGTATCTGTGCACCGGATTAAGGCAGGGGTGGCTCTGACCCATCTTAATGTCATTGGTGGCATGAAAAAGATCTGCCACAGAATGACAGGTAGCCTCACTGTGACGCTGAACCTGAGATTTGTGATGTGCGCCACTTCTACATGCGCAGAAAAGGCTACGGTTAGAAAACGGCTGCTCATAAAGATGGGAATGCGGTGGAACCGCGACTGCGGTTATGGGAAGTGGACAGTGGACAACCAGCACGCCGCCAGCCTCTACGACTACCTCAGTGAAACCGGAGTTCATTAATTCTTTTATTTTCTATTTCCTTCATTAAATTTCGCCTTTCTAAACATCAGCCCTAACGCAAATGTCTTGAATAAAAAAGGAATCGGATTACTTATAGAACATTTGCTTTTAGCCTTAATCGCTTTTCGGTCGCTAAACGCCGAAAACTATTGGCTACAAAAACAATTCTGTACAATCTTTAATTGCTGTACTATGTGATATCAGGCCGCAGTGAAAGTATCTGGTCTTCATGCAGGACCCAGGTGGTGGATGT
This sequence comes from Amblyomma maculatum, assembly GCA_023969395.1. Lineage (NCBI taxonomy): Eukaryota > Metazoa > Arthropoda > Arachnida > Ixodida > Ixodidae > Amblyomma > Amblyomma maculatum. Next base: position 762,064 of record JAJIZL010020697.1, on the reverse strand, counting down.
TGCTCGGCTAAAAATGTTCTATCCTCGGCAACTTGCCTATACTGTTTGCCTTGGCGGATGGAGACAAAATGTCTTGCATACTCGCAGTGCATAGACAATAAAGAAACACCCCCTTTGCGTGCTGAGTAGGTAATGTATATATATATATATATATATTGTAATGAAGTGGTTCAGATGGTTTGCGCAGCAATATATTTATCTTTTCCAAGCTGCTACGAAGGCCAGCGTTCACGACAGCTCGAGCTTGGTCTGCTTTGTTTTCTTCACTACTTCATAATCTTCGGCGACGTCTTTGTTTTCCTCTTTCTTCTTTCCGCAGGTCAGGCAGCTCTCCTACAATATATA
>JAJIZL010020697.1:743827-756719 GCA_023969395.1 Amblyomma maculatum | reverse complement strand
AGTATTTCCTGCCAAGAAAACCCTATGGCCAGTCACAATACCATTAATGATATGGCGCCGGAAGATGAGCCCCCCAGGTTGGAAGGCGTCCCACATGTTACTGTGGATGAACAAAGGGCGATTCCTAGTAGCTCCAGGACGAATGAAGCGGCTGGGCTAAAGCCAATTGGACGCTCAGTTGTGGATGTGTCGGGCCGCCACCGGAAAGTCCGAAGTTGCAAGGAGATGTATCACATAGCAACATGGAATGTAAGATCTATGACGCAAGGTGAACTGGATATCGTAAAGCGAGAAATGGACAGATTGAACATTGATATTTTGGGTATCAGCAAGCTCAAGTGGACCGGAATGGGAGAATTTAACTCCGGCGACCATTATGTCTTTCATTGTGTGCACGAATCCAAGATAAAGAATGGGGTCGCTCTCATAGTAAACAGAAGAATGGGCAAAGCAGTGCTAGGGTACAACCCCAAAACGACCGAATGATTTCACTTCGGATCCAAGGTCACCCTTTCAACATAACAGTTATCCAAGTCTATGCACCGACCACTACTGCTGAAGAAGCTGACGTTGAGAGATTTTATGCGGACCTACAATGCTTTTTTAGACCACACCCCATCATCAGACGTCGTTTTTCTCATAGGAGACTGGAATGCTAAGATAGGGAGTGAAGAAATATCCGGAATTACAGGCAAGTTCGGTCTTGGTGAGCCAAATGAAGCTTGGCAGAGGCTAGTAGAGTTTTGTCAAGAAAACAACCTGACCATAGCGAATACTCATTTTCAACAGCACAAGAGGCGCCTGTGCACATGGACTTCACCGGACGGTCTGTACAGGAATCAGATCGATTATATTATTTGTCGGCAGAGATGGAGAAGCTCTATACAAGCAGTAAAAACAAGGCCTGGGGCCGATTGTGGCACCGATCATCAGCTTCTTGTTCCCAAGATTAAGCTTCGATTGAGGAAAACGCAGAAAACTAGAAGGCCTTTCAGGTATAATCTGGATCAAGTTCCATTAGAATATGCTGTGGAAGTGAGGAATCGATTTCAAGAATTAGATCTAGAAGACAAAGAGCCCGAAGAGATGTGGACTGATGTTCGTGATATAATACAGGAAGTTGCTGCTAAGGTAGTTCCAAAGCAAAAGAAATGCAAAAAAGCAAACTGGTTATCTGAAGAGGCTTTGAAAATAGCTGAGGTAAGGAGGATGGCAAAAGTTATGGGGGAAAGAGAAAGATACAAGGTTCTCAATGCGGATTTTCAGAAAATAGCAAGGAGAGATAAGAATGCCTTCCTGAACACACAGTGCCAAGCAGATGAGGACAACAGCCAATTAAGGAACACAAGAGCTCTGTATAAGACAATCAAAGATATCGAAAGAAGCTTCTGTGCTAAGCTGGGCGTGATAAAGGACAAACGACGCAAGCACCTCACTGAAGCCGCAGAGATAACGAAGAGGTGGCAGGAATACACAGAACTGTACAAGAAGGACCCGAATGTGCAAACGCAGCATAAGAGGGTTGTGATCACTGATCTCGAGCCGGGCATCCTGAAGAGTGAAGTTGAATGGGCCTTAGCCAGCCTTGCTAAGAACAAAGCTAGCGGAATTGATGGCATTCCTGCTTAGTTGCTTCAAAACCTCAACCATGACGCTGTTACCATTCTGCATACGTTATGTCAGAAGCGTTGGACAACCCTGCAGTGGCCACAGGATTGGAGGAGGTCAGTTTACATCCCCATTCCAAAGAAAGGCAATGCCAAAGATTGTTCCAACTACCGCACGATTGCGCTTATTTCGCATGCTAGCAAGGTGATGTTGAAAATCCTCCAAGGTAGGCTGCAGCAGTATGTGGATCGGGAGCTTCCGGACGTGCAAGCTGGGTTTCGCAAGGGCAGAGGAACTAGAGACCAAGTTGCCAACCTTCGCTGGATCATGGAAAAAGCAAGAGAGTTCCAGAAACCCATCTACTTCTGCTTTATTGATTATGCGAAAGCGTTTGACTGCTTAGATCACAGCAGATTGTGGCAAGCTCTCCAAGAGATGGGAGTTCCAATTCACCTCATCTGTCTCCTCAGGAACCTGTATGAAGGGCAAGAGGCCACAGTCAGAACTGGGCATGGTCTTACTGATTGGTTTCCGATTGAGAAAGGAGTGAGGCAAGGCTGCATACTGTCGCCCTGCCTATTTAACCTATATGCAGAGTGCATCATGAGGAAGGCCGGTCTGGACGAGTCTTCAGCTGGAGTGAAGATAGCTGGAAAACGTATCAACAGCCTTAGATATGCGGATGATACCACTTTAATGGCAGAAAGTGATGCGGAACTCAAGAGACTTCTGATGCGCGTACGAGAAGAGAGTGAGAAGTTTGGGCTTAAACTGAACATTAAAAAGAGAAAGATCATGGCATCTTGCCCTATCAAGTCCTGGAGCATCAAGGGACAAGAAGTGGAAGCTGTGACAGATTTTCTCTTCTTGGGCTCCAAGATTACCTCGGAAGGAGACTGCAGCCATGAAATTAGGTGACGCCTGATTCTGGGAAATAGAGCAATGGTTAGCCTTGACCGCCTAGTAAAGCGCAGAGACATTAGTCTGCCAACCAAGATCCGTATAACTCGTGCTATGGTCTTTCCAGTTGTGATGTATGGATGCGAGAGTTGGACTGTCGCATCCATACCTTGTCGGACCCTCTATATCCGACAAGGGAAGGCAACAGCGTCTCCCGTGACTCCTGCCCGGACCTCATCCTGATCAAGAACGTTGCTGAGGCTACATGGACGAACCTAGAGGAAACCCTGGGAAGTGACCACTTCATCCTAAGCATATCCATAGCATCTACCAAAATCCGGAGGGATCTGGGCGCTGCCCACATCACCGATTGGCCCAATTTCCGCAACGCATACGTCCCATCAGGTCCAATTCAGTCCATACAGGACTGGAGCGAAGACATCAGACAAGCACACAAGCAAGCCACCGAAATAATACAACGCACACTGGAAGCCCCAGAGGTCGACCGCCATCTTCTCAAGCTATGGCAGAAGCGCAGCCGCCTTGTGAGGCGATGGAAAAGACAGCGCCTAAATAGACTTCTCTGTCTGCGGATTGCGCACCTCACGGAGGAAGCCCAGACATACGCCACCAACCTAGCACAACAAAATTGGCAACAATTTTGCGAGTCATTGAGAGGAACGCTGGGAACGTCCCGTACTTGGACAATCCTGCGGAACCTGATTGACCCCTCTAAATCAAAATCCGCATCTACACGGACCCTGAAGCGTATTGCGCACCTTTTTCCAGGGGACGACGCCACGCTGCTTCAAGCTCTTAAGGACAAATATATCGGCACCAGCCCAGCTCCTCCTTGCTTTTTGACCTACCAGAGTGAGGAAAATCCGGCACTCGATGCTCCCATTTCTGAAGCCGAGGTGTATGCTGCAGTTCGATCATGCACCCGCAACACGGCGGCGGGAACGGACAGGATCAGCAACGCCATGATCCGCAACTTCAGCAAGGCACAAATCAGCGACCTCACCAAGTATTTGAACGACTCGCTGTGGGAGAAGAATGAAATTCCCTCTGAGTGGAAGTGCTCGGAGATAATCGTAATTCCAAAACTGGGCAAGAAGCCGGCGGTCGAAACGCTACGACCCATATCACTCACCTCGTGCCTGAGCAAGCTCTACGAGCGAGTCATCCAGACGCGACTTCAACACTACATAGAAGATAACGGCCTCTTCCATCCCTCCATGATCGGCTCCAGATCGGGCCTGTCCACTCAAGACGCTTTTCTTCTCCTCAAGGAGGAGGTACTTTCTAACATTCCGAGAGGAGGCGAGCACCTCATTATGGTGCTAGATCTAAAAGGCGCGTTTGATAACGTGTCTCACGAGGCAATCCTATCCGAGCTCAATAACCTAAACTGCGGAGAACGCACCTTCCGATACGTTAAGAATTTTTTGTCCAACCGAACGGCAAAGAGAGGAATGGGTGACATCAGATCGGATCTTCACGACATGCCAAACAAGGGCAAGCCACAGGGATCGGTCATCTCCCCGCTCCTCTTCAACATCGCCATGATTAGAATCACAAGGACTCTGCAACAGGTTCCGAACATTGGATACACCCTGTATGCTGATGACATTACGATCTGGACAACCACCGGCTCTCTAGGCCAGAAAGAAGAAACACTTCAAGCAGCCGCAACCTGCGTGGAAACAGAGGCCTTTCGATGCGGGCTCCAATGCTCCCCAGATAAATCTGAAGTCATCCGTATACGTGGGTACCACTATACATCACCAGGCAATCTTAGCATCCTCCTGCATGGGGTCCCAGTCCGGGAAGTGCTACCCATACGAATCCTGGGTCTCTGGCTCCAAAGCGACAGAAAAGTAGACCACGTGCTCCACCTCCTCAAGAACACAACACAGCAGATCTCTAAAATGATCCGCCGGTTGGCAAGAAACAGAAAAGGCATGCGGGAAGAAGACACGATCCGTCTGGTGCAGGCGCTGGTCATCAGTCGCCTCTCCTATGGACTACCTTACCTCACCCTGCTCCGAAGAGATCTCAACAAAGTGAACGCAATGATACGTGCAGCTTACAGGAACGCGTTAGGCCTCCCACCATACACCTCCAACGTCAAATTGGAAGCTCTTGGACTGCACAACACATTTGAAGAAATTCGAGAGGCTGTCCTCCTGTCCCAAAGGGAACGCCTTCTGTCAACTGAGACTGGCCGGCTCATTCTCGAGCGCGTTGGCTATCCTTCGACATACAAGCTATACAGTCAACGACTAACATTCCTGTTCCGTACCGGGCAAGAGTATACGTGTCCCCGCTCCCAAAGAACACGTCTCCAGTCCACAACGAAGGCAGAAGACACGCCCGAGTGAATTATTTTAAACGTGCAGTGGAACGCAGTCTGAAAACTGTTTATGTGGATGCCGCTCTATACGAGCATACACCGAACGCAGCAGCAGCCGTGGTGGTGGGCTCTTCATACACAGAAGTCTCCAGCATGTCCATCCAGCACTCTACTATCACAGAAGCAGAAGTGGCGGCGATCGTACTGGCCATTACCTACGGAGACGCCACCAATCGAGAGCTGCACGTAATCACCGACTCACAAGCGGCGTGTCGGCTCCTTCTTGCAGGCAGAATACCTAAAAAATTATCTCGCTTCACAACTAACCCATTGGCTACAACCTCAAAGCTCAAACATCAGATCACTTGGGTTCCGGGGCACTCTGGATTGGAAGGTAATGAGGTCGCGGTTAGTCTAGCTCGAGGTCACACAAACCGAGCGGCCACTAATCCCGATCTCACAGCCAGCATTCCTGTCCCAGCGTTTACTTAAGTACCTACGGGAACAACGTAGGATTTATCCCCCTCCACACAAGGGTCTAAATGGACAAGAAATGCGGAAATGGAGACAGCTTCAAACCAACACTTACCCCAACCTGCATCAATACAACATAATGTTCCCAGAACACTACACAGACATATGCCCTTGGTGCAATGACCAGCCCACCGCCTACCATGTCACATGGGGATGCACAGGCCCCAAACCTCCAAACATAAACATGCACCAATCGGAGGCGCAGTGGGAGGCCACTCTGCAGTGCTCTGATCTAGAGACTCAGCGTAGGCTGGTAACTCAGGCAAGAGCGGCAGCCCAGGCCACTGGGGTCTTGAAATGAAGACTCCACTCACTGCCCCCCTTTTTTTTCTTTTTCTTTTTGAAATAAAGTTTTCTTTCTCTCTCTCTGGACTGTGAAAAAGGCTGACCGCCGAAGAATTGGCCCGTTTGAATTGTGGTGCTGGCGAAGATTCTTGAGAGTTCCTTGGACTGCCAGAAGATCAAATCAGTCAATATTGTCGACCATAAACCCTGACTGCTCTTTGGAGGGTCAACTTCTAAAGTTAAAGCTCAGCTACTTTGGTCATCTGATGAGAAGAGAGGAGTCGCTGGAGAAAGATTTGATGTTGGGAAAGGTTGAGGGTCGTCGGAGAAGGGGTAGGCAGCGAACGTGATGGTTAGATGGCATCCTCGAGGCACTACAGATGAAGTTATGCGATGTTAGGAAGATAGTGAGAGACTGGAAAGCGTGGCGTGACGTGGTCAATAGGGTCACGAAGAGTCGGACACGACTGAACGACTGAACTGAACTGAACTGATATATATATATATATATATATATATATATATATGTACAATACTGCCGGTCTTCTTCCAAGACCATAGCAGGGGGCTTTTAATACACTTTGGTAGAACATATGTACATATCTTTCACGGGCAGCACAACAGGACATAAAAGCACACGTACGCGAAAAGAGGGGAAATTACATGGGCTAATAGCACATACAAAGCAAAAGGATCAGCAATAAAAAAAAAAGACTTCACAATGCAGTGCACATCCCGTAGATCACAAAATTGTACACGTTACCGTATTCCTATCAACAGGTAGCAGGTACGGCTCTTGCAGTGCTATCGTGAATTTGTTAAATGATCTACTTCTGATATGAATGAATAAGAGATTGCACGCTAGTAATGCGATGATCTAAGCGATTTCATTCACTGATAGCGAGAGGAAAGAAGGAATGCTTGAATGTATCATTGTGACAGCTGTACTCTATTAGTGTGTACGAGTGTTTGTGCCGAGATAGTCGCGATTCTGAAAAGGTTATGTATTTTCCCAGTCTATTTTGTAGTGGTTATGTAATAGCTGGAGCAGAAACTTCAGGCGCGCTTGTTTTGCCCTCGATGATAAAGTAGGAAGGCCACATGAATCTGCAAGCAAAGACGGAGAATCGGTGCGCTTGTATTTGTTATATATAACTCGTAATGCCTTGCGCTGAACGGCTTCTAGTTTTTTTATTTTTGTTACCGGATGAGGGAACCAGACAGTATTCGTGTATTCTAGAATTGGCCTTACTAAAGTTGTGTATGCTAGGAGTTTAGAGGCTACTTGTGTAAATCTTAGGCGTCTACGTATAAAGAAAAGTTTTCGCAATGCAGCTGATGTGATGTTAGTGATGTGAGAGTCCCACCTCAGGTCAGATGACAGTGTGATACCTAAATATTTATGGTGCCTAACTTCTGTTATTGGCGCTCCGTTTATTGTGTACGAAAAGCGCGACGGGTGCTTTTTTCTTGCTACGGTCATGTAAATTGATTTTCGAGTGTTAATTGTCATTTGCCATGTTCTACACCATCCGGTTATTTCTGTGAGGGAACTGTTTAGTAACAGGTGATCTTCGTGGGTACTGATTGTTTTTTAGATCATACAGTCATCTGCAAAAAGTTTAATGCTGCAGTTAATGTTGTTAGTTATGTCATTGATAAAAATTAGGAATAACAGTGGCCCAAGAACTGATCCATGGGGCACTCCCGACGTAACTGGTACTGTTTTGGATGGGACATGCTCATAAACTACGCACTGGAAGCGATGTGACAGAAAGTCTGTTAGCCATGATAGTAATTCTCCGTCTCCGATAAAGGTTTTTAGTTTTCCTATTAACTTAATGTGAGATACACAATCGAAAGCTTTCGAAAAATCGAGCATCACAATGTGTGTCTGGCTACAATTATTAATGATAAGTGCTAGGTCATGTACAACCTCAGTTAGTTGCGTAACGGTTGAGAGCCCGCGACGGAATCCATGCTGATGAGGTGTTAACATGTTATTGCTCTAGAGAAAAGTGGTTATATGCTTCGAAATGATATGCTCAAGAAGTTTACATGATGTACTTGTAAGGGATATTGGTCTATAGTTTGCGGGCGAAGCTATGTCCCCTGATTTGTGGATAGGTATTATTTTCGCTATTTTCCACTCTTTTGGCAATCTTGACGACGAAACAGATTTGCGAAAAATAACTCCAAGGTATTTGCTACACCACTGCGCGTACCTTTTTAAAAACTCGTTGGGAATATTATCAGGGCCTGTCGCTTTTTTAGGATCTAGTCTGAGAAGAAGGTTAAAAATACCGTCATCTGTAATACTGAGAGGTTCAATACAGTTACAGGGCAGTGCGCAAGTTTCTGGGCAGATTCCGTTATCTTTAGTGAATACTGAGAAGAAAAAGTCGTTGTACATGTTCGCAGTTTTAGTCTTTTCTTCTGGTGACAGTCCGGATGGTGTCTTTTCATGGTCACGAAAATGGTTCCAAAACCTTTGAGGGTTATTTTTCAAAAAGTTCGGGAAGGTCACGTTGAAATAATGGTCCTTCGCTTGTTTTGTAGCTTTCCTGAGCTTTTCAACAGCCTTTCCTAACTTAAGCTTTTTCAGTTCACTTACACCTTGAATGTTAATTGATTTGCGCATTCGCTTTACTTGACGTTGCACGTGAATAACGTCCCTTGTGATCCAAGGATTGTTTTTTGAGACACTTTTAACCTTTAGCGGAACGAAGTTTGTCATACAGTTATTAATTATGTTTTTGAAGGCGAGCCAAACTCTATCTATTTCTGTAGATGTGTCTAATGCACTTTCGGAAAAGCTGTCGAACTCATGTGCGAGATGAGTTAGAATCCTGGCGTCATCTGCCCTAGCAGAGTTGTTTATGGTAGTGGTTAAGGAGTGGTACTTTACGCTACATTCGAGGGGTAGCCGACAGACTGGTATACTGTGGTCTGAGATACCTTCGATGATGTGAATTGCAACACGATGTATAGGGAAGTGATCACTGATAAAAATCAAGTCAAGAATGTTTTCTGCTGATCCCTGTACACGTGTAGGAGCGAGAACCATTTGATGAAGATTAAAGGTCATCATCAAATTAATTACCACGTCTGAAATAAGGGAAGAGTGCTGCATGGTAGTCCAATCAATATCTGGTAGGTTAAAATCACCCATGAGTATGATTCGAGAATTGCAACCATACTGCTGGAGGAAATCGTGTACTGCAAACACACATTCTTGACCACTAGAAGGGCTTCTGTAGAAGCTGCCGACAACAATGTTAGTATTGCTGCAAATAACCTTACAAAAAACTGCTTCCGCGTCAGTTACTTCAAGTAAGGTGACAAATGGAATGCATTTTTTTATAAGAAGAGCCACACCACCCCCACGGGAAGCACAATCTTTACGGATTACTTCGTAGTTTGGTGGAGCTATTTCCCCATTGTTAATGTCTGGTGAAGGCCATGTTTCTGTAATCGCAATTACACCCGGTTCGTTTTCAAGAATAATGTTTTCGAGCGATTCGACTTTATTTATAATGCTTCTCGCATTTATGGTGATAATAGTCAATTCCTTGACCGTGCTCCCCGTCGAGTCACTGGTGGGCTTAAATCTGTGTTGTCTTTTCCCCGAAGCATTTCGTCGTTCTTCCCATCGTTTTTTGCAGAGGTACTCGGTCGTTCTTATCATAATCCTAGGTGTATGCATGGCCATTGATAAACAACTTATCGAAGACTAAGGACACTTTTTCCTTTCTTTCGCGTTCTTTCGCACTTGCCCAAAGATTCTTTCTGATGTCGCGAATTATGCGGGAAAAATCTTCACCAATGAAAAATCCTGTGTTTTTTAGCTTGCGGCCGTTTTTCAGTATAGCTGTTTTTTGTCTCAAATCGCTAAGTTTAACTATGACCGGTCGGTTCTTGTTATTCTCAGGTCTGCCTAATCTGTGGATTCATTCAATGGAGACTTGGTCTAGCCCAAGGACATCTTCAATGATTGTTTTATTGACAGTCTGCTCAAGGGTTTCATTGGTCTCTCCGTCCACTTCGTCTAAGCCATACACTATCAGATTTGATCTTCGGCTGCGATTTTCTAAATCTTCAGTTCGTTTTTCTAAGGTATCAATAACTTTATTCATGCGGAAAATTTTCTCGTGACAGGAAATTATCTTTTTTTCCAATACTGAAAGGGTGTCTAGCTTGTTGTCTATATCTGTAAGCCGCTTTTCCTTTATGTCCTTTATGTCATATGCAATATCCTTAAGTTGTTTCGCAATCTGTGCGAGTATATATATGACGACGGAGAACAAGCAGAGACACGGCCCTTCTTTCGAACGCTCTGCTTTATTGTCTTTACCGTCGTTTGTTTCGCTCCTGCACTGTTCACTTCATTTTCGCCTAGTACATCACACTCGGCCACGACTGAGGTCGTCCTTAATGGAGCACCAACATATCGCTGACATCGCACCTGCTGCACAGCGTTTTTTTTTTTCAGGCTGTCCTCCTGCGTAGCCATGATGATATTCTCACCAATAACCTTTGCTTCGTGTCTCGTTCAGCGATTTGCCAGTTGCTCTCTGTGCGGGACTCTATAGGTAGTTGACACTTGGGCGTTGCGCCAAAGCCTTGATTATAGTCGTGCAACTGAACGTTTCTCCAATGCCAGTTCCTTGCTCTTTACTTGCTCTTCTTGCGCGTTATCCGATGGTTTTTCCTGACCTGAAACTGCCGTCGTAAGGCATCCGTAGTGGAGACAAAAATTGAATAAGCGTCACAACAATACTTGTTGCTGCTGCCCTTTCCGGATGCGCCGAAATCTACGCGAGTGTTGTAACGCGGTGCGGTGGACAAAAACGACCTCGCCGGTGTCGATGCGGTTGATGAAGCCGTAGCCACGGATCACGTTAAACCACTTCACTATTCTACTCATTCGCTCTCGAGAAACAGCGTTTCTTCGCGTGATGCAGCGATTCCTGTTGGTGTTGTAAGCGCTTAGCTTCCCCTATAGGGTGCTCGTCCACGGGTGGCTAGGGGCTGTACGACATGAGCGGAGCTGCACTTCGCCGTTTTTGATGGATAGAGCCACGTTCCCGAACATGAGGTAGTTCGCCCCCAAGATGAGGTCAGCAGGCCAGGCAAGTCCGCAAATACCGGGACGCCCACCATGACCTTGCTGCCAGCCTCAGTGCGGATGCAGATATCGACTGCCCCAACGGGAATGCTGTTTCCAACAAGCCTTGCAGTGCAGACGAGGTCCATTGAGTCAGCGGGAACGGTGCATGGCATTGGAGCAATGCCGTTTGCTAAGCTCCGGTGTCAACCAATGCGGTTATTTCCGCGATGTCATCGACATGCACCGGCATGAAAGGAAGAGGATAGTTCTGGAAGTTTATGCATGGGTGGGCAGCAGCAATTTGACGTCTTACTCACTGGTCAAGGATGTAAGGGTGGCAAAAAGGGCAGCGGTCTCGGCTGACCAAGTGGCGTAGCGGCAACCATCGTACCAGGCGCGGGCGACACCTAGGAGACGGTCTTCCGCAACGGTGAGCGTGGTCGCGGGACACCAGGCGAAACGCAAGGCAGCAGCGTCGCCAAGCTGAAACCACCCTTCGGCGTAATCAGAAGAACCACGGAATCACATAAATTAGTAATGTAATCTGTTCAGGGGGAAGATAAAGACGAAGTAGAAGAAAAAACAATGTGGCCATGGTGGGAACCGAACCCACGACCTCCGAATATCCCGTCCGGTGCTCTTCCAACTGAGCTACATCGGCCGCTGTCCTCCCTGCTACTTTATGTGATGATCAAAGTAAAAATAAAAAAAAGCAAAGTACAATTCCCAATGCTTTCCTTGGCCTCGCCGACTGTTGGCTTATTTTCTTTATCTATTATAACGAGCACCCCATTTCCCTTTCATTTATCTGCTTATAGCTTACGGGGGTCTCGGTTCTGGCAGTCGTGCGGCCATAGGTAGCGTAAGAGGGTTCCAGCACAGCTTTCGCCCTCGCTCTTGATCACGTTCTACGTGATGCTGGCGGTAACACAGGACGTTCCACGTCCGCCCTGTGGTTGAGGGTGGCGCTGGTGAACACTCTCAAGGTTCGTATACAGACAACATTAATACCCAAGAAAGTAGCAGGGGTAACAGCAGCCGATTCAGCTCAGTTCAAAGAGCATTGAACGCGATATTCGGAGGTCGTTTGTTCGGTTCCCACCATCGGCACATCGTTTTTTGTTCTACTTTGCGTTTAATTATATTCCCTCTGAACAAATTACATTACTAATTTATGTGATTATCAAAGTAAAAATAAAAAAGACAAAGTACAATCCCCCTTAGGCACATGATATGCCAGATGGTATTTGGAATACACTGCATTTGAAAACCACTATGATCAGACTGACAATATATTCAAAGCAAATGGCAGCAGCGAGTAAATGGCAAGTAGGGAATAAATTTGCATGGATAGAGGTGGCAGTGCCGATGAATACTCGTTCCATGGCAATAAATACCAATATGGAATAATAGCGGCCGGCTGGTGTATTGCCTATGTTGGCTGTGCAAAGACAGGTGCAATGTTGGCATATACGCCGGACCAATATATAAAATGTAGTAATTCTCAAAAAGCCTATGTTACGTCAATGTTGGTACCAATTTTTCCCGCCATTGGGCCGAGGTTGGTGCGATGTTGGTTTACTGCCTGGGAAGGTAGCCAAAGCAACAAGCGCGTGGAAACGTCCTAACTTTCAGATGTTGAGGCAAGTAACTTCTAAAATATAAAAACAATGGATGCTTATTTGGCAAGCAGTTTTGACAAAGCGCCTGGGCTTCACTGCATTCTGCGAGCTACTCTCGGATCTGCGGGAAGAAAGGTAGAAACAAGCGCTCACAAGCTTCACCTAATGGCAGGCTAAGGCACTGTCCACTAAAATCGTTGTTAACTGATCGCTATCAGTTCTGAAAATTTTTAAAATATTCACTTTTAAAACCTCAGCTGCTCAACGCAATCGCATGCATGCAGCTCAGGACTCACCACCAGTAATTCCTCAGCTCGTAAGCTTCGCGCAACTCCGACGAAATAGCTTGACCACTTTTCTAAGCATGCAGGATGCTAACGAGTGCAAGAGGTGATACAAACGACCTCTTGCACTTCTCACCTATATAGACAGACAGACAGACTTATATATATATATATATATATATATATATATAAA
>JAJIZL010020697.1:714244-743427 GCA_023969395.1 Amblyomma maculatum | reverse complement strand
AATAGGCCGAATTCTACCAGCCTCCATTACTGTAAGACCTCATGTACTTTGTTTCACTCCGTCTCTCTTAAAGATAAAGAACACGCAGTTGGCAGTAAATGGCGGTGCGCATGCACCAAGTGGAGTGATGAAGGAATATGTGTTCCCTGGCGCAGTGCTCTTTTCCCTTCTTTGAGCTTCAGCAACTGCCAACATAATCAGCCAATGTCGCTTTTTATCCTCGCGTCCAGCGCATATGTCGCACACATCTGCGATTGCATGCAGAAAAAAGCATCAAATTTCCGTACTTTTTCATGTATAAAAAAATTTTATTTGTTTCAATAACTTATGGAGCATTGTCTTGTCCACTGATGCAGGCTCCTACCCGATCCCACATGCTCATATATTATTTTTAGGCTCATATACCCGTGTTGTGTGTTCAGGATAAGTGCATCTGGGCCCCACGGTCCGCGGACGTGACAAACTACGTAAAGTTTCTGTGACTGCTTGCGCCTGAAAATGCAGCCCATGAGAGTTTATAAATTTTTATAACTAGGAGCCCCCAAAGACCCATTATAACAGCACTGCATCCACTGCTTCAGAGCGAAACATGTTATCATGGATCCCATTTGGGACTTACCGCGCCTTCGACTAAATAAGCAATATCTTCAGTTAGTTTGTATACGTCACTCTTCCTTAAGTACTCTGGTAAACATGTTCTCTTCCCACGAACTCTAGCGCCGGGTTCATAATAGGCTGCAGGACTGTTATAAACATGGAAGGAATAATTGAAGGGGCTAGCATGACGTTGCTTGTAATCGCTGGACTTGGCAGCCTACCAAGCATCGGTCGCTGCTTTTTTTGGCAAACATTTAGTACTGCTAATACACTAGCGATCAAAACAGCACTTCGACCAGAAATCACCCACTCGTAAAGATAGCGGACTCTCCAGGGTGCTAGTGATTGGCTTAGTTGGGAAATGCTTTATCGGCCTGCTTACGGTTGCGATTTAACTACCCATTTTGGATTGGCGCTAATAGGCAACCTGCTCGCTGGCCATCACACAACACAATGGCCGGTGCTGTAGGCAGAGCATAAATCGAGAGCTTAAAAATATCTCTATCATGACGCCCATCATATAAACGTTGTAATGGGTAGACTAACTTGCATTCTGGGGACGGTAATCAAGATGGAATCGAAAAAACCGGTCTTCATTGCTTTAACACAGCTAATAAATCTAAATGGCTGATGGTTTGCCTAATTAAATCTCAGATTATTCATCAATAACACAAAAACCTGGAACTGAGGCACCACAGTGTGTTATCGCCTGCCATGTGTCAGCTAACGTAGAGGTAATCATCAATATCTCAGGTTCGACGCACAAAGAACAGAAGATCATGCTATGTGTGCGTCAAGTCGAAGAGCTAGATATTTTCATTAGAAGTTTTTTCCGAAAAAAACAACAACACGATCCTTAGGGTTCTCGTTTAGACTGGGAGATCGCAATAAGGCTAGAACAATTTGAAAGGAGAGACGGAAGTTTTATGTATGTGAAGATACTGTTAGTACCTTTTTGGGGACCGTTACATGAGTGGATTTATTGACAACAAAGATGCAAGTTAACAACACGATAATAAAAAAGCCAGCAATCAGGTTTCAAATACGAGAAATAAGCATTCATATGCGATAACATCGAATGAGAAACAGAAGATGGAAGATAGCCAACTCTGGCTTTCAAAGCAATGCGTTAACACACATCTCAATAAATTCCTCACACACGTCTCAATGTATTCCTTAATACACTCCTACACTGCGTACATGATCGAGTGAGGAAATTTTTATTTCAAATGGCCTGTTGAACGCACACACCAAAGTCCGATGAGAGTGGGCTGAGTCATCTCCCTTAAGTGGTTCGGTGCCCATGCTTTTTAAATAAAATAATGATTTGACCAGTAAATCCTCTTCATGCGACAAAACTAAAAGATGCTGTGAGGAGGTCTGTGACTCTGGAAGAGAGGCGGGATATCGGTAGCTTGCGCAACGTAACCATTTCTCTACACAGGCGTTTAACCGTTCTTCAGAAAATCGACTTCCGCTCGGGTAGCATATATTATGGCTTAATGAGGAGTTAAGAAGTGCCACCCAAACATACTCGCATGAGAGCAAAACCTGCGTGCAGGAAAGGATGTCCAAAACATTTGAAGCGGAAATATTTCTTAAATGTACGGGACTAGGCCGGACTTTCAGGTGTAGGAGAAAACGCATTAATATCTCTTGAACTGTCCCTAGTTTTTTATGTTGCAGGAGAGGCAAAAAGGCGACTTTGAGTGACGACGCGAATAGGATGAGCGGCGCGAAGGCGATACCTCGAGGTGAAAAAAATGCGAGTGAAACGGCGTAAAGATAAGGTACGGTGGATAAGTGCTACCAACTGGGCCTTGTCTGCAACCTGATGCACAGATGGCGGCACAGCGATGCAACCTGAGTTGAGAATCCTCCAGCAAAGCGATTGGAGTCGTCTGAAGTGCGCTAAATAGGTAAACATAGACAGGTTAAATGTTGAAAGGTAAATGCACACAGAGGCGAGTCGCAGAAAGGAGAGATACAGGTAGCGATCCGTGAGGCTCATTCTGCTTGACAAAGGGAGCAGAACGAAAAGCACCTGGTATGCGACTGCGCCGGCATAAGCTATAATATGTCCCCTCCACTTTACGTAAAAACTCGACGGTAATATATTGCTGAAACGTTCTCGGTGCCCTCATTACGCACCCTATGTTGGCTTGTGGGGTTTAACGTCCCAACGCACCCTATGTGAAGCATATATTAACACTTTTGGGTGTTTTGCAATGAAAGGATTCCTGTGGCAGTAAAAAAACAAAAATTGTTTTTTAGGAAACAGGCAATTCAGTTTTGTGTTACTGAGAACTCGATGATTTGTTTGTGGAATACATTTGATAAGTGTAGACCTCGTATGTCGATTACTGTACATAGTACTGAAAGTCTTCCTATAACATGCACGGAACGTAATATCATTTTGTTATTACTGAGGTAGCACAATATGGATTCGTACTTCCTCTGTAAAAATATATACCTCTATAAAATGACCTGCATTTTATCGTGTTCACTACAGACTTGGTCATGTGAATCACATCAAGTATCACGCAAGGCGGCTACAAATACTGTTGAATATAAACAAGATCCTGAATATTATTGTGAGGTATACGAAAAATAATTACAATACATCTGCCTAATTTGCCACTGTTAGATCAACTTTGCAATAATTGGCTTTTTTTGATAATGCAACCTCGGGTAACCCGCTAGCTGTCAAACCTCACATCGTACAGTTCGTGGCTCTGTGGTCACATGGGATGACCTCAGCCTAAACCAGCCAGACTTTCTAGACTACTTTGACGGCGGAAGGCAATATATTTCATGACGGCAGGCTGCAATGAGGGGAGCCACATTGAACTGCTCTCACTCAATATTACACTGGTTACCTTGACAACCGATGCATTGCATGCGACAGAGTGGCTGCAACGAGCGCGGACGCCGGTAATAGGCTCATTTGATGTGAAAGAAACGACACGAAGCTATCATGGGCAGCCTAAGATGGCAGATAACATAGCTGATCTTTCTTCGGGATGACACAAGCGTATAGACGTCGCTGGGTTGTGAAGCGTGCACGCGAGCTTCGAGAGGACTTCAAAACTACGTCTGTGCTATAAAGGTTTATTTATGACCATATATAAGGAATGTCTCTCGTATTGGTGATAAAACGACATCCTGTGCTGTCAGGTAGTCCTGTCTGTCGAATATACGCAGCATGATCGCAGAACTGCTTCTCAGCTGTGAACCCTCGCAGGAGTGATCTGTTTACACGGTGCGACCGCACGAATCCTGAGCGTCTAGGTTGTTGCCTTGCTCGCAGCGCAGAGTCTGAGAAAAGAAGATTCTGTGATGTTGAGCCGGCGCCGAAGTTTAGTACGTTGGTCGCCCGCCAATAATGCATGCATAACGTCAATACATGAATACGACAGCTGGTTGAATGTTTTTCTCTTGTAAGCGTGTATACCGTTGATAAAAGTTTACTTGCGTCTCACTGTTTTGAATTCATTACAGACTGGAGCTAGCAAATAGGCAGCATGTTTTAAGCGTACGTTTAACAATCGCTGAGGAAAATTAGCGCTCATCATCATCATCATCTGAGGATGGTGGTGGTGGTGATGACGATGACGATGATGATAATAATGATGAAAGATGATTCGGCGTGCACATATGATATGGCTCTAACTGGGAAGACTTTCTCTTTAATTAATCAAGTGAGGTATGACAGTCCATGCATGCGGTACTCGTCAAGCATTTCTTAGCGTTTTCCAAACAACGTCGGCCTTTCCACTCCGCAGGAAAATGCCACCACACACGCGCTCTCGCTCCACACAGCTACAACGTGCCTTCATAATGCGGTCCACGTATTTTGGGCTTGAATCAGTGACCTCGCTCGAGAAGGTCCTGGAACAGCATCGTATAATAAACGGACTGCTGACTTCATTAGGTACATTACGCTATTGGGAATTCACTGATTGCGAAAACTGCGCCTGTTAATGGTCAGAATAAATATGTTGCCGTAGGCACAAAAATATGTAAAAAGCGACAGTTGAACAAGATGTGCGAGATGTTATGCACTGCCGAATAGCATCTGCATCTGCGCTACCCTCGAGATTGAAAAAAACATCGCATGAAGAACTGCGGCCCCTGTAGTACATGTAAGCTGGTGACACAACGTTCCCACTTCCAATACACATCTTCAGTATCTGCTACCTGCTTAGCTGCTTAGGGCAGCGAAGCGCTGCCAGCACAAAATGGTCCTAACGAGTCTCGCAGCCAGAAGGCAGCCCAAAACCGCCCAGCCAAAAAAAAAAAAAACGAACATGTTCGGCAGGAACCGGAAGTGGCCGGAGCGACTGGAGAAAACGTGAACAGCTGGCTCCGCGCTCGGGCTATTCGCTGGCAGCCCGCAGGAGCCAGGTGTGGATAATCTGACATGAACGCATGAGGTCATCATTATGTTCCCAAATTAATGGGAAGTGATAATGGCTAGCATCTGAGGAAGCAAAGTAAGTGGTACGGCAATATCAAGCTACTTCGTTCTATGAATACGCGAAAATCTGGTATACATTTAAAAACTTGTTGGAAAGATGGAAATTCGGAACTAATGGATTGTTAAAAAGACTTCAAACACGTGAATGCAAGGCATTAGCAGATCGAATAATTTTAGAGGTTACAGCAATGGTGGTGGCATCTCTTGATTAAAAAGTTTTATTTCACGGCACTACAGTCATTAGGTTGGTTTGTGGGGTTTTCCGTCCCAAAGCGACTCAGGGTATGAGCGACGCCGTAATGGAGGACTCCGGAATTTTCGACCACCTAGGGTTCTTAACGTTCACTGACATCACGCAGCACACGGACGCCACTGCGTTTTGCCTCCGCTTCCTTGGGTACAGCAGTCGAGCGCTGTAATCTCTGCGCCATCCCAGCGGGGCGACGTTACAGTCATTAGCTTCGTCCTGTAAGCACGTGACATAACCTTATCATCATGAAAAGCATAATTTGAACTACCTTGAAAAGTTGCCTTGTTTATAACAACTTTCTGAGAAATAATCAAAGCCTCGCTGCGCATTTATAATTGTAGCATAACTACACCTAAATGTCGCATTTTGTTACTTTCTTTGCGTTCATTTCAAAGGACGTATAGGGTAGGAAAGAATTAATGGTATTCTAAATTGGCTGCGGAAGGCTTAGCCTTCAACCTTGTCTAGATTATGTCTGGCTGCAAGGCAAGAACTAGATTGACAGCGTTCGCATCCCAACTTATCATTCAACCTTTTCAGCAGTATTCGAAACCAAGGTAAAATCATATAGCACAGCAACGTCAGCAAGGTCACACGTGCCCACCCTAGAAGGCTAATTTTGTTATGAGACAAACCGGAATGAATACAAGCATAGATCCATGTGGTCGAAATTTTGTCCTCCATTACGGCGTCTCTAGTAGCCTGAGTCGCTTTGGGACGTTAAACCCCGCAAACCAAACCAATCACTTGTCTTCGACATTTAGATTTGGCACCAGGCAGAACTGTAGGCAATCTACGCTCAGTTTTGTTTTTACTCAGTAATGTTCCGTCTTTATTGCTCAGCAATGTTTATACAGTGCATGGGCACGTTCGCAATTGTGCCTTGTAACTGAAACCGTATTCAGAGAAAGAGTGTGCACAACCGTAGATGTAAATGAGATGTACTATTTTTTTTCTTCTCCCAGTTTATTGGATGAGATGATACAATTTCTAAACTCCTAAATACAGAGGAGCAGCTTGTCATCATATCCATTGCCCATCTTCCTATTGAGGGAATTTCATTGATACAGGGATTTTTTTCACGCAATTTCTGGATCTTGTCGTTTCCTTTCAACTTTTGCAGAAGTCATGATGCGATACTGCAGATGACATAAGAAGGAACTTTGCATTCTCGAGAAAGTTTCTATGACATTGAAGGCTTTTATTCATCTTATTTGCGCAAACAGCCATCCGTGTGACAGCTTCCATTCAAAGCTGATAACATTCGGAACACTTCATGCCCTTCGCGCAGCGCTCACGAAATTATTTCTATATTTTTAATGAGAGCTTCAAAGACCGGAATAAACCTCTCCAGAAAAGATTTTTATCCTGGGCTTTGCAGTACGACCATCTACAATGTCAGTGCGTCTACAGCAGAAGGCGCATTAATCTAACAATGAGGACATAAACGTTTTATATTTCAGACATTGCATGAAATTAGTTCCTTCTCTGCATCAAATTTGCAGTAACAGAAATATCTGCAACAGATGGTTACTTTTCTCAGCACATGATCCGCCGTTTTGAATCTGTACTCCCCTGCACAGCAAACTAGAGATGTGAAAATAAACATAATGTATAGTGAATGCACCACCAATATTATGTACAGCATTCATGTTATACCGGGTGCGTATGCATTGGACAACTGGGAATGTGCATTCGACCGCAATCTGCGCGAAAATGAAACGAAAATAAAAAACAACGAAACACGGCAACCTCAGTGAAGATACTTTTTATGCAGCTTCGTTTGCAAACACCATATTTTCGCACATGCCAAATAAAGCTTAAGAAGGAGATAATTGCGGTCATATAACTAAATCAGGTGAAAATGTTTCGCGGTAGTTTAGATTTTCTTGTGAACTAAACATTACCCTTTTAAGATGGGCATACTTGACCCCCCTGTTCAGAATAGGAGAGCTAGCAAAAGCAGAAATATGTAGAACGAGGCAATGTCGCGGGCAAATAGTGCTCTTGGTATGAACACCGCGTACCTTTCGAGATCTGGGTGACCCAAGAAGGAATTGCGCATGCGCAAACCGTTCATGAATGATTGCCACCCTAAATAGTCAAGGAGAAAAGTAGGCCTAAAATTATTATGCAGAAGACTAAGGTAATGTTCAAAAACCTCGACAAGGAACAGAAGTTCACAATAGGTATCTCAACACTGTAGGGGTTGGCGAATGTATACACTTAGGACAGGAAGCAACCGCAGATAATGACCGTGAAAAGGAAATCAATAGGCGAATACGATTGAGCGAATTTGGCAAGTATTCGCAGTATATTACTAGTAGTTCGCCGGTATTGCTCAAAAGGTAGGTATATAACAATTGCATCCTACTCGTACTCAGCTAGGAGGCGGAAACGTGGAAGCTAACTAAATTGGTTTCACTTAAGTTTAGAACAACACAGAGAGCTATGGAGCGAAAAATTGTATGTGTAAAATTAAAAAAAATAAGGAAACGTGCTGAGTGGAGCAGTGAAATAACTCGAAGTAATAAGATTCCAGTGGAAATCAAAAAGAGAAGTATGCGTGCAAGTAGATATAGTTCGAAGGAAGGGTAAGGGATGGTCGTTACTGGTAACACATTGAATTGCAATGAAAGAAATGCTTAACAGGGAGTGGCAGAAAGTTAGTTGGACATGGGAAGTTAAGAAGATCACAGGGTTCAAGTGGATGCATCTAGTACAGCATCTAGTACAGCCTTTGGGGTCAGTGCACTTTCAAAGATCCCCAGATGGTCGAAATTGCTGCGTAGCCCTCCACCACAGCTTCCTTTTCTCTTTCCATTTTATCTATCACCTTCCTTCCTTTCCTTGTGGTTTAGTTCAATCATCCACAGAAACAAGTGTGGCAGATAACGCGCCTTTCCCGTCTTGTGAACCAATTAATATTATTATTATTATTAATATTTTTATTATATCAATACTATTATTATCATTCTAACTCAATCTGGTGAGCGAAAAAGAATGTGTAGCCATCATTTTGATGATTGAAAAACGTCAGCTGTACGTACATGGTCGCCCGTTTTACTTTTTTTTAGTCGATATTTATTGCCTCAAGGCATCAGTAGGTTATGAGATGAAGGATGAATAAATGATTAAATGAATGGAAGAAGGTTGGCTGATTTTATGAAGTCTAGAAGTGAGCGATGATGAGGTCCCTTCGTCCAAGTGACGTATGAGGCAGGATTGCTTGCTGAAAGGCCAGCTATGCTCAGGTGCCGGATTCGTGTTGGCTTGAGTGCTGGGCAGTCCCACAGCAAGTGGTGGATGTCGGCCTCGACATCTTCGTTGTTACAGATCGGGCATCCTGGGCGAGGATATAAGTGTTGGAAGTATGACCACATCCTAGTTACAGCTGGTGAAAGGGCAACACCGACCCGGATCCTTCTAAGCGCAACCTCCTCTGCACGGGTGAGACCGCGGGGAAGGGATATCGCACATGGAGGGATAAGTGCACGTGTGCGGCGCCGGAGGTGCTCCTTTCTTGACAAAAGGAGGGTAGCGTCGTCGACTTCGAGAAGCCGTGGGATTGATGCGTCTTGGTTCACGAGGCGGGTTGCAAAATCAGCTTGACTTTGGGAAGGCAGCAGATCCCGTGGGACCGACTCAATGCGTATTGATTGTGGGATGCGCGCCGCAAGCTGGTGGATGTCCTGGCAAATTTTAGGGCAGCGGCTGACACGTCGGAGCAGACGTACTGCCTGAAGTGCGTCAGTGCGGATGACAACGTGGGCTGTAGGGAGCATGGTTATAGAAGTCACGGAGCAGAGTGCCTCCTGAACTGCCACAAGCTCAGCGCAGAAAGATGTAAGTGGTTCCGAAAGCTGAAACTTAGTTGTCTGATTCAGGCTAGATCTCCATGGACAGTAGATTGCCGTTTTGGCTTCACAGCCTTGCAGGCTTCCATCTACGTACACTACTATGGAATCTTGAGGCAGGTTAGTATCTTGCTCTTCAAATCTCTGGCGTAGCAACGATGCAGAGTTGGCAGCCGTCGGTCTGCGGATGTCAGTTGGCTTGTTGTCTCCTAACTGTATAAATTTCCAGGGAGGGAGAACTGGCGCAGGTGGCTGAAGAATAATGTGTGACGTTGGATACGCCCTCAGTGCTTGCGTGGAATGTGACAAAGTGACCTTGAGTCTGCGAGCATCACGGCGCTGCTGTACCAGTTCATCGATGGTGTTGAGCTGCGCATTCTCCTGTAACGCTACGACCGGTGTGATTCGTGGAAGGCACGTTATGGTCCTCATAGCTTCTCGATTTACGGCTTCAAGGCGATCCCATTGTGCCCTTGTAAGATGCTGGAACTGGGCCTGATAAACAATACGGGGCTGCAGAACCGCCCTCACTAACTGGCGTGCAACAGATGAGCCGGCGCCACCCGTTTTAGGTGCAATTCTTATTAAACTTATAGTTTGAAGTGCTTGCTTTTTTGCCTGAGAGAGCCAAGCAGTCGCTGATCCTGATTGGTGAATTGTTAAGCCCAGAATTTTCAGGCTCGAACTTTCTTGTATTGGGGTGCCTGATAGAGAGAGACGAATTGGATTTGAGGCAAGTTTACGGCGTCCCCAGCGGTTGGCGACTGACGTGTATGAAGTTTTACACACAGAAAGTTGAAGGCCAATGGAGGATGCGTAATCAGAGGTTACGTCTAATGCTGACTGAAGGGCGGCCTTTTGAGTGAGAAGATCATGGTGAGTGCTCCATACCGTAATATCATCTGCGTACTGCAAAAACTTGATTTCAGGGATATCATGTAAGCGCCACGCCAATGGGATGAAAGTAATATTGAACAATGTCGGAGATAATACTGATCCCTGGGGCACGCCACGTAGTGAAACGAATGAACCAACAGTGTCACCGCTGATGCGTATTGCAAATTTTCTTCCGTCCAAAAATGATGCTACAAAGGTGCGTACTCTCGGAGAGATGAGGCATGTCAATGGCATTCAGGATTGCAGCATGACTGGTGTTGTCATATGCCTTTTCAACATCCATTGCTAATATAGTACGTACATTGCGGCTGCGGGTAGATGATAGAACTTCTGATGCCAAGACAGCCAACCCGTCCTCTGTACCTATGTATGGACGAAATCCAATTTGAGCAGGTTGATAAAAACCGTGCTGTTCAAGCCACCAAAAAAGTCATGTGGCTAGCATTTTCTCTGCGAGCTTGCAAAGCGTTGATGTTAAGGAGATTAGTCGTAAGTTGGCGAGGTCCGTTGGAGGCTTCCCAGGTTTGGGAATAGGGATAACGACAGCGGTTTTCCAGCTCTCGGGTACGACACCATCAAGCCACACTTTGTTTATGGTGTCTAGTAGTTGAGGAAGTGCAGCAGTACTGAGGTTCTTGTAAACCTCATACTGAATTTTGTCCAGGCCGGGCGCTGTTTTCCGTTTCGCATCATCAATTGCAGCGAGCAGCTCGCACATCGAAAAGGGGCTCGCAATTTCATCTGCGTCGGCAGCAGATGGTAGTTTCTATGCGTCTGCAGGGATACCTGCCAAATTAAAGTTTACAGCTGAAGGAGGCAGTATATCGTATTTTGGAAAAAATTTTCGAGCAGCTTCTTTGGCGAAATCGCCCGTCGACAGATTAGCCGCAAAGCATGCTGTTGCTGCTGCGTCAGTAGAACGACGACCGTGTTCCATTGCACGAAACGTTCGCCATAGTGAGGTATTCGATGATTTTCAAAAAATTGTTCACACCATGCATGCCACTGGCATCGCGAGAGATCGCGTTCATATCTCCAAGCCTTCACGGTACGATAATTCAGTCGTGTACGTGCCTGCCCCGAAGTAGGGTCTCGCGCAGCAGCCAGCTCAGCTTGACGGCGGGCTGCCCACAAGTTTTGCAGGCCGAGATCTGGTGCCGGTCGACCTACATCAATCCAGGTAGTAGTCGTAGCGCTGTTTAGTGCTCTCTGTATACGGTCAACAAAGAGTGACGGCGATCTGAAGACATACTGTCGAGACATGCGCGAAAGCTGTCCCAGTTTATCACAGAACATTTGCGGCGTAAAGGGCGGAGACGGGAGGGATGGAGACCGATGAGGATAGGGTGGTGATCACTTCCCCAGCAGTCCCCGTTTTACTTTGTGACTGACCTTCAAGTCCTTGGGAGGTTGGTGAAAACTTTATTGATGAGTTTTAAAATGGGAGTTACAACCTAAGGTTGGCTTGGCTTTGATCCTGGGTGGTAGCCAACAGTTCATGACATGCAGCGACCTTTGCACTCTACCAGCCGCCTCTGTGAGGCCGGTCGGAGCTGGAGACCATGATGCTCCAACCCTCTACGTCCGTGAGGTTCATCGTGATGACGGCTAGAATTCCTGGCATGGATATTAAATGTGGTCGAAATTGGCTCATGGAGCCATACAAGGAGAACATTTGGGGTTTAAATGGCCGGGATGGATAAGGGCTAAACAAGCTGAAAAAGGCAACGCGCAACCCTGGAGCTGTATCTAGGTAGGTTGTTGTTCATTCGAGTGGTGGATGTGTGGTGGGGAGTGCGAGTCTTTGCTCAATGTAGTCGAGCGCAATGTCATGACATGCTCTATATTGGCTATCATCTTTGAAGAACCCGCCTGGCTGCCTGTTTTTTTTTTTTTGGGGGGGGGGGGGGGCACTCAACCTGCCGGATGACGGGATTCATATCATTTGCCGCTCTGGTTGATACAAATTCCAAAGCTCACACTCTCGTTTGGCTTTTGATAGTGGGGCGCGTGGACCACCTACCGCCTCCTTCGATACGTCTGCTCTTGACATATCCGACGTGCTTTGTGAACAGCGAAAGGACCTTTGGATCCCATCTCTTATTGCCTTGCAATATAGCTCTCCCCATGCTGCGTATCAAAGTCTGCAACGACATACTCACCACTTTACAATTTGGAATTACCTGTTGTATCGTCGCAACTGTCTATCTGAGGGGCAAGAATTGCTCTTAGTTATTTATCCTCACCTACGTTGAAATCTATGCAACAATATTCATGACAAATACAAGTGCGCGGCTCATGCTGGACTACTGAGAAATGCCGAGTGCGCAGAAGAATCTGCTGTGGAGAGATGAGAAAGCCTGAGTGCTGCTATTGCACTAGATATATCGCGCGCCCCTCGTCGAACACTACCAGCGTTCCATTGAACGCACCATACTTCACCTTCGTTCTATAAGTAGTTTACACGAAAAGAAAGGCTTTTTATTTGTCACTCGCGCAATTCCGCTGCTATCACCCTCAAAGTACAGACGGACAATTATGATGTGCGTTTCACAATCCCGAGCGGGCCAAGCGCTCTGCTGGGGATCCGAAGGTTGGAAGTTCGGTTCCCAATTTAGACAAGCTTTTCGGGATTTTATGTTTCTGATGAAGTCGTGAGGGTAGTTTACAAGTAAAATACCACGCGATTTCACTCATCACAAAATAAAGGGTTTCATTGTGAACATAACTGCGATTGAGCTTGCGGTATTTGGCGACACATGTCCCAGTTTGTGTGCCATTTATAGTCTTGACCAGCACGGCAGTGGCGGAAGGCACTACCTCACCCTACTACTCCGCACCTGCAACCTCTCTCGAACCCTGTTCGCCCTTTTGATCGCGTTGGGGTTGATATTTATGCTCCTCTTTCAATGACTGCTGGGGGCATCACTATATAATAGTCGTCATCGACTAGCTCACTTTGCAATTCGAAAACGTCTGCGTTAACACCCGCCTCCGAAAGGGATGCTGCGCTGTTCATCCTCGACACATCATTCCTTGACAAAGGACTCTCAAACAACTTCTGAGTGACCGCAGGTGAATTTTTCTTTCCAACGTAATCAAGCCAGTGCTTATATATTTCGGCGTTATTCATCGTACAGCCTCGGTTTGCCAGCCTAAGACCAACGGCTTATTGAGCGTTTTAATCCTGCCCTGTCTTATATACTCGCTGTGTAAATAGGCTGTCGCCATATCGATTGAGATAAAAGTATTCGTTTTCTCCCCTACGCCTATAATACCGCTACTCATGCTGTCGCGGGGTTCTCCCGCTTCTTCCTTCTCTATTGACGGGAACCTCTCTGCACCATGGACGCGATTCTACCCTGCCACCTGGACGTTTCCGAATCAACGCCACTTTCCCAGGCTGTTAACGACGTCGAAGAATGCCGCCATTTGCCACAAAAACTTACCACAGAGACACAATGCCGACAGCAAATCAACAGTGAAGGCTCCATTAGAGCTGCCGCTTGAAAACAAGCCTCCCTTGTTTGGTTTATGTCGCATCTTCCACTCCTGCCTACAAAAAAAAAAATTCCCACGGTATAACTGTTCCTACCGCATCATGCAGCAGACCTCGCGTGTCAATTGCCTTGACGATTGACTCGGCTCCTCGTCGCACCTGCGTCATCGCAGTCGTGAGACAGTCCAGGTCGACTGTTAGAAGGCTTATTAGAACCCAAATATTATTCGTTCGTCTTGAGTCTCCAGGATGGCTTTTTCGCCGCCGCAGGGTTATTGTAGTAGAGCAGACTAGCGCTGAACACGTGCACGAATCCGAAGAAACGATGATGCCTATTTCTGCGCGAGATTGGGCTGCTGGACCGCTGCTCTATCTCTCTCGACGCCCACCGGTTGCTGTATCTAAACTCGCCTCGCTGGTACAATATCTTGTCAAGCAGTATATGTCCAGGTCCCTTTTATTATAGGTATATAAGTATATGTGTACTTTACTCGCCGAAGATTACAGAAAATTATTATCGCTATAGAGAAATGGAATGGGTAAAATGTGTTCCAAAATAAACTACAATTCATTCCACAAGGTTGAACTTGAAATTAGATACTACGGCTGAGTTGGCATTCTTAGGTGACCTCACACTACTGGAAAATTCATTCTTTCAGTTAGAAGTGAAATTAAATCATTTCCGGCAGAAGAAAACATGACATAACTTGTTCTTTTTATGTTCCGGCTTTTTTACCTCCCGAAGGTTTGGTAGTGTTACTAATGTTACAATGTAACATTGATGACAGTTGTTCCTGATGCTGGAGTTTTGTTATTAATGTGATTTGATTGGAACTTGGTGGTCACGGTAGGCATCCTATAAGATGTTTCAACGCAAAAAATAAAAGTTTTGAAGGTAGAAACTATGAGCAGATATTTCTATCAATCGGCAATAGTATGCTAATATGCCCTAGAATAGAAAGCGATGCTTTATTCTGAAGGCAGCTAAGACTATGAAGTGGGCCTTAGTGAACAGATTCGGATTATTCTTGACAACGTGGCAGTTCATTGTACCATCGCCAAGACCATCACTTCAGTCGTTTTTGCATTGGACGTCCATAGAAATGTGGCAAGAAAGAAGAAACAGATCCACTGGGCTTACGTCATCTTTGTTGTATCAGGATCTTATATATACAGCTATTTATACTTGTCGAAATATTCTCGGTTGGGCGTTTTTCTCCACTCACGAGAATATTTTCTGCAGTACGCTATAAATGCTATACTATACTATTGACTATGCTGACTACACAAACTTGTGATTGTGCTCACCAATTACTTTTGCTCTGTACTTGGTGAACGATTTATAAATGTAAAGCAGCGCATAAAATGGTGATTCCTCACATAGCAATAGGATTGCCCCATTTCACTTTAGTAGCAAATTACCAATTGTAGAATCTGTAATCTCGGTAGTTAGGCAGTAATAAAGTTTACGCATTGAATCGAAGAATATGTATGCATAATAATTATTCATTTTCCTATTCATTTTGTAAAGCCTGCTTAAGGTAACGTATAAAATAATACATAGTTCCTAATGAAAGATAAAGCGGATGTGTTCGTGTTTGAAAGAAATCGCGTGAGCGTAAAAGCCATAATTGCTCTGGGCACTAAAAGTGTTCAATAGTGCCTTTAACGAGGTCATTCATTTGTTTTCATAAGCATATAACGTAATGGCACAATTATTTAGAACTATTTCTACGAGGCAATTGGTAATAAAATTGAAATTTCACTAACTACTTCGTTTATTTGTAAATGTAGTGAGAGGGCTTTCGTATTGTACAACCAAGAATATAATTGAACGATAAGTGCAAAAACAAAATTACTGGGCATTTTATAATTTTTGCACCTCCACTCCAGGAACTCGTTCATGATAACGTGTATTAAGAATTGCGCCTGAGCAAGGAGCCTTTCTTGAAGAAAAAAAAATAAATGCTTTGGGGAATATTTGTCGCGCATTGCCTTTACCATAGTATTACTGCATTTTGACACAAAGAACAGTAATATATATATTGGTACCACTGAAGACTGTGTAGCACAGAACTTTTGCACGTGTCTGCAGTTCTAATTATTTATACCTTAAGTACATGGCGTATGTGTTTAATATTGATACGTAGCAAGGTTAGTCCAGAACGACACAGCAGACAAAACACAGAAGCACAGCAGCGTCGACCTTCTAGCATCAACCGTTGCGATCACTTTGTCTTCTGTATCACTGTTGCTGATCGTTGTCTTCTTCAACGTCCAGCGATGCAGGGCATACATGTCACAATATTTTAATTTTTTTTCAGAATTACGCAACTGTGTTCAGTAATTATTGCAAATAACCGTTTCATGCTTATGACGTTAAGAAGGAAGCGGCGTGCAAATAGAATGCAGTGTGTCCAATGTTTGTATTGTCAGAGTGTAAACTTTTGGGTTTGCTCCCCTGCCAACCAGAGTAAACCTCCTCGCCTATTTACTGCTAGTATATACAATAAACATATCATAAAATCAAAATAGTGTAAATTTTTTTTACTTTGTGTTTCTAAACCTGTGATAGTCCCCTGTCTCAAACACACCCAGCAGACCCTAAATATGAATGAATGTATGAATGAAATCTTTATTTGCCATCAAATACAGATGGGGGGATTGTAGAAAAAAAGCTGTCCATGGACAGCTTGACGGGTCCACAATCCCTTCTTTTCTTTCGGCAGCATGGCAGCATCACATATGCACACATACTCTTCATTAAAACAAGTATACAGGTACATATTTAATATTATGTAAACATAGTAATCATTAGTTAATGTTTAAATGAAAACAACATAGAAACGCATTATTACAAAAGCAAACAAAAACATCAGCAGGGTTAGACAATATTACATAGAAATCGAAAACATCTCCCGGAGGTCTTTGCAGGATGCCGTGAAACGATCAAAACGAATTGAATTATAGTAATTTAAAAGTGATGGTATTATGTACTTAAGACTCTGTTTCCCGTAATTCGAACGTGACGTGGGTACTGACCAGTTTTCAAAATGTCTCGTGACGTAACTTTGAGTGTTGTCCTGTAATTGAGATAGGTTACGTAGATTGTTGACATTCCTATGGGTTTCTTTTTTATACATATGACTTAAGCGATATTTATATAAATTGTAAGCTGGAATTACACCGGAGTTCTTAAAGAAAGTGGATGTTGAAGCAGTATAAGAAGCATTATATGTGTGTCGGAGATACTTTTTCTGTAAGAGGTGGATGTGTTCTATATTGGTGGATGTTGTGTTTCCCCATACTAACTGACAATAGTTCAAGTGTGATTGAAAGAGTGAATTATAAAGCAAAAGTTTGATGCATGTGGGAAGGATATATTTTAAACGACCGATTACACCAGATATTTGACTTATTTTGCTGAGAACATGCTTGACATGATTATCCCAAGACAGATTAGCGGAAAAGGTGACTCCAAGGCATTTGAAATTCTCGACTAAATCGATGCATCGGGAGTTTATTATAATATCTTGATGCGGAGGTATGAGCTTGTTTTTGGCCTGAATATAATCGCTTTCGTTTTGCTTTCATTTATCTTAGTTGCATTTACTCTCGACCAATCCTCTAAGGATTTCAACGCACTGTTACATTGTTCAACGAGGAGAATAATATCATTGCCGGCGAAAGAAATACTAGTGTCGTCTGCATAGATGATAAATTTTGCTTTGGAGTTGATATTGACGATATCATTTAGATAGAGATTAAAAAGTAGAGGCCCTAAAATGCTTCCCTGCGGCACTCCACAATAGACAGTTTTAGCATTCGATGTATAGGTACCTATTTTCACAACTTGAGTTCTATTGGATAGGTAAGATTTTATAAGAGCTAGTGCCTGTCCTCGTATACCGTAATAACTTAATTTTTCCAGCAAAATGTTATGATCCACTAAATCGAAGGCTTTAGAAAAGTCCACAAAAATGCCAACAGCTAATGTCTTGTTTTCAAATGCCGTTAGTATATACTCTTTCTGCTCTAGCAACGCTAACTCTGCTGATTTGTTTTTACGGAAGCCGAACTGGTGTGGTGTTAACAGATTATGTTTTTCAATGAAATTTGCCATCCTCGAATGCAAGACCTTTTCAAACAGCTTTGAAAAGATCGGCAAAATAGCTACCGGCCTGTAATTTCCCAGCTCATTACGATCTCCTTTTTTGTATAGAATAGTTACTTTTGCACATTGCATTTTAGCTGGAAAAATTCCCGATTTCAAACACATGTTAAAAATAGAGGTGATTATTGGGGCAATAATGTTGACTACATGTTTGATTGGGCGTGCTTGCAAACCATCAATGTCACAACTGCTACTGTTGTTTAAGGCTCGTATAAATGACACGATTTCATCCAGTGTTACGGGCTGGAGGTATATTGTGTTGTTAAGATGAGTGGAAACATATTTGCTAGCATTAGATGACGTAGAACCAGCAGTAGCGATACTTGCACCGATATATGCACCATACGTCTCAAGTCAGGGTTTGGCACAGCAGAAGAGGTAAGCCAACTGATCAGTCAGAAAACCAGAGCCAGAAATGGGGTCGTGGTAGTCCTCGTTGATGATAATAAGGAAACCTTGGTAGCATCGGACCACAAAAACAAGAGCTCGTCGGTCAGTATCCTATTAAGGTGTTGGTCACCTGTTTAGCCAATGCTCTTTTAGGAACTGGTCCATTTTACGTTCTCAGCCACTGCCATAGCACTGACAGATTGCCTGTGCGGACTATATTTTACTCGTTTCCAAGCCGCCTAAACTAGGCCTATATTACTGAAAAGCATAGAAAGCAAGTTGCCAGGAACACGATGTTCGGGAGAAAAGTCACGTTATTTCAAAACTAATAATTATTTCTGTATCAAGGACATTGACCGATAAACGAATGAAAGAAAAGCACTAAACGAGGGTAAAGACACGTAACAGCTTAGTGTTACAAATTTCAGCTTGCAGGAACGAGAAAAGTTGGTTTGTTTGTTGGTGTATTGGGGTTTTTGGCGCATAAGCGACTAGGGCTATCACGCATCAAGAACGACGTATTTTGTCTTTATGTTTAGGATGTGACTAACTCATTTTTAAATTGTTACATCTTGCTAACGTCAGTTGCTTCTTTTAGGAACCCAAAAATGTCAGAAAGTTCAACAATTCTGTCTTCTCCCAAATGCAGTCTCGAATGAAAAAAGATCTCTTCATTGTAAAATGGTGCAAAATATTTGTCTAATTTCTATAGTTTTGGTGCATGAGAGTAGAACGCGATTTATTGTTAATTCACTTCCGCACTCTTCAAATAAAGGTTTGTCTTCCTTTTTAAGAATGAAGCCATGAGTTAGGTGCGTGTGCCCGATGCAAAGCCGACATAAAATGACTTCAACAAAATGTTTTTGGGGCATGCATGTTGCCCATTCTTCAACGATGGTTTAACAAAGTGTAATATATTGTTTAATATATTGTTCTATGACATCTTTCATTTTGATCTCAGTTTTATCTTTATGAGCTTCATAGCATCTATATGTGGCATGTTGAGTTGTATTTCATCATTAGAGGCTGCTGCGGCTCACGTGCCAGCTCTCGTAGCCGCGGATTCCAACATGGCATGGTGACCAGAAAAACGTAATTAATTACCCTTGTGTTTCTGCAGCTACATTATGTATTATGTCTCCGATTAACGGTTTTGTATCATTTCTGCGATGAAGTGCTGTAATTACGCTCAGAGAATTCGTATAAATTATGCTGTTACCAATACTTTTCTGGTATATTTCTTCTACAGCTACAAAAATGCATGACACTCAGCTGTGAAAACCGACGAACACTCAGGCAACCCTATAGTGCTTTCTCCCATTTACCTTGTACTGCAGCGCTTCCAGTGTAATGTACTGTCTTAGAACTATCTGTATAGAATTCTGTATAATCTTTGTATTTTTCTTTTGTGTCAAGAACTCTTGTTCTATGTGTTCATGCAGTGTTTGTTTCTTATGAAAGTGGGTTAATGTGAAGTCGCACACAGAGGGAAAAGGCTACCAGGGTGATAGTGAGCCTTATTTCAGGGCAGTATTAGGAAGTGAATCCATTATGTTTATTTCCTGGCATGCCTGCTCAAAACGGAGGATTAGTGGTTTGATTGCTGAGGGCTTGTTGTCAAAGAGGGTTCTAGATGGGAAACTTGTGACTAAGAGATGACATAGGTGTTTCGGTAAGGATCTTATTTTCTGTACATATACACGTGTAAGCATTGTTCTGTTTTTAAGGGGCTGTTCATTTGTTTCAATATAAAGGCTTTCTATTGGAGATGTCCTGTACGCGCCAATTGAGCGGCGCAATCCAATGTTGTGCACAGGATCCAAGCGTTTAAGATACTATTGTCTCATTGAACCATACACAATGCTTTCCTAATCTAGGGTAGAGCGTATTAGAGATCGACAAATATGCAGAAGGCATGTTCTGTTTGATCCCTAGTGTTATTTGACAATACTTTCAGTATGTTTAATGACTGAGATGCATTCTTTTTATGGGCGGTAATGTGAGGTAGAAATGTCAACTTTTTATACTACGTAATGCCCAGAAATTTATGTTCATTTCTTAATGGTAGTATGGTTGTCTTTAACAGTAAAGTTGGGGCAGTATGCAAGTCTCGCCTGAGGGTGAACAGAACAGCCACTGATTTCTGTGGAGAGAATTAGAACCCAATTTTATCTGCCCATGTGGTTAGTCTTTTTACGGTTAGCTGTACTTGCTGCTCAAACGTGGTTATGTTAGAGGACGTACATCCAACCTGCAGATTATCAACTTAAAGCGAGTACAAAATGGATGTCGGGATTTCTCTGGTTATTGAATTAAGTTTTACAACAAACAACCTATAGTACTTAAAATACACTGTTGGGAAACTCCGTTCTCCTGAATAAAGCTCCTCGAAAGGGTTGAGCCCGAGCATACTTTAAATGAACGGTTTGATAGGAAATCATTCAAAAAGTTTAACATCCGGCCTCGAATGCCTAGATCTGCAAGGCCACGTAGAATGCCACATCTCCAGGTTGTCATATGCCTTTAGCATCTCGAACAAGGCAGCAAGGCAGTGTTGTATGCGTAAATGCTTCTCGGACAGGATTTTCGAGTCTAAGAAGATGGTCTGTCGTTGAGTCCGCTTTTTCAAAAGCACATTGATGAATGTGTGAAAGTTTACGTGATTCTAAAATAAAAGTTAGCCTAATGTTCAAAACATTTTCGAAAGATTTAGCAAGGCCACTCGTGAGGGCAATAGACCGGCAGCTAGTATAGTTTGGCGGCTTTGGTGAGCATGTTAGTTATTCTCTCATAAAATCGAAAAATCGCCTTTAAATACTGCATTTCGCAGGCTCGAAAATGAAACGTCAGTGAAGCTTCTACTTAACACGAAATATATCTAAGGCATTTAGTGTTACTACACAATGTATTGAAGCGCTGCTTTATCCAGTACGAAAACCTTTGCAGCTGGTGCTGGAATAGGTTCAAAACCTTTTCGTGAGTCCTTTGGGCTTCGCACTTCACTTTTCCATTGGCGCTTCATTAGAGCGTCAATTTATTTCGTGAACATGTACATAATTGTCAATGCAGCTTCGTTCTTGTAGTTACCGTTAGTATCAGTTTGAGGGTGGCATCTTGCTTCTGTGATAAAAACTCGCAGTTTTTATGGTATGACCGCGGCCAACTGTGAGCAAATCAATAAATCACAGGTAACGTAGACGTTTACTGCTGTATTTAATTTTGTAATAAACAGTGCGCAGCAGCGGTAGAAGACATAAGCGCTTCTGTGTTGTCCCGTTGATACGTGCTGCCTTTTTGCAAACAGATATCCAACTTGCCCAAGCTGCTTTCCTGGCTGTAGTTATTGTTTGTCAAATCACGGTTGCTAATTTTTTTTTAAATATTAAGCTACTAGGAACACGGAAGAACATGTAAAGAGTCGTTTTACACTGCCTGCACTCTCTGGTTTTGCCATCATTTATTAATTGAGCAAACGGGAGCCATTATCTCCTTCACGCCGTGTACTGAAATGAGGATATTAAGTGTTTTATAGAATTGTATTGTAGTAAGGTTGATCAATCAAGTAATCTATGCAGTGAATGAGCGGAGCATCGGGCTAAATAGATTACAAACTTCTGATTTTAAACCGCCTTCTTTCATCTTCCACTCTTATCATCCTCTGTATTGGTGGCCTCGGCCTTTCCTCTCTCTTAACTAATCTAGGCTCACGATGAGGCAAGGAAGGAAGATAAGATCTAAAATATTTCATTATGATTATTTTGTGGCTCCACAGCCGCATGTGTATATTGTGGTTTTAAGAAGCCTTAGAAAGCCCCGAACAAAAATGCACTTTGACTTGCTGGTCGCGCGTGCTTCACTGGCTGCTTAAGATCAACAATGCCTTATTGCATTTCAAGAAACAAAAGCATGGAACCGGCCTGTGCAGGTGTAAATATGTCGCTGTAGTCATTTTTCTTGCTTTCCGAAAAAAAGGATGAGAATGTCATTCCTGGTGGCCGGTGACGCTTTTAGCTCATTATCGTTCTGATTATAACACACATGCACGGCCTTATGACCTTTTTGAACACAAGCGTACCGATTTATCATATTTTATTCCAGAACTATGTGATTTGTCACAGCGGTAAATGAGAATGTTTGATACATTTAGAAACTGCGGCGAAGACTAGTTGTTTACAGATAGTCGCGAAGGTTGCCCGTGTAGCGGTAGCCTGTTGTGATTGTTTTTATCGGCGTTCGTGGTTCTATTGCACGCCCGCCTCTGACTAAGAACGAAAGTTGTGGCTGGCAGGTTTACGAGTGTCGCAAATTCCACAGGTCCAGTGAAGCGCCAAAATGAGAGGTGTGATCACTGGCTGCCAAAAGGTAGTCGCGCTACCGATAAAGAGCATGAAAGTAAAGAGTCCGTTATTTGAATCTTGCTTAAGTTTCACTACCGAGTAAGACTGTGGTGTAGACGGTGTGACCACTAAGGAAGTAGAGCGTGTGTTAGGTGGCGCACAGTCTGCGATTTGGTGATGCTATCAGGGAACAGACCAGCTAGAAAAGGACATATTATCTAAATGCCCGGTTGGTGATGTGACAGTTCCAGAGGTTATGCCTTTTTGTAAGCTCAGCGTGCGCTCAATGCCAAAGGAGCTTTCTATTAGTAGAACAAAAAGTAAACACTTTTCGAGCCCTACTGGCATCACATTGGTCGATGAGTTCTCTGATGTGTTACGTTGAGCGTACTTCTCGAGCATCGTTGTAGGTATAAGACGAAGGGCAAGGTTGCCATACTCATAGCCTCATTATTGACAGCCTCAAGGGAAGGCTGCAGCCGGCACGAGATACTTTCTGGCTTCGCTGTGCGTCTGCTAGTTCGGCGCACGGCCGAGCACACTGTGCTCCGTTCTCGCTGAAAATGCAATCGCGGAATTTTTTTAGTGCGTGCACGCTGAATAGTTATAACCATCTATATATATAGCATGTACAAGAGTGTAAGTGTTTTTATTACTGTTTATGGTCCAGCAGTAATTACGTAGGCTGACAGGCCGAGCACGATAGCAGCCAAGTTGTAAGAATATGCATAGGCTTTATGTTTATAAGTAATGCATAACAAAAAACACTCTGTTTTCACCTTCCATATTCATTGAATTCCTTACTTTGAGGAGATTATCCGTTTTCTTTTTCATAAAGCTAGGGGCTTCAAAACATTTTTTTCGGCTCCCACAACTGAAACTGTATATTTAATATTGTGTAACAAAACATAGATACTTGCATGCATACTATATACATACATATATGCACAATCTATCATTCTTGTTACGGATGCATCAGAGCACAAATTATAGAACGGAAGGCAAGAATGACCAGGGTATTTTAACACACATAATAGGGAGGCAATGGCAATTAACTTCAAGAGTTTAATTTAAGCACTTCCTGCGCTTCGCGGTCTTTGCTATCTTCGTCGGTTGAAGCAACATTGTCTGCAGGCTTGAAAACTAGAGATGTGTGTTGATTCTGCGGTCCAGAACGGGCCATGTTACCTCCAGATTCTGCGGTATGACCAGGACATGTGGTATCCACCTGGTGTTCATCTGGCGTAGTCTTCGACCGCGCTTGATCGAGTCGGCGTGTTCTCGCTTGGCATGTTTCTTGCGTATTTTTGTTGGTACTCCATTCTTCCTCTTGCTCACATCTGGCGCTCCAGTGGCAAAACAAGAAAACGAACGCAGAAGAAAATAGAAGCAAACTATCGCGAACCGGAAACTCGCGGCTCTCTCTGATAACGACAGGCAGGCGGCCTCAGTTGGGCCTATCGCCACGCGTTCCTCGTTTCGCGTTTCATTTGACGCCGGTAGTACGTACGTACATACATACATACATACATACATACATACATACATACATACATACTGTAAGGTAACGCGAAGGTCGGACTTGGGAAATCAGGCTTTATTGCAGACCTGAAGCCTTGGTCGCACACTGCAGCCAAACACACTCCGCGATGACGATGGGTATCTACAAGAGGGAGCAGGATGAAGATGAAGCAGCACGTTCAGCCGTGTGTAAGATGAAGAGACACACAGTGCTCACACTATTTCGCCCGCGCAGTTGGCACGGCCAGTGTGGCCGCAATTAGTCCGCAGGATTGCGCCGAATAAAAGGTTTCATACGTGAAACGTGGACAACTTCAGTGCCATGGTAACAACAGTCCGGAGGAGGGTAAACAGGGGAGACCCGATAGCTGACCCGGGGAGGTTTTTGCAAGAACTGTGTAAGGACCAATGTAACGGGGCTGTAACTTGTCACAAAGGCCAAAAGTGCGTAATGGAGTCGAAAATAACACCTTGTCGCCGGGACGGAACGAAACTTGGCGATGGGTTGCATCATAGCGGTACTTGCGGTCTTCCTGGCAAGCTTCCGTGTTGACGCGAGCAAGCGAGCGAGATTTGGCCACTCGGGAAAGGAACTTGGTCAGGAAGAGAGGATGAGGAACTGGCATGTGTAGAAAGGAAAGAGGCGTCAAGAAAGGTAGCGCGAGAACGGCGGTAGACGAGGAAAAATGGGGTGTAATCTGTGGTCCGATGTACAGCCGTATTGTAGGCGAACGTAACAAAATGAAGTATTACGTCCTAGTTTCGGTGGTCCTGGCCGACGTACATAGACAACATGTCAGAAAGCGTGCGGTGGAACCGCTCAGTCAACCCATTGGTCTGCGGGTAATAGCTGGAGGTCAATTTGTGATGTGTGGTTGAGGCCTCAATAACTTCGGCTACAATCGTCGACAGAAATGTCCGACCACAATTGCTGAGAAGCACTGGAGGGGTCCCATGGCGCAGTACAAGCGATTTCAAAAAGAAGGTCGCGACCTCATGTGCTGAGCCATTAGGCAGGGCAGTGGTCTCAGCGTAGCGTGTTAGGTGGTCGACGGCGGTGACGATCCAGCAAAACCTAGTGCGGACAATGGAAGTGGCCCGTATACGTCTATGCCAACAACGGCAAAAGGCGTAGCAGGGCAAGGTAGCGGCTGTGGTGGGCCAGCAGGAGGAGAAGTGGGCCGTTTGCGGCGCTGACATGGCAGACAAGAGGCGACGTATATTGCCACACTTGAGGCGAGGCCTGGCCAGAAGAAACGGGTTTTCACGCGGTGGTAAGTTTTATGAAAGCCTATGTGACCGGCTGTAGCATCATCGTGGAAAGCCACCAGGATACAGGTGCGAAGCGGTCTAGCAATAACGGGGACCGAATGGGTGCCTTCAGAGCAATAAATATAACGGGAGAGCACGTCGTTGTCAAGTTTGAACTTTTGGAGTTGCCTGCGCATTCTAGCGGTAGGAGGGTGAGAAGCACCGGTGAGAAGGTTGATTAGAGAAAGACAGTAGGGATCTGCTCGCTGGTGTGAAATAATGGCGTGGCGATCTGGAGCAGCGGCAGGAGTATCACAGGGGATGTTTGGATCTTTGGACGACATTGGGACGTCGAGGGTGCACGCAGGAAGGCGCGAAGAAGCACTAGGTGGTGATTCTGGGAGCTGGCAGAGGGAAAGAGCATCGGCATCTCGATGTTTGCGACCCGATTTGAATATGACATCGAAGTGGTATTCTTGAAAACGCAGAATCCAACGCCCCAGGCGTCCAGTCAAATTTTTTGAGGGTTGATAACCAGCACAAAGCGTGGTGATCGGTAACGATCATGAAATGGTGGCCGTAGAGGTAGGGGCGAAAATTCTGAACTGCCCAAACGACGGTGAGGCACTGTTTCTCAGGGATGGTGTAGTTGCGTTCCGCTGATGTTAGAGTTGGACTGGCAAACGCAATTACTTTTTCCCGAGAATCGGTGTCACCTTGCAGAAGTACGGCACCAATACCGAGGCTGCTGGAATCGGTGGGGAGAATGGTAGCAGCTGTGTCGTCGAAGTAAGCGAGAACAGGGTCCGAAGTGAGAGCATTTTTTAGGGTTTGGAAAGCTTTTTCGCATTCTTCAGACCAATTGAAAGTAGTACGGTCGGTAAGGAGGCGGTGGAGCGGTGCAGCAATGGTAGCGAAATTGGGAATGAAACGGCGAAAGTATGAAGACAGGCCAAAGAAACTGCGCAGTTCCTTAGTCCGCTGAGGGCGTGCAAAGTTCAAAACTGCAGCAAGCTTGTCAGGGTAGGGTCGAATGCCATCGCGGCTGACGAGGTGGCCCAGGATCTTGATTTCTATCTTGGCGAAATTACTTTTTTGTGTTCAGCTGGAGACCGGCGGATGCCAGGCACGTTAATACTTGATCGAGGCGGCATAAATGATCAGAAAAAGTCACAGAGAAAATAACTATGTAGTCCAGGTAGCACAAGCATTTTTTCCACTTAAACCCTCTAAGAACTGTGTCAATCATGCGCTCAAACGTATCGGGGGCATTACAAAGTCCAAAAGGCATGACATTGAATTTGTAAAGCCCATCGGGAGTAGCGAATGCGGTTTTTTCTTTGTCGGCTTCGTGCATCGGTATCTGCCAGTAAGCGGTACGCAAATCCAATGTGGAGAAATATTGGGCGCCCTGAAGACAGTCGAGGGAGTCGTCAATTCGTAGCATAGGTTAAACATCTTTGCGAGTGACTTTGTTAGGTGCGCCGTAATCCACGCAAAAACGCACGGACCCATCCTTTTTTTTTAACCAAGACGACCGGAGATGACCAGGGGCTAGCTGAGGGCCGAATAATGTCTCGTCGGAGCATATCATTCACATTATCTTCTATGATTTTACGTGCTGATAAGAAAACACGGTAAGGGCGGCGGCTAACAGTAGAAGTACCTTCTGTAATAATGCGGTGCTGTGCAGAAGACGTTCGGCCCAAAATCGGAGAAGTGACATCAAAGGAGGCTTGGTGTTTTCGATGTAATTCCTGCAAAGCTTTGCGGTGAGTCGCTGGAAGGTCAGGATTGATGGCGCCAAAAAGAACACAGAGAGAAGCAATTGGAAAAAGCTGCTGGTGATGAAGAGGGGGCGGTAAGGGTGGTGAGGGAGACCGGGTGAATGTCCAGGGCTCAAGGAAAACATGTCCCTTTAGTCAGCACAATGGGCTCTGGGGTAGTGTTCGAAGCAGCGACAAGCGCTGTGCCATGCTCAAACCGAACAAGACTTGGTGGTAGCGCGATTCCACGGGTCAGATGGCGATCAGAAGGCACGATTAGCACATCTCCGTTATCAATGTCAGTGGAAGTAAGCTCGACAAGTTGTTCGCATCCAGGGGGCAACACTGAGTTAGTAGCAGCAAGCAGGCGATGACGGGGCTCGGGAGGTTCAGAAGACGGATCGCTCTCGTTCATGTAAATGACCCTGTCGCGGCACGAAATGCTGGCTGATACGGCAGACAGAAAATCCCAGCCTAGAACAATTGGGTGAGCGCATGGCGACATCACGGCAAATTGTACGTGGTGGCGGACACCATCAACAAAAACTCGCACAGTACACATAGCAAAAGGCCGAATTATTGCACCATTAGCTCCACGGCATTCAGGTCCATCATAAGGCGTTTTCACTTTTCACAAGCGGGAGCACAAGTCAGTGTGTATCACAGAAACAGCGGTGCCCGTATCAACCAAAGCCTCAACAGATAAACCTTCAACCCACACTAAAATAATTTTCAAGGGACGTTCCGGAGTATTTTTGGGATGGCCGAAAAGTTCAGTTTTCCCTCCTATAACTGCGATGGTCAGTTTTCTCATAGGCGGGGGTCGTCAGAGAAGTTTGACGGAGAGGCGAGGTTGAGCGGCGAAAAGGCGAAGGAGAACGGCGTCTTGAGGGCCTGTAACCAGCAGGCAGAGCGGGGCTTTGTGGCGGGGGTGATGAACGTCGGGGATTATCAGGGAATTAACGGTGGTTAGAGCCGGAAAAGCGAGGAGGGTAGTCTGCTTCAAATGAGTCGTAGCCGCGGCGTTCATTCTGGAGCCTGCGACGACAGAAGCTGGAAATATGGCCGCGGTACCCGCAGTAATAACAAACAGGGCGGGCTGGGCTCCAGTTCGGGTAGTATGTCGGCGCCGCGGTAGTTGGTGCCAATGCAGCGACATGAGCAGTGGTAGGCGCCGGTGGCGTAGGCGCTCCAACTGCAGGCGGCAAGGATGTGACCTGGGCGTACGTTGGCACCTGACAGATGGTAGGAGCGACCGATGTTGGGAGAATAGGTCATTGAGGCCAGCTCTTCTTTGACAATGCCACGCTTGCCGGCACTTGAAGGACGTGGCTAAGATGCAGGGCGGCACAAATTGCCTTGAGCCAAGAGCTCTTCACGAATTAATTCGCATATAGGCGCACGGAGGTCAGCGTCGGCAGTGAAACCAAATGAAGTGGGATCAGGCTGCAGGCGTATTGACTGTAGTTCGTCAAGGCGTTGACAAGTCGATATGATGGCGTCGATTGTGGTAGGGTTCTGCACTGCCAGGGCGTTATAGGCGAGTGGCCCAATACCTTTATTGACGTGCCGAACCCGCTCGGCCTCTGGCATGGTCTCATTTATGCGCCAACAAAGTGCAAGAACATCTTCTATATAAGAGGTATAGGTCTCATTAGACCGCTGAAGTCGGGCTTCTAGCTTCTTGGCGGACTCCGTGCGAACGGTAGGAGCACAGAAAGTCGGGCGTAACCTTTGTTTAAAGATAGCCAAGTCCGGAATCGTCGATTCATGATTTAGGAACCACGCTTCGGCCACATCCGTCAAATAAAAGGACACATTAATTAGTTTAAGAGAATCGTCCCACCGGTTGAAAGCACTGACCAGGTCGTAGCTGTAGAGCCAGTCATCAGCGTCATCGCCGCGGAGACCGGCGAACATCTGCGGGTCGCGCTGACGGCTACTGACAGTCCAAGTGGCAAGGGGAGCTGGAGTCGAGTTGGTAGAGGCCGGAATAGCGGAGAGGCCCTCTTGAGTCATGACGATGGTGGTCGAGGTCACACGGCGGCCAGAATGAAGCTCCAGGTGGATGCAGGTGACGAAGCAACGGGGGAATCAAGGCGCTCCTTGCATACACACATACATACATACATACATACATACATACATACATACATACATACAT
>JAJIZL010020697.1:673510-714234 GCA_023969395.1 Amblyomma maculatum | reverse complement strand
CATACATACATACATACATACATACATACATACATACATACATACATTTTATACTGCAGGTTGCGTTACAGATACAAAAAGAAGAAAATCGCAGACATAAGTAGATGTTACAGCCGTCGACATACTACCGTTTTATACTTATGTGAATAATCTACAGGTATGGAATTTTACTCGCAAAGTTTCCGTGCCTAGAGCGCGGCATATATTACAAAAAAATCGCGATCGAAATCGGAATCGAGAAGCTCCTCCCACCGAGAGCGACAGCCAATTTGAAATGCTCGTGTCGCTCGTTTGACGTCAGAAGAGAAGACGCGGTGGAGCTTCGTCTACAATGCAAGGTGCAAAATCAAAGGACACCTCTTTCCTTTTTGTTTACGATAAACAAGTCGTCATCGCTGATGCAGAAGTGCTTGAGGAAGATGTTACCGCACGAAAGCGACATAGGATAAGTCATGTTTTCTTCGGCATATTGTGTACGGTCACAGTCACTGGGCTGGATGACCGGTTAGGTTCCTTGGCTGTTGTCTGAGGTTTTCGGTCTTTCGACGCCGGCGAAACTGATCAACGGATGGTCGCCCGATCTGTTTTGATCGGAGGCCGAGCGAGATCTTGACGCTC
Source organism: Amblyomma maculatum (assembly GCA_023969395.1). Taxonomy (NCBI): domain Eukaryota; kingdom Metazoa; phylum Arthropoda; class Arachnida; order Ixodida; family Ixodidae; genus Amblyomma; species Amblyomma maculatum. The sequence continues at coordinate 713,616 of JAJIZL010020697.1, read as the reverse complement.
GATGAGTTACACAGATGCGCTTGTCTGTAGCTTAACTATGTTAGAAAAAGGAAAACAAGCAGCTACACTTTGCATGTTTCCCATCCTCATCAGCAATGACCTTGGCCAGGAATCTTAGTCGGCCCCGAACTGCCGGCCCGATCCGCGATCAGTAGGCCTAGCGCGAGTACGCGGGGTTCGGATCTTGAGTTTTGGCGATTACGGAGCACGCATTCACAAGGTTTAGTGGTTGCATGTGGCAATCGAGTGTAGTTGTGGCAGTACCCTATTGCAAAAACCAGCGTCTGCAGTGCGAAACCAGTAAGATTTTCGCGCTGGTTTTGCACCGGATCTACTGGGCACGCTGGAGATCTGCGATATTCATAGGAGCAATAACGGGAAGACACTGGCTGCACTGGTGCGATGGGAGAAAAACGCTGGGATTAGCCTTTTGACGCTGGGTGTGTCGCTGGCATCCGCGATGCACTGGGATAAGCGCTGTATGTGCGCTGGGGCCGCACTGGTCCCAGTGCCCCACTATAGCCGGTGCGCCCTGCGGCGTCAGCCGGAGTACCATCCCTGAGGGGCCAACAGGGCCGCAGCGTACTTTCAATCGATCATCGGGGGGGCATATGAAAAATATGGTTCAAGCAAGTGGTTTTTGCTGCAAAGTCGTTGCGCATTTGTAAGAAAACAAAAGCAGCATCTTTTTTTAGAGTTTTCATGTGTCCATAGGTCGTTTCGAGCGTTTCGATAGAGACAACGACCGCCGCGCCTCGATCTCATGACACACTGGCGATTAACGCACAACTAAAGCTGGAATTGAATAATGTGGGCTACCATGCATAACCAACTTCACAGCTGATCTTAAGGGCACTCTAACACATTGATTACTGTCAAAATGTTCAATGCGGGCTCAATCGCAGGCGAGCGTAGCCTGTACCACGGCCCAGTATAAACAGCAGAAAGAAAAACTAAAACCAGGAAGAGAGTAGTTTACCGAGGGATGGGCCCATGAGAGAAAAAGCAACAACATACAGCGCTTGTAATACATAATATTTGGCGTGTTTCTCAAGCTTTTGCGCTCCTTCTTACTCTGCGCATCAAGCAGCCGAGCCCTCGGCATCGCAACCCTAAGCACGGCTAAAGCATGGTCATTATTAAGAAGCATAATAGACACCTCAAAAACCAAAACGGCCACAAGAAGAACCCTCCACACCATAGCCCATAAATACCCGGGCACAGATGCAGAGTTGATCACCGCCATGCACGAGAAATACATAGGAGACCCTACTCCGGCTTGCCAAACTTCATATGCGGGTCAACCAAACCCCTCCCTTGACTCCCCCATAACACTGGCGGAGGTCTACTCAGCCGCCCGTACATTTACAAGAAACACTGCCCCTGGAGGAGACAAAGTCACCTACGCTATGATTAGGAACTTAAGCACCGACGATCTGCAAGACCTAACGAAGTATATCAACGAAGAACTGTGGGAGAAGGGACAGGTCCCATCAGCTTGGAGACACGCGGATATCATCACCATACCAAAGGCTGGAAAGCCACCGGCTGTGGAGAGTCTCCGTCCTATCTCCCTCACTTCTTGCCTGGGAAAACTCTATGAAAACGTAGTCCACCTAAGGCTCCAAAATTACATCGACGAAAACAACATCTTTCCTTCCTGCATGCTGGGCTTCCGCAAGGGACTCTGCACGCAAGATGCTTTCCTCCGGATTAGGGAAGAAGTCATCAACACCATACCCCGAAAAGGTGAAAATTTTATTCTGGCACTAGATCTCAAAGGAGCATTCGACAACATTGGCCACCAAACAATATTGCACGAATTAAACAATATCAACTGCGGGGAGAAAATTTTCAAATACGTCAAGGCTTTCCTCTCAGATCGCACAGCCACCATAGGAATTGGAGAGATCCGATCACCAAAAGTACCCATGCCGAACAAAGGTACACCGCAGGGTTCTATAATCTCTGCAATGCTATTTAACATAGCAATGATAAATTTAGCAAAAAAACTGTTGACCCGCACTGATATTGGCTTCACTTTATACACGGACGACATCACCATCTGGGCTACTCAGGGATTCTTGGCGCAAAAAGAAGAAGCTCTGCAAGCCGCTATAGACCTAGTCGAGGAATTTGCCGGGGAGAGCGGTCTTAAATGCTCCCCAGAAAAATCCGAACTTATCAGGCTACACGGAAGAAATTACAAGTCCCCAGGAGAAATTCAGTTCTTTCTAGGAGACCAGATAATTCAAGAGAAGGACGAGATCAGAGTTTTGGGGCTGTGGTTGCAAAGCAATTTGAGAGTGAATTATACAATCAAAACTCTCAAAACCACAGTCAACCAAATTTCCAGAATGATTAGAAGGGTGACCTGGCACCGGAAAGGGATGAGGGAGGAGGACTCCCTCCGCCTTGTACAAGCCCTAGTCGTTAGCAGGATTACCTACGGGCTCCCATATCACGAAATTAGATTCACTGATAAAAGGGCCATTGACACTATCATAAGAGGAGACTATAAAACGGCCTTAAACCTCCCGCCAACAACATCAACGGAACGTCTTTGGGCACTCGGAGTGCACAACAACTTCGAGGAGCTCAAGGAGGCGGTTCTAGAGAGTCAGAAACAACGCCTAACAACAACGCAGGCGGGTAGGGAAATCCTGTCAAAACTAGGGCTATGGCAGGCACTAAGAACTTCTGAGATCAAATCACAAATTCCGACATCCACAAGAAACAACATCTGTGTGAACCCGATCCCCAAGCATATGCACCATGAGTTACAGAAGGGTCGAAGGAAAGCCAGAGTCAAATCATTGAAAAAACAATTGTCTAAAGACGCGGAAGTTGTCTACGTGGACATAGGGGGTTACGGCGAACCTGGCAAGTTCACAATAGCTGCAGTTGACCACAAGAAGAGGCCAATTATTCAGGCTTCGATCTATGCCAAGGATCCTGCGGAAGCGGAATCGCTGGCAATAGCCATCACCATAAAAACACAAGACAACCAAAAGAAGTCATCACACGTAGTGACGGACTCCCAACCAGCCTGCAGGGACTACCTGGCCGGAAAACCTCACAAAAGAGCGTGTGCAATATTACGTTCCATCTCCCAGACGCACACAATTACATGGACACCTGGACACGAAGGCCTAGAAGGAAATGAGGTAGCGAATGATCTAGCCCGAGCTCTCACAAACCGGGCGGATCCCCATCCCTACCTCACCCCTCTCCTAGGACCCTACGGCGACAGGCTAGAACACCTACGGTTAGAAAGAAGAATTTTCTCACCACCACACAAACAACTTCCTTCCTCGGACACTATAGACTGGAGAAAAATACAAACAAACACATTCCCTAATCTTCAAATTTTAAATAAGATAAGCCCAACAAAATACACGAGTTACTGTCCTTGGTGCGGTGCAAGCCCCACACTCTATCACATCTCTTGGGAATGCCAGGACAAACCTGACCCAACGTTAATAGTGCCATGCCCGACACACGAGCAGTGGGAGGCGGCCCTGACCAGCGACAACCTGGACCAGCAAGCCTGGATTATCGAGCTAGTCCGCAAGTCAGCTGCTGCCAGCGGAGCCCTGGACTAGGGGCACCGACCACCCAGCTCCTGCGAATTTTTACTGATTATATGCTCATTAAAAGTTTTCTCTCTCTCTCTCGCTCTCCGCAATGTTTACATACAAATAAGGTTTAGTTACACGCAATTAGGGTCATCGCTGCGGCGCTTGCTCGGATTGAAGCTCGGTCGCACTTTTTTCCTTGAAGGCTTCTACTAAAGCTCCGTGTTCAGCGAAAATTACGCCCACGGTAGCAGAGCACCACCCAAGAGCCGGCGTCGGTAAATTTGCCAGCGATGTCAAACTCCACATGTTAAAATGATTCCAGTGCACAAAATAGCGCGCATAGGCACCCAGAACGTTAGTTGCAAGTCGTGAGAGCAGACAGCAAGCTAAAATGATCAAGAAGTTGCAATTGTTAGAGCGGTAGCAATGGCCTGTAGACTGCGAAACATGAAGTCCCAACCTTATAAATGTGGGTCATGACATAAAATGCAGAAATGGTTCAAGAAAGACCAGGAAGTATTGCAGCCTAATCTTCAAGTCCTTGTGCCGCAGAAGCCTAGTGTTCACGCTAGCCCACCGAGCAAACCAATAGTTACCGACCAAGAGGATTCTGCGTTGGATAACGCGACGAACGACGACGAATCGAACATCGAGGGCGCCGAAGCACTCGCAATGGACGTTACTCAGGGAGCAGCTAGCGTCGGTGCCGGTATACTTCCCGGAAAGCGGCCGCGTGACCAGAAAGATACCGAGAGTGAGCAACTGGACGGCAGTGGCAGCGGGGAGCCGCCACCAAAAACAACCGGGAGGAGACGGCCGGCCGTCAAATCGCGGCCGAACCCGAACGTCCCATCCGAGTCAAGGCAGGCGGTGAAACCGCCTCCATAATCCTTTGGCCTGTGTGGCCAGGTGGACTCAGTAAAGACGGTGCTGGCTGTGATCTGTATGGCGCCTGCGAAAGACTGGATTGGGGAACGCTGCATGGAGGCTTTATGCACTGTGAGTTTAGTGCTTTGTTACCCGCCACGAACTCTTATTAGCGGGGCTTTTGTTACTAAACATGGCGGTTAATCTCGATGTAACACTTCGTCTAGCATCTTTAAATGTCCGGGGTTTGGGAGCAAGAAGACGACAAAGTCAGCTGCGACGCCTAATTCTTGAAAATGACCTTGACCTAATCGCTATCCAAGAAACTAAGATTGAAAGCGAAGAGCTAACTGATCGTATGGCGTCGTCCTTTTCTTCTTTGTATGACGTATGCATCTGCCATTCCGTCGGCGCGTCGGGTGGCTGCGTTTTATTTATTCGTAAAAGTTTAGGCATCAACGTTGCTTCCGTTGTGGCTTCCCAATGCGGTCGCCTTCTTGTTGTTGACTTTTCGTTTTCAAATTATAGTTATCGTGTTGTCTGTGTTTATGCTCCGAACGCGGTGAGCGAGCGCAGAACATTTTTCGAAAGTCTCGAAATGCATCTTAGGTGCGACAAGGTAGTAATATTGATAGGAGACTTCAACTGTGTTTGTTTCGCTCAGGACCGCGCAAAAAATTTGCCAGTGAGGGATAAGAGTGCTCAGCTGCTGCACTCTTTAATTAATGAGCGTAATCTCGAAGACGTTGGCTATTTGTTCTCTTACGACGCACACCCTAAATACACGCATTTTCAAAGGGATAGCCACGCCAGATTAGATCGAATTTATGTCTCTGTTGAACTGGCTTCATTGTGCACAGAGTATGACGTTAAGCCCGTAAGCTTCAGTGACCATTGCTTAGTAATTGGAACATTTGGCAGGAAACAGCGGAGGTCACGGTTTAACTGGCACCTGTGGAAATTTAACGTGAAGCTTTTAGAGGACGACAGTTTTGTAAGAGAGACAACGAAAGAACTCGATAAATTACTTTCGACGCAGGCCGAAAGCTATATAGTTGAGTGGGAGGAGCTAAAGCAGAGAGTAAAGCTTTTAGCTATCAAAACTGCAAGCGCAATTCGATATGAGGAAAAAAGAAAAGAGAAAGAAGTGCACGAGGAGCTTGAGTTTTTGCTTAGCATGGATATCATCCAGCCGGGAAGATATGCAGAAGAAATAAAAGCCTTGAAACGACAACTTGAAAACATTGACACTGAAAAGTATAAGGCAGCAGTGATAAGAGCAAGGTCGGAAAAGTTTTGGGCGGGGGAGACGCCAAATAAGCGAGCGCTGTCAGATGAGAAACGGCACGCGTATCAAAATGAAATACGGCAAATTGACATCCGAGGTGCTGTAACTAGTGACCCTGCTACTATCAAAAATACCTTTATAGAACACTACAATGAATTGCTTGGCCGTAAACGCGAAGTCAAAAATGGCTTTCAGGCAGAATATTTGCGCCAAATGCCAAAGCTCGATGAGGATGTTAAAACGCGTCTAGAACGACCCATAAGTTTGACAGAAATAGAAAGTGCGATAGACGACCTTCCAATGGGAAAGTCGCCAGGACCTGGCGGGCTTGGCGCTGCTTTCTACAAAGCATTTAAAGATTACACACCCCAGATTTTGCTTAAAGTGCTAGATGAGTCATACGAACGTAAGCAGGTCCCACCTTCGTTTTCTACCTCGCACATTGTTTTGATTCCGAAGTATGATGAGCCAGGAAAACGCCTGTTGGTGGGTTCTTATCGGCCGATAAGCCTCACCAACGTGGATTACAAAATATACATGAAAGTGCTGGCGAAAAGGCTTCAAAGTGTAATACCGAGCCTGGTTGGGCCACACCAGACGTGCGGCATTAAAGGTCGAAGCATTGCAACTAATGTGCACGTGGTACGAACTGTTTTGGAGTGTTGTGACGCGATTGGATCTCGAGTGGCAATGATACAGCTGGATCTCGCCAAAGCATTCGATCGCGTTTCGCACGATGCCTTGTTCGAAGTATTGACACACTCAAACATAGGGCGAGTGATTGAGGAAGGTGTTCGAATGGTGTATGCGAACTGCACGACACGGATAATTGTGAATGGAGAGCTCACTGACAGCATTCGTGTGCTGTCGTCAGTGAGGCAAGGCTGCCCCCTGTCACCCCTACTGTTTGCGGCCTACCTCGAGCCTCTCTGCCGGTCTATCATAAACAATGAACGTATAACTGGTTTTATGCTGCAGTCAGCACAGGTCATAATGCTGGCATATGCAGATGACATCGCTGTATTCTGTTCAAGCAGAGAAAGCATTCAAGAAGTTACTGCCCTTGTTGAAAAATTCTGCCGACAGACAGGCTGTGAAGTAAATTGGGAAAAAAGTGCCGGTTTCTGGCATGGAGACTGGGATGTTACGCCTGAATACTTTTCTCGTTTGCAATGGTCAAAATTGCCGACCCAGTATTTAGGCGTGCCGCTTGAATCGTACCAAGATCCCACCCCATTCTGGGCTGGCCAAGCAGAGAGAGCGAGAGAGAAAGCTGATTCATGGCAGGAAAAGCCGTTGTCAATGTTCTCACGCGCTTATGTGTGCAATGTTTTTCTTGTGGCAAAGATGTGGTACGTAATGAATGTGCTTTCGGCGACGCGTGTTAGCATTCAAAAAATTCATCGTGTCTTTGCCGTTTTCATGTGGGCATCAACATGGGAAAAGTGCAGCAGAACCAACCTCTTTCTGCCTGTTAAGGCGGGGGGCTTGGGCCTTGTGCATCTCTTTTTGCGACAGGTTGTCTCGCGTTTTTTTTCCTTCGTGATCAAAACGACAAATTCTTGAGGACGGTCATGCAAGTACGACTGTGTAAAATGCTTCCAGAATACGTTGTCTGTTCTGGTGAGAATATGAGTGGCGCTTTAAAAGGGTACATGCGCGAAGTTGTGTTGTCTTTCAGAATGTTGCATGCGCGTTTTTCAATGGAATACTTGAGCAAAGTGTGTAAGAAGAAGCTGTACAAAGATCTTCTGGATGTGATGATACCGTTGCCGATTTACCGTGCACCACACCGTGGAGGCCCCGGACAGGATGTCTTAAAGCGTGTGAAAAAGATGCCAGTTAGGCCTTCAGTTAAAACGTTCTTCTTTAAGCTACATTCCAACACATTACCTGTTAAAACCTGGTTACATGAAAGAGGCTTATTCGTTCCCTGGACAACAGACTGTCTCCTTTGCAAAAAACCAGAGACAATCGAGCACGTCTTTCTGGATTGCTGGGACCCAGTCTTTCACTGGGATGTTCTCCAGAGAACACTAAAGAAAGACCTTCCGTTAGATCCGTATGGCATACGGTTCCTTCCAGTCGAGAGTGAGGGTATTCCTTTGGATTTAGTCATGGTCCTGAGCCTCCACAGCCTGTGGAAAACAAGGATGCAAGTGCAACATGCAGATGTCAACACGCGTTCTGTACGCGAGAACTTTATTGAGAGTGTGCTGCTCCTTAGAGAAACGTATCGGGTGCTTTCTGATCCACCTGACTGGATCAGTGTGCTCGATGAACTGGCTGTCCTCAAAAAATTTTAAACCTTTCGTGACAGCCGAAGTCTGGTTGTTGCGAGTTTTACCATTATCGTGGATCTTTTTTGAATTGATGTGAACTCAAAACAGGTAATAAAGAAAAAAAAAAGCGGTGTGGCCGAGTGGTTAGCGTGCTCAGCTAGTGATTGATAAGTACCTAAGGACGTAGTTCGACGTGCGCTTGGTGCACTAATTTTTTTTCTTTCTTTTTACATTTTTTAGGTTTTTTTATGTACCTAACTTGTTTCGTTACTTTTTACTTCTTAATTTTTATCCCACGCGTTGTTTTCCCCGGGCGAACAGTGCCACCAGTGCGGAGCGTCCCAGTATGCCGCGTCCCAGTGCGCCCAGTTTCCAGCGTCATACTGGGACCATAATCAGGTATGGCGCTGGCACCCAGTGGCACTGGTTTTTGCAATAGGGTAGTGACCCCAAATCGACGACTGTTGACATCACAAAGCGTGTGCACATTCAACGGGAAGCATCGATGTGTGTCGTGCGAGCGCGCCGGCAGCTGTCGGCGCCGCTTGTGGATACCCAGAGTAGGCAGGGGACGTAGCATCCACAGCGCCTATTGCAGCGCAGGTATATATATTTTTTTAACAAATAAAGGGGCAAATGGTGCGAAAAGTGGATAGTTTTTGTATTGGTAGCTAAGCATGCATTTTATGCCACGTGAGCGAGGAGCATACATCCAGTCATTACAAAGCTATGGAAACAAACACATAGCTGGGCCATGGGCCCGTGCAGTCGTAATCCGCGAACCGGCGCATTCATGTGGGAGGTTAGAGCTCACATACACAACACTAAATGGTGTATGTTGACGCTCTGTAGAACCACTAGAATAACGCAAGGTGAGGCGCGGTAGTCGGTCGTATCGCACGCGCCGCTGCGGGTATGGAGAGTCGCAGATGCCGGTGGATGAGAGGCTCTTGTTCGGCACAGCAGGAAAGCGCATTCGAGTCGTGTTCGGTTTCGCGATGACAGGACTGAAGCAGCGGCGGTGGCTCATGCTTTCGTGCGCTGGCCAAGCTCAGACTAAACATAGGTTTGCAAAAATGCTTTACCAGCTGAAACTATGTAAGTTTGACTAACACGTGCATAGTAGAGCAAGTCACGAGGTATCCCTTCGTCCAATATTTCTGTCTACTTTTCTCATGTCGCAAGGTATGATATCGCATCAGCGTATGCTTGTTTGGGGTTTCCTCTCAGTTTTTGAACCAAAAGATTGACCGGCAATACCTTAGCAATCAGCAACACAACGCTAACCCATCACTCCTTTCGCCGCGCACACGGCGGCAGGAAACGTTGGACACGTGCCTTTTTATATGCCGGAGCGCTTTTGTTGCTTAAGAAGCTGTCATGAAGCAAGAATAACATGCAACTCATTGTATGCTCAAATAATACAGCATGAGCCCATCAATTTCAACCTCCGCGACAATCTATAGACAAAGCTCACAATAAGTACTAGGATAACTAAGCTCGCATAATAGTGTGAAAGCTTCTCAAAAAAGGAGCATGATAATAAAATAGTTACTGAAAAAAAAAACTATCGATGACCACGGTCGACGGCTTGCATGCAAGACTTCAGCCGACACAGCGAGTAGCACACGACATGGGGATAATATCTCGTTGCGACGTAAGCGATCAGTGGTCGCCAAACAAGAAAGCCGCTTTCGATATTAGTAATAAAAATTCATTTTTAAATATCTACTGCACCGAATGAGCTCAAATTTGGCGGATTTTATAATTTAACGTGCCTTGAGTGAAATTCATTAATTATTTTAAGCTCAAAAGTTAGCTCTCAATAACGCTGTAAACGAAAATATCAGTTGAAGTATGCAGCATCACTACTTTCTGTGTGTAAATCGTTGTAGCTGTGAGTTCCACTCAGCCTATGCTACGCTGGAAGACAGTCATATTCACTGTAATTTAGGCTTCATTGTACGCAACGCTAAATTAAGAATTAGTGCTGTGCGGAAATAAAATTCAGGGTGTGTGCGTGCAAGTTTAACGATTAGGGCAACGACCTCTTTGCGTGTGTTGAACCACTTTGTGAGATTGAGCGCCTAACTAGGGAACAAAGGGCGGAGTTAAAAGGAGGATGATGTGCGCACAATCCATAGAAGCGGGGAAAGAAGTGATTTCGTGGCAAGAACCGTGCCTCCTATTTCCAGTGATGAAGGTGGATAAATGTTACCTTCCGAGGACTTATTAGTGATTTCTCAGCCGTTCTAATGTACCATAGGAGATTATGCTCGAATCATGGCAGCGTTGCAAAATTCAGAAAAGAGTTTGCTTAGTTCATGAGAACCACTGTGTTATGTAGTGTCGTGGTCACGTTTTATATAAGGCTGGCGCAGAATGTTAGCTAATTTCTTACTAGGTGCACATCGTGTGTATAGTTGGTTTTGTGCTGTTTAACGTCCCAAAGCACTCAGGCTATGAGAGACGCCGGAGTGGAGGACTCCGGAAATTTAGACCACCTGGGGTTCTTTAACGTGCACTGACATCGCACAGCACACGGGCGCCTTGCTTTACGCCTCCATCGAAAAGCGGCCGCCGAGGCCAGAATTCGGTCCCGCGTCCTTGGGAACAGTAGTCGAGCGCCTTAACCACTGCGCCACCCCGGCGGGGCACATCATGTGTATAGACAATCTATCGAGAAGTGTGAATAATGACGCTGCTCTCCATGCTCCAAATGTTTTTCTAAAGGGGGATGAGCTTCTTGTGCATGCTCTGCTGAAAAAAACATCTGGTGCGCTTAGGATTAAGGAAACAGTTTCGTCTCAACAGCAAAAGCAAGGGTGATATACCCACGTTTCAAGATTTATTCCTCAATTTCTTTTTCCCCTTCTTCTTTGGACAAGCTGGAAAACGAATGTCGCAATCCGGCTACTGACGTGGGACAGAAAGCGCTCGTGTCCTCTACGCCGGACATAGCTGCAGTACGAAGGAAGGCATTTTGCATGACCCTATTCAGAGCAATGACAACAGAATGTATACGACACGTATTCGAACGTGTCTGTATTCGAACGGGTATTCGTACGTTGGCTGCCTATTCGAACCGGCAGCGAAGTAAATTATAAAACATGATTGACTATTTTTCTTGCTTTTATTGAAGCAAATGCTGCTGTTTATTAATCAAGAAGGTTTACTTTCACGTTCTCTTTTTTAGAATTCATTATTTACATTCTGGTTTATTTTAATTTACACATGGCAATTCCTTTTCAGCTACCATTGTCACCGTCTTCCGCTTGAGCAGATAATAGCGCCACAGCAGTCCGGGTAAGGGCGGCTACTGTCACCTTGCGAGACAGAGCAGAATGGGTCGTTGGAAGTACGGCACCTGTGAGGAAAATGTCGTTTTTGCACACTGCTGAGCTTTGTTGCACACACACGTTCATTAGTTAAGCCTGATATTCAAGCCACATTTCCGTTTCAGACAAATAAAATTGCTACGTCAGATATGATGACGATATTTGTTACCCAGGCTGTCGTCAAGTTCTACTTACTCTATGTGCTTATTATTACCAATGGATTAGGTGGTGTCCGATTCAAAGAAACATTGACAGGGAGCGAAACGTTTTCTCACTTCATGCAAGAAGCAGGGAATAGCACTCAAATAATTCTGCATAATGTGTAGAGGATAAATGTTAAGCCAGCGAAGCATTTTGAGGTTTTTAAAAAGGTCAATTCCTCTCGGCAACGCTTTATTATAAATCTGTTTTTATGCAAGTTGTTCATGGTAATAAATAAAGTAACTATATGAAACGCGACTAGACCTGCCGGGTACATGAATTTCCGCAGTACACGCTGTAACATATTGGAATTAGGCAGCTCTAATCTGGACTTCTCGTTTAACTGGTCAATAAAGAGAGCAAAAGGCAGACTTTTGTTAATGAGCTAGATCTGGTTCTCCACAATAAGAGCAAGTAGCGATAATTACAATTTGCCGGCTTAACATATTGAGGGATAAAATTGGCTATGCTAGCGAATAAATAAGAATGATATGTACTCGCTCCACAAATTACTGTATATATAATGATTTGTATTGTCTGTTTCTTGCCTACTGATTTTAGCTTAAAACGTAATACTCGCCTGAGGCAAATTTAGCTTAGGGTTTTTTAATCATCCGCCCGAATCTCATAAAACGTCACCTTGCGAGTTGTGTGGATGACACTAGCACTGGTAAACTGCCATTGAAATAATACTAAAAGAATGGCTTTACATTTTGCCACTGATAGGGTAACAAATAAAACAGCAGATTCAGATGTTCTGCTCAGTCAAGTTATCGCTCAAGTATGTAGTGCTATGCATTTTAACCGTTCAGTGGCCACACACTTATGATCGATTCTTTGGAAGATAATTAAAATAGGACTTGCTCGTTTTAGCTCGAGCTTTATGCTCGACTTAAAATAATAATATTTTAAAACAGGTATTCGGCTCTGATAGGTTCAGCGCCTGATGCCCTGAAGAGAACGACAACCATGTTCAATGCGCGTGACACTCGTGCGTGCGCTTACAGAAGTGCAACGACTGATCGCAGAACGTTCCATTGACTGTTGAAGGCGTCAATGGCGTCAACCTGGCGCTTCGCAGCCGAGCGTTGCCTACCACTTCCGCAATGTCTGAGACCGCCAACCAACCGCCAACCCCATCGCCTGTCATCTGTCCCGGTGCAGGGCGCCAGCGCGACTCAGCCATCTTCAGCGGCACCGATGACACGGATGTAGAAGACTGGTTGGCGTCGTATGAACGCGTAAGTGCGTACAACAAGTGGGAAGACACCGTGAAGCTCACAAACATCATTTTTTATTTGAACAACGTTGCAAATCTATGGTTTCGAAACCATGAGAGTGACATCTCTACCTGCACGGCTCTCTACACCAGCCTGACCGACGTTTTTGGCCGTTCTGCTATACGTAAGCTTCGCGCCGAGCAACGCTTGCAAAGCCGGGCACAACAAACCGGCGAGAACTTCACCAGTTTCATAGATGTCGTCGACCTCTGCAAGCGCGTAAACCCTACCATGAGCGACGCCGATAAGATCGGGCACATTATGCAAGGCATTGACGATGACGCCTTCCAGATGCTCGTCGCAAAAAATCCCCGAACTGTGGCCGATGTTATCAGCTTCTGCCTGCGCAAAAGAGCGGCTTTCCACACGACATGCTGGCCTTCAGCAGGCCACCCTTTCCAGCTTGGCTCTCTCTGGGGACGGTGCCCTGGAACAGCATGCGCTCATTAAGCACATTCAACAGTTTGTTCGTAAGGAAGTCGCACGCCAGCTTTCCTTGTCTACCTGCCCGCCAGCACCTGCGCCTGCGCCACCGCTCAATCCCACCCTTCAGCGTGTTATACAAGAGCAGGTCGCTGATGTCCTGCCTTCACCTCCTCAGCAGCCCCTGGTGGCGGCTCTTCTCACGTACGCTGATGTTTTGATGCGGACACAACCCCCTTTCGCCCCTGTTACAGCCAGCCTCCCCTCCTATACGAGCCTCAGGGACGTCAGCAAACTCAGCAACCTACAATCCCCCCTTATCGTCCGGTTCTCCACCATCGATAACAGTCACAGCCTTACAACCCCTGGCGCACAAAAGACAACCGACCCATTTACTACGCCTGTGTAGTCGCCGGCCATGTGGCTCGTTTGTGCCGCAATCGTGGCCTTCGTCCCTACGACTATACCCGTGAGCCGATGTACAATCTTCCCCCGTCCCCCTCGCCCGTGTTCCCTGAGCCTCCTCCACAGTCCTCTTCAAGTTACGATCGCCGATCCCACCGCTCGCCTTGTCCTGGCCGTCCTTCCCGTTTTCCGATGCTCCGCCGCCAGTCAGCCGTTCACACGGAAAACTAACGGCCGCAGTTCCGGAGGCAAGAACTGCGCCATGACGGACTAACAAAAGACCTGTTTCCCTACCAGCCAACATTATTACCGTATTCATTGAGGGAGTTCCTGTCCAAGCACTTGTAGACACTGGCGCAGCTGTATCAGTTCTTAATTACACCCTCTGTCGCAAACTCAAAAAGGTAATGACGCCGCTTCCTGCCGTTTTTCTTCGCACCGCCAGCGCTCAAGGACATTCGACCATTAGCCGCCTGCACCGCCTGCCTTGTCATCGAGGACGATCAATACACGATAGAATTCATCGTCCTCGCCCGCTCATCACACGACGTCATCCCCGTTTGGGACTCCCTCTTTAATCATAACGCCATAATAGACTGCGCCCGTGCTCAACTTGAGTTATCAATCCTTAGTGACACTTCTTTCGACGCATCCGCTGCTGCTGCCGTTACCGTGCACGTCGCAGAGAACACCGACGTTCTGCCTTTCTCCTCAGTGCATGTGCCTCTTTATTGTGCTGCTCCTTCCGACGCCACTGTTACCTACACACCCTCGTTACGATTCGCTGACCAAAAATCCGTGTTGCTGCCCCATGCTGTGCTAATGTAATACCCCGCGAGGGGTCTTTAAAGAAATAAAATGAAATGAAATGAAACAATATTTTGCAGCTCAAGTGCTATTTTCGTTTGTAACCCGTGCCCCTGCCCAACCACTTGGCTCCGTGGCCAGTCACTGGGTAGCCTTGCTTTGCTCGATTCCACTCCCACCTATCTATTCGTCGATAACACCGCCGGCATATACATCAGCGCCATAACGCCTCTTCCTGTCGCCCATCCATCTTCCCTCGAAGTTTTCCACCGGTCCATCGACGCTGGCCTGACGCGCTTACAACGAGGCCAGCTTGTCGCCATATCCTACAACGTTTCGCATCTTCGTTCGACTCCCAGCAACCTTCGTTGGGGCGCACCACTGCCGTTACTCACCGTATTACCGTATTGATACCGGCACCCATGCCCCTTTGCGCCAGCGTCCGTACCGTGTTTCAGCCGCCAAGCGCCGCATTATTGACGAACAGGTGACTGACATGCTCCAGCGCAACGTGATCCAACCGTCGCACAGCCCTTGGGCGTCTCCGGTCGTCCTGGTCAAGAAAAAAGACGGTTCCATCCGATTCTGTATAGACTACCACCGAATGAACAAGATTACGCGCAAGGACGTTTATCCTCTCCCTCGTATCGACGACGCCTTTGACTGACTGCAAGGAGCCGAGTTCATTTCTTCAATAGACCTGCGTTCCGGCTACTGGCCGGTGCCGATGGCAGAGGTCTATCGCCCAAAAATCTCTTTCGTCACACTTGATGGGCTCTATGAGTTCAATGTCATGCCATTCGGACTATGCAATGCCCCTGCCACGTTCGAACGCATGATGGAAAACCTACTCAGAGGGCTCAAATGGCACACTTGCCTTTGTTACATGGATGACGTTGTCATCTGTTCCCCAGATTTTCCATCTCAGCTCCAGTGCCTTGAGACAGTTCTGCGATGCGTGACCGACGCTGGCCTTCAATTAAATATAAAGAAGTGCCGTTTCGGAGCACGACAGCTTACCATTCTCGGGCATGTCGTCTCAAAGGATGGCGTTCTTGCCGATCCGGCAAAACTGCGCGCTGTGGCAGAGTTTCCCAAGCCAACTAATGTGAAAGAACTCCGCAGCTTCGTCGGCCTCTGCTCGTACTTCCGCCGCTTCGTTCGCCGTTTCGCCACAATCATCAACCCTTTCACGAACCTTCTGTCTAGCCACGATCTTTCAGCCTGGTCTCAACACTGTGATGATGCCTTCGCGACACTCCGCCACCTTCTGATGACTCCGCCAATCTTGCGTCATTTCGACCCTTCTTCTCCCACAGAAATCCACACTGATGCCAGCGGCGTCGGCCTCGGCGCAGTACTTGCTCAGCGGAAGTCTGGCTTTGATGAGTACTTTGTCGTTTACGCCAGTCGGACCCTAGCAAAAGCTGTAGCAAACTATTCCGTCACCGAGAAAGAGTGTCTCGTTATCATCTAAGCAATATCAAAATTTCGCCCCTACTTGTATGGCCGTTCTTTTGATGTCGTCATCAATCATCACTTCCTCTGCTGGCTGTTTTCTTTGAGATATCCTTCTAGTCGACTGGCCCGTTGGGCTCTGAGGCTCCAAGAATATGACATTAACGTCCTCTATCGCTCTGGCCGTAAACATGCCGACGCTAATGCTCTCCCACGTTCTCCCTTGCCGTCTGAAGCCACTCCTGTTATATCCGGTCTACATCCCACTGACATGCCCATCGATATGATTTCCGAGCAATGCAAAACCGCATGGATCGCTTCACTCCTGGATTTTTTATCTGGCCGCGCTTCACGACCTCCTTGCCGCGCTCTGTCGCCAGTCTCACCATGTCGCCATCAAATACGAGCTCCTCTACTGTAGGAATTACCTTCTGGAAGGTAGGAAGTGGCTGCTTGTAATTCCGACCAATCTGCGGTTTGTGATTTACTCCCATTACCACGGCAATCCTCAGTGTGCCCACGTCGGCTTATTGAAAACCTTCACTCGCCTGCGACAGCGGTACTACTGGCGTGGGATGTATCGTTATGTTCGTGGGTTCGTCCAGTCCTACCAAGAGTGCCAGCGCCGAAAACACCCACCTTGCCAGTCCGCCGCTCCTCCGCAGCCGCTGACCTGCCCAGCTCAGCCCTTCGAGCGCGTTGGAATCGACCTGTACGGCCCGCTTCCTAGCACATCAACAGGCAATCGCTGGATCATCGTTGCAATTGATCATCTCAAACGCTACGCCGAAACGAGGTCTTTGCCATCTGCTACAGCCCAAGACATTGCCTCTTTCATCCTCCATCACATCATTCTTCGCCACGGGGCTCCCAAAGAATTGCTGAGTGACAGAGGTCCCGCCTTCCTTTCTGAAGTTGTCGAAGCTGTTCTTAGAGAACGCAAAATCGTCCACCGCGCCACCTCTGCGTACCATCCGCAAACAAATGGAATGGTTGAGCGTTTTAACCGCGCAATGGGCGACATGTTGGCAATGTATGTCGCTTCCGACCACTCCAACTGGGACCGCGTTCTTCCATTCGTCACATTCGCTTATAACTCTGCCACTCAAGCAACCACTGGATTCTCGCCCAACGTCCTCCTGTACGGTCGTGAGCCCTCTTGTACCATGGACACCATTCTCCCTTACCGACTGGATTCTTCCGAATTCACGACTGCTTCACAAGCTGCAACTTATGCTGAAGAATGCCGCCAGCTTGCCCTGTCCTTCACTTCTCACGCCCAGCAACAGCAGAAAACTACACGAGATCAATCTGCACTTCATCCTACTTACCGTACAGACTCTTTGGTCTGGCTATGGGTGCCGTCCTCCAGTCCCGGCCTTTCATCCAAACTTTTGAGCAAGTATCAGGGCCCCTACCGTATTGTCAAGCAAACATCCCCCGTCAACTACCTCATCGAACCCCTTACGCCATCCACTGACCACCGTCACCGCAATCGTGAAATAGTACACAGTAACCGCCTGAAGCCTTACTACGACCTTGCCATCGTCACATCGCCATAATCCGCCAGGAGGGCGTCTTTTCGCCCGGGGGAAGTTGTAAAACAGGTATTCGGTTCTGATATGTTCAGCGCCTGATGTTCTGAAGAGGACGACAACCATGTTCAACGCGCGTGACGGTCAGGAAAGAAAACGACGACGAAGCTCTCTCCCCGACGCTCGTGCGTGCGCTTACAGAAGTGCAACGACTGATCGCAGAACGTTCCATTGACTGTTGACGGCTTAGCGCCCTGTTCTAGGACTCCTGTAACAATATTAACGCAGTGATTACCAACATAAAGGCAGTCATACCAAGGTTAAATCGAGCTCTTTGCGTGAACAGTTATTATTATACTTCAGAGTATTGAGAGATCGTTGACGGTTCTCATGGGTATGAAAGTTTTCTTTCTGAAGTTTGTCCTGCGTTTGCATCAATTATTTTCGTCTTCCCTAAAAAAACCAAAGCGATGTGATTTTACAAGAAAAAAAATGTATCAACTTTGCTTTTGGAAATTGGCAAATATATTGGATGTTATGTTATGGTGAAGCTCTACTCTATAAGTTTTGGTGTTCGCATTTATTTGGCTCTTTATCCCAGCAGGTACCTAAAATTACCGCAGATTCCACCCATTCTGGGACATTTTCAAATTTTCCCCTGCCTAAAATGCCTAAAATTCCAAGCACCTAAAATTACGCAATGGGCGAGATTGGCAGGTACGTGCTTCTATCATTTAGATTATGTGCACGAGAAGAAAATTCATTACGTTCACGGACAAAAGCAGACGCGGGTTCTACATAACTCAAGGCTGTTCCTGGAATGCTGTTTTCGTACAATAAATAAACCGCTGAGTGCCTTTATAACCTAGCGGCTGATTCTGTTTCTGGGTTTAAAATGTAAAGATGGCTTTAAATCCAGAGGTATTTAATTGTTTAATGCAGTCGATATCTTACCTCTCAGATTCAAGTGTTCCTTTACTGCAGGTGTACATTACACACGGTGACGTGGAGTTGAAGCTTTGTCCGTCTTCTAACGATTCTCCACCTGGTGTCAGGCAACGGTCTGTGCAGGAAAACAACAGTTCACGAGGTGAAAATGCCGAAACATCAGATCTGCGTAGCAGAAAAGCGCGCAGCTTTAGTACGTTGTGAAGAAATTTTTATATCATTTTCTTGAAAAAAACATTCTTTTTTACTATATTGAAGAGAATAAGAGGTGCTGTTATGTCTTGCAAACAAAGAACTTTGCAATATTAACGAGTTCGAGGTGGTAAGGTTTATTTATTTATTTATTGTACCTCAAAGGTACAGTCGTGAGCAAAAGTGGTATACAACACTCAGCCGGTGGCGGAGCTCCGGAAAACTGCATTCCAAATTCATTTAGCAACAGATATCTGAGGTTTAGGCAATATTGAGGGTGCACCATTTTATCCATATGAATGTGTGACTGTCGCTGTCCCTGTCGCTGTCGCTAGATGGTATTTCGATGCAGTTTTCGCGAGCACTGTCGACGGCTGAGTGTTGTATACCACTTTTGCTCATGACTGTAAATAGCCGGGACATTACATGAGGGGTGGGCAAACATGGCAAAATGCATTTATGAGGGAGGGCTTGAAAGATGGGATTCGATTGAAGACTTGAAGCGTGGCTAGGTCACTGATGTTGGCAGTATGGCCAGGCAGTTGATTAAAATCATTCGCAGTGCTAACGAAAAAATTAGTTTTTGTATGTAACAGTGCGCGTGCGCGGGAGATACAAAGCTTTGGGATGGGAATTGCGGGAATAGCGGTAGGGTGGTCTGATAACATTATTGACAGGAGGCAATGAGTGATAAAATGTATAAAAAAGAATGAGACGGGCAGTTTTACGACAAGATGATAGGGGTGAAATGTGGATTTATTAGATGGTTTGAACGTCTAGCGCTGGCAGTAATTCGGGCACAGAGGGATCGGAATATCAGCCGCAGGGAACAGCTCCAGCGCGAGATAGATGGGCGCCGGAAACCAGCGATGGTGGTGATGGTGATGCCGCAGGGTTGTTTCTTCTTCGTCTTTTTTACATTTCCCCCGCGTGAAGAAGTCGCCATCCTGGCGACTCACGGGGAAGGGACAACCAGAGGGTTGTAATACGGCTTGAGGCGGCTAACATGGACAACCTCACGGCCGCGGCGGCGGTGGTCGGAAGAAGGGGTGACTGGCTCGATGATGTAATTAACAGGGGATGTGCGTTCCAAGACG
Source organism: Amblyomma maculatum (assembly GCA_023969395.1). Classification (NCBI taxonomy): domain Eukaryota; kingdom Metazoa; phylum Arthropoda; class Arachnida; order Ixodida; family Ixodidae; genus Amblyomma; species Amblyomma maculatum. The sequence goes on along the minus strand of JAJIZL010020697.1, from coordinate 693,914 downwards.
CGATAAGGTCCGTGGTACTTCGTTTCTAGTTTGCTGGTGGCAGGAACGCATAACCAAACGAAGCTGTCGGCCAGGAACGTTGGAGCAGGGGTATCGCTATCATGCTGATCTTTGCGATAGCCTTGAGTGTTGGAGGTAAACGTGCGAGCTAGCTGACGGCAGTCCTCAGCCTTCTGTACAATATCGGACAAAGCACTGTACTCAGAGGCATCTGGATGGTATGGCAAAATTGTGTCCAGAGTACAAGATGGCTCACGGCCGTATAAGAGAAAGAAGGGCGAAAAACCAGTTGTTGCCTGGGCGGCAGTGTTGTACGCGAATGTTACGAATGGCAGTACCTGGTCCCAGTTGGAGCTCCCAGATTCAGATGTAACATACATTGCGAGCATGTCCCCAAGCGTACGGTTGAAACGCTCCGTGCGGCCGTTGGTTTGCGGGTGGTACGCGGCTGTAGTCCGATGTATCGATTTGCAAGCCGACAGAAGCTCTTGGACTACTTCGGAAAGAAAGGCACGACCTCTATCGCTCAGTAGTTCGCGAGGGGCGCCGTGTCGAAGAATGAAGTGGTGCAAGAGAAAATGGGCTACCTCTCGGGCTGTCGCCGCGGGAAGTGCAGCAGTCTCCGCATAACGGGTCAGGTGGTCGACGGCGGAGATGACCCATCGATTACCAGCGGCACTGCAAGGTAGCGGACCATAGAGGTCGATTCCCACACGATCAAACGGGCGAGCTGGACACGGTAAAGGCTGGAGAGGGCCAGCTGGGTGGCGAGAAATCTTGCGTTGTTGACAGGCGGTACAAGAGCGAATGTAACGACGTACGAAATTGTACATTCCCCGCCAGTAATACCTCTGATGAATTCGATCATAGGTTTTTAGGAGGCCGGCATGAGCGCTTTGCGGGTCAGTGTGATGGTGGGCACAAACCTCGGAGCGGAGGTGGCGCGGAATGACAAGAAGCCATTTTCTGCCATCTGAGTTGTAGTTCTTTCGGTAGAGCAGGCCGTCCCGAATGGTAAAATGGGAGGCCTGTCGGCGGAGTGCCCGAGGATGCATAGCCGCGGAAGGAGTGCCAAGGACATCTAGCAGGTTAGAAACCCAAGGATCTTGTCGTTGCTCGAAAGGCATATCCTCAATGGTGAGTGCTGACAAAGAGGCTTCAGGAGGGGATGATGAGTTAGGCGAACGCACCGGTGACCGAGAAAGAGCATCGGCGTCAGAGTGCTTGCGGCCAGAGCGGTACACAACACGGATGTCGTATTCCTGAAGCCTGAGAGCCCAGTGCCCGAGACGGCCAGACGGATCCTTGAGAGACGCGAGCCAGCAGAGCGCGTGGTGATCTGTAACTACATCGAAAGAGTGGCCATATAAGTAAGGGCCGAACTTCGTTATAGCCCACACGATTGCTAAGCACTCCTTTTCGGTAACGGAGTAGTTGGTCTCGGCTTTGGTAAGAGCACGGCTTGCGTAGGCGACAACGTATTCGGAGAAGCCAGGCTTGCGCTGGGCGAGGACAGCGCCGAGGCCGACACCACTGGCATCGGTGTGAAGTTCTGTACGTGCAGTAGGGTCGTAATGGCGAAGGATTGGCGGTGACGTCAGAACATTGCGCAGCGTCGCGAATGCATCATCGCAGGCTGGCGACCAAGAGGGGAGGTTAGGGGTGCCTTTCAAGAGCTGTGTAAGGAGGGCTATGATGGTCGCGAAATTGCGAACAAAACGACGAAATTACGAGCAGAGGCCCACGAAGCTTCGCAGTTGTTTCAAAAAGGTCGGTTTCGGAAAGTCAGCAACGGCGCGGAGCTTCTCAGGATCAGGCAGAACTCCATCTTTGCACACAACATGTCCGAGTATTGTGAGCTGGCGGGCACCGAAGCGGCACTTTTTGAGGTTCAGTTGAAGACCGGCGCGGGTTAGGCAGGTGAAGACCTGGCGAAGTCGAGTCAGGTGGGTCGGGAAGTCTGTTGAAAAGACGACGATATCATCGAGGTAGCATAAACAGATGTTCCATTTCAGGCCGCGCAGTACAGTGTCCATCATTCTTTCAAATGTGGCTGGTGCGTTACAGAGTCCGAACGGCATGACATTAAATTCGTATAGTCCGTCTGGAGTAATAAAGGCGGTCTTAGCGCGATGCTCCTCTGCCATGGGCACCTGCCAATATCCAGAGCGCAAATCAAGTGAGGAAAAGAATTCTGCGCCTTGCAAGCAGTCTAGATCATCGTCGATTCTTGGCAGGGGATACACATCACGACGAGTAATTTTGTTTAGGCGGTGATAATCAACACAAAATCGTATGGATCCATCCTTCTTAACTAGGACCACAGGAGACGACCATGGACTACAGGATTCTCTAATTACTCCGCGTTGCAGCATGTCATCGACTTGTTGGGCAATAACACGGCGCTCAGTCGGGGACACCCGATACGGCCGCTGATGGAGAGGTGGGTGAGCGCCAGTGTCAATGAGGTGAGTAACGGTCGTCGTGCGGCCCAAGGAAGATTGTGGGATGTCGAAGGAGGAGCGGAATTGATGTAGAAGGTCAAGAAGTTGTTCTCGGTGGCGCGGCTCTAGAGCGCTGTCACAGAATGGTCAAAAAGATCCCGCTGTAGCGGATCTGAAGCCACACGAGTTGGAGTCAAGGCGTCAACTTGGCAAACAGGGAATGACAAATCATCAAAGGCGAACAGAAGGTCCACGGGCTCGATGCGGCCGAGGCACTCCCCTTCGATCAACATAGCGGGAGACGCAAGAGGATTGGCTACCAGAAGTGTGCTAGCGCCGTTGTTCATGTCAAGGACGTAAAACGGCAGCGGTAAGTGGCGGCGGCGGCAGACAACGTTAGAGGGCACAAAGAGGACTGTCGCGGTGGTGGTAAAAGAGGCAGTGAGGGGAACCAGAACAGCGCTAACGGGTGGGATGGTTGTGTCATGAGCTACGAGGAGTTTGGCCGCAAAACGAGGACGCGGCTCGTGGAGCAGGGCATCAGACGGTGCATCACTCGATTCAATGAGCTCTACTTGAGGACTGGCGCAGTCAATGATAGCATGATGCTTGGACAGGAAATCCCAGCCGAGAATGACGTCATGAGAACATGTGGGGAGGACGACGAATTCGATGATGTACAAGGCTGCAGCAATGACGACGCGAGCCGTGCAGACAGCTGTCGGCTGTATACTGTGAGCGGATGCGGTACGAAGCGATAGTCCCTCGAGGGGCGTAGTCACTTTTCGGAGGGAGCGGCAGAGTTTTTGGCTGATAACTGATACAGCTGCACCGGTGTCGACGAGCGCAAGAGTATAAACACCTTCAACGATGACAGCAGTAACATTTTCGGGATTAAGACGAGGACTTTGAAATTCTGTCGAATACGCAGTTCGTGCCTCGCGAACTGCGGCGGTTAGTTTTCCTGCTGAGTAGCGGGTCGTCGGCGCATTGGCGAAATGGAGCGGCGACGTGGTGATGGCGAACGACGAGGCAGGAAGTCCGGAGGATCGGGGGATGCTGTTGGAGGACCCGATGGAACGGGGAACTGAGGGGCCAAATAAGGTGGCGCAGGCCGTGCAGCAAAGGCCATATTTATTCGGCGCCGGCAGTAGCGTGTAGTGTGTCCAGGGATGCCGCAGTGGTAGGAAATAGGGCTGTTGTCTGAAGTGCGCCATGGAGATCGTGTCTGAAGCAAGGGGGGAGCGAAAGCTGTTGGCGCCGACCGCATGGGGGGCGAATCATAGACATATGCTGGCTCAGGAGGTGAACTTGAAGTGACTTCGGCATACGTGCGACGCAATACTTGAGGAGGAGCCGGCGCGAATGCTGGAGCGTAGCTCAGTGGCGCAACGCCGGACGATGACATTGTGGGCGTGGGGAACGGCATTGAGGGTGCGACCGGAGCTGATTGAGGGACAGGATTAGGGACGACTTCAGACACATGCTGCTGGATTGCACGGCGAAGCTCCGGAACAAGGCCAGTTGGTGTCGACTCCTTAATATATGGCTGCAGAGACAGTCGTCGCGCGACCTCCTGACGTACAAAAGCCTTGATGTCTTCAGAGAGGCTAGATGACTCCCTCTTCGCGGCAAGTTCAGCAAGTGATGCTTGAGACTGGCGAATCAAAACACGCTCCTTGCGGTGTTCGTCGTAGCTTTGACACAGGTCGTATATTTCCTTGACCGTAGTGGGGCTTTTGGCGACGAGCATGTTGAAAGCGCCGTCATTAACTCCTGTGAGGACATGACGTATTTTAACGGCCTCGGTCATGGTCGGGTCAACGCGGCGACGCAAATCAACAATGTCCTCAATGTAACTGGTGAACGATTCACCGGGCAGCTGTAGTCGCGATCGAAGACGCTGTTCCGCGCGGAGTTTTCGGACGGTGGGGCGGCCAAAGACATCAGAAAATTTGGTCTTGAAATGCGCCCAGGTGGTAAAGTCGGACTCGTGGTTTCGAAACCACAAATTAGCGACGTCGCTCAAGTGAAAAATGACATTATTAAGCTTACGATTGTCGTCCCAGTTATTGTGGCGGCTGACCCCGTCGTAAGTGGACAGCCAATCGTCGACGTAGTCATCACTGCTTCCACTGAAGGTAGCGGAGTCCCCTTGGCGAAGGGAACCTGTGCAGGTGACTGGCGGATGTAGGTGCGATATAGTAGGCTCCGTCATTGGGGTAGTCAACGTTCTGCTTCGAAGTTCCAGGGCGAGATGGGTACGGGGAACCTCAGCTTGACCTCCACCAAGTGAAATGTGGATTTATTAGATGGTTTGAACGTCTAGCGCTGGCAGTAATTCGGGCACAGAGGGATCGGAATACCAGCCGCAGGGAACAGCTTCAGCGCGAGAGAGATGGGCGCCGGAAACCAGCGATGGTGGTGATGGTGATGCCGCAGGGTTGTTTCTTCTTCGTCTTCTTTACAGGGGGTAAGGCTAAGCTTTGCTTTTAATGCTGTAATACTGCTGCTGTCACACAGTAATATTGCTTTAATACTGCTGCTGATGACGGCAAGCCCTTACCATGTGCAGTTATTTCTAATAAGCGAATTGATGGGCTGTTTAGCTCCAGCTAGGAGGACATCCTCGACGGATCAGATAATAAAAACCTGATCCAGGATTTTTCACAGGTTTTGAAATAAAGAAAACCAAAAATCCCTCGCTGGTATTTACTGTGGCCATGTTCGGCTGCCACGTAACATTTCACTTAGGGAAGAAAAAAGCAACAAAAGATGACTACTTGAGCAAATATTTGAGAATTGAACAAATATTTAAACTCAGCAATATAGGCTGAGAAAAACAATATGAAAATTTTCTTGTATCTTCCTAGAACTGCTGCTCTACGCCTAGCATAAGTAGCAATGCTCTCAGTTTGTTAGCTAAAGATTCTTCTCACTATATCGATGTGCTCAGCATAGGTAAGTTGCGTAAAAGGTTCAGAGCGTAGTTATCGCCACCCTTGCAGTTTATGCTCTGACACCGATTGCGTAATAGGAACCTGACGCCAAAATTCTGATTATGCAAATTAGTAACGCACTAAGTTTTATGTATTTGGCTGCCCTTAATTACGATGTTTGAAAAGAATTTAAAGCTTCTTAACGGTAAGGAGTTCAATATAGGGGAAAATATTTTCACAAAGAAACTATAGGCCTCAGTGGACATATAGTTTAGAAAACATTTATATTTATGGAAGTAACAAACCTGAACTGATGCATATATTTATGAACATAGTCGAGTTTTAAAATATAATTGAAACTTTCTAGTCCTGGAGAGGAAGATGCCTCATGATTTTCGAAACGACGAAAAGTTATTTTTCTGAAGGCTCGCAGAGCGGTGATATGAGGCCCGTTATCGCACATGCAACAGAAACAGTGCATTGGATGAACAGGAGGCTCGACATTGACAGACAGCCTGCTGCTGCCAAGTTGCCGATACGGTGCCAAATTTGAACTACCCCAGGTAGCACAAAATGGGCTATTTCGTGGGGGCCCACGTTGGGCCCGTAGGGGCAGCCCATACAGGCCCCATGCGGGATTCGCAATATGTACTCAGAGGGAGCCCGCGTGGGCTGCCCAAGTTTGCCGCGATTGGTCCCAATCTGTACCTGTGTGGGCAGCCCAAACAGGGCTGCCCGCATTCAGCCCAGATAGCTGAATATGGGCAGCATACCAGAATCACTAATGGGTCCTACGTTTATGAAGGCAGTGCCGCCCCATTGATCAAGGTCTTAATTTTTATGTCGATTAATCCCTCCAATACCTCAATTGTTCCGGCGCGGGTTTTGCGGAGGCCATTCTATTTCGGTCTCGCCCCCGTGCTGTCCTCATGTGTTGAATCTGGTATTTTCGGGGCTGCCCAAGTTCCATTGATCAAGTGTGAAACATTGAGCACTATTTATTTATCTTGTATTCGACACTCAGTAACATAAAATAAATTTATTTCCAATTCACTACAATTATTTGGGCTGGCCCACATCACCCCCCAAATGTTGCTCTGAATATTTATTTCGGTTGTGTATGTAGAATAATAATGGCACAGGAAAACTTTTGAGGTAGTTCAGTAGATACTCGTAAAGCGGAACTGTTACTGCTGCATATTTGCTGCCAATACTGCATAATTAACGCAGTTTTTAGAGTAAAATTACATAGTCTTTTTTTAAGGCACGTATATGCATAGAATGGTTATGTGAAAAATCCAGAAGATGCAATTAGCGGCCGGTATAAGATGAATTACATAAATAAAATGGTGCCTGAAAGATAGGCTGGAGACGTTTCAGAGCGGTAAGCCCGCCTACGGCCAATTTGGGGCACACTGCGGCCTTTCATGGACAGCCTCAATTGGGCTTATCTTATTTTTACCGCATGGAGTACGAATATATGTTGCATTTGCCTGCAATTAACCCAAGAAACACCCATGGACCCATGTGGGCGGCGTGGAGTCATGCCCGCTTTTCAGCCCGGATGCAAACCACGCAGGACCTATTCAGTTTTTGAGTGGGCAGCCCCATTTGGGCTAGCCCGTCTGCTATTCGCTTTAGGCCCACATTTTCATCGGATGTGTCCTAAAGTGTTCCGCAAGAGACCGATGCGGGCAGAAGCGGGAGGGAGCACTTTCCTGCCCTGCTACAGGCCGTACGGAAATTATCTAGGTTTTTGATGGGCAGCCCCATTTGGGGAAGCCCAGGAATTTTCTGCATGAAACCTACATTTCCGTTTGACCTTCCCACGAGAATCCCTCAAGGGTCCCATGTAGGAAATGCGTGGGCATACCCGTATATAGCCCCACCACGGCCAATGCGGGACCTATTGCGCTTTTGAGCGGGCAGCCCCAATTAGGTTTGCCCAGGCTTTTTCCACACAAAGCCCAAATGTTATTTTAATCGACCTTAAAAATTCCCAAGAGGGACCCTTGAGGGTCAGATGTGGGAAAATGTACTCAGCCCTTTCCACGCCTATATGATGCCCAGATGAAAAAGCAGGGGCAAGCCCAAATTAGGCTAGCCCACTTGATCCCTAAAGGGGCCCCTCATGGGTGTTATCGTGGTTGCTCAAGCCCAACTTGCCCATACGGGCCCCATGTAGGCCATGTAATGTGTTATACTTGGGACTGCTCTGTATTCTATTCGATGCCCTATATTCTGCTCTTTGCAATAAAAATAACATCCTTGCTTGCAGTTGCTGATTTGCCTTTCAGCAAGCTGTGGAACGAATTACTATTCTTCACGTGACGCAATAACGCCTTCAGTAAGAATTGGCCACAGCAGTCAATCAATGTAAAGTATCATCAGAGCAGTGGAGTATCACCGAGCTTCTTGCGTCTCTAGAACTGACGATATTTACAGGAAGAAGCGAAAAGATTGTGGTGTGTGGTGGTGACAGATTACGTTGAATCTATAGATAACAATTACCCGCCATTCTATACTATGCAGCTCTCGCTACCGCATAATATTGGGCTCATAGCCACACGAGGTACAACCAAAGAGAACGGGAGGCCAGATTATTTTAAAACAACATAACATGTTTGGAAGCAAAATGCTTCGCCAATCTTCAAAAAAGGGGCTGGTGTGCTTGAAAAGCTTACATGTTTCTTCAAAACACGTCGTCCGACAACACTCTGGAAATGCAGCTCCCTGATTGGGCCTTCGTACGCAGTTGGGTTCCGGTTGCTTACACCTGAAATACATTCGTACGCTTGTTAGTTTCATCTCATTGCGGCGTTGTCGTTTATTGCAGGTGACAATATACGTGACAGATATTCAAATGCAGATATTAACCACGGAAGCATGTATAGACAAAGGAAGAAAGAGGACAAGGCTCTGCTTTGCATCCATGTTTACTTGTAAGTGACACGTGCAAAACATAACAATCATGCGCTGAGAATAAGAACAGAAGATATCATGGTATTAGCCCAACATGCTGATCAATGAATAAAAGGAAGAGGCGGATTGTTAGCCTATTTATTGTTTGTTTGCTTACTGCGTTAACACTCATTAGGTGATCAGACACTCTGACTAAGCCTTTGTGGGCGCATCAAAATCCAACTAATCGAAAGAAGAGTGGCGTGATAAGGCCTGACTAAGGTATTGGTTACGACGAAATAAGACAGTATTTTTTTTTCCATAGGACAGGGCACCCACATAGTGACCGATACAAGAAACAGGCGCCGTATATTTCTAGGCTCCTAATAATTTTAACCTGATCGGTTACTTCAACACATTAACATCGTACAACGTAGGGATTTTTTTTTAGTCTTTGTCACAATCCGTTCGATAACAGTCGCCAGTGTCGCGGAGAAACGTACCAGCTTTTTACCACGTGCATACGAAACCTGCGCCTGCCAGTTAGGCTGAGAAATTTCCTTAGCCTTGTTTATGTACGATAAACACATCAATAAAAATTATTCCTTCGCTTATGGCTTTTAACGTCCCGAAGTGTCTCGGCCTATAAGAGAATCCTCAGTTAAGGGTTCCGGAAATTTCGACTATCTCGACTTCTTTAACTGGCACTGATATTTAAAAGCACAAGAAAGCATTGTTTTTACTCCACAGAAAATCGGCGGCCGTAGCCGGAATTCGAAAGCGCATCCTTGGACACAGCTGCCAAGCCCCCGGACCACTGCACCAACCCGGCGGGTATGAAAATAACTGTTCCAATATCATAGGCTATTATTAGATTTAGTAATAATAATAATAATAATTGGTTTACAGGAAGGGAAAGGCGCAGTATCTGTCACACTTGCTCTGTGGACACCTGAACCGCGCCGTAAGGGAAGGGAGGAAGGTGGGAGTGAAAGTGGAAAGAGAGAAAGGGGAGCCGTAGTGGAGGGCTACAGAGTAATTTCGACCACCTGGGGATCTTTAACGTGCGCTGACATCGCACAGCACACGGACGCCACTTCGTTTCGCCTCCATCTAAGACGGAGGAGCGGCTTCTACTCCGTCTGTATACCTACACTCTGCTGTGCCCGGCAGCACTAAAACATTTTAATCCCTCCTTCACGGGCAGTTGTCCGTACTGTGCGGAGAAGTCTTCGGAAATCTACCACATGGTGTGGGCTTGCCCATACAACTCAGCTATTCGTCCTCACCCCAACCCCACTTGGGAGGAATGGGAGGCGACCTTGCTCGGCTGCTGTTACCTGCAGGCCCAAAAGGCCTTGGTCGAGCGCTCCTGGGCAGCGGCCGACGCCACTGGGGTCCCGTACTAGGGACCCCACCTAGTATCTGTAAGGGCTGATAGTCAAAGATCCGGCCCATGCATACATCCCCCCTTTTAAATGAAGAAACGTTTGTCACCACCACCACCACTATCGAAACGCAGCCGCCGTGGTCGGGTTCGATCCCGGGAACTCCGGACAGTAGTCGGGCGTGTTACCACTGCACCACCCCGGCGGGGCTTAGATTTTAGCATTCACAGAAATGGGGCGTAAATAGCTAAGGTTGGCTGAATTTGAACAAATCCTTTTTACACATATCCGCATCAGGTCATAGCGAACCACTTGCTCCCCGAGGCCAGAGCGATAAGTGTAATCTTTGTGGGGCAGGAGGGACCCTCGACTACATAGTTTGGGAGTTCTCGCACTCTCCCGTGGGGACGCACAATACCGGCTGTAGAGCCAACTGGGAGACCCTGCTGCACAGCTCAGATGACTACTGCTCGTGCAACTGGCTGAAGAGGCTATCGGGATTCAATATCCACTCAGGTTGCATTTGCGGCGGCGGCACCCGCACCTGACCTGCGTTTCCAGGGGTGGGTAGACCACCTTACCAGATGGATGTTAAAGATTATTCTATCTACCTATGAGAAAATATGCGGCACCTGTCAGCATTACAGGTTACATTGAAGGGAGTTTAGCTCCATATTGCTTGCACGGTGATTGCTAGCATCATTTATTTCACTTTTGTGTCTGGGAATCGTCAGTAGATATCGGTGCCTTATACTCTCTCGCCTTTGCTCTGTTGCCTCTGGGGAGAACATGCCTAGTGCCATTTGTCAAATGTTTAAGGCGATTGCCAGAAAGGGAGCAGATATATAATAAAGAAGTGTAATTACACAGTATCCGCCACCTGATGACGTCAGCACGGGCATAAGGAAGCTGCGCAGCTTACTGAGGTACAAAATGTTTTATCAAGATGCTTATGTTTCTTTTGTAGCCGTATAGCCCTTTCTCGCGTGGATGTCCAGGAGCAATCACTTACTTATTAAACTGGCCCTGTAGCTTAATCAACCCTCTTGGCCAGGCGTGCCTTACGAAAAGTGCTAACTTCTTTTTTGGACTTAGTCGTTGGTGTGGGGAAAAGCGGGAACGCAGAGCAATACCTGCCTCATTGGGCCCCTGCCTAGATACTTAGCTTCTACCACACTCCACACCATTTGGCGCCAAATATCAGCTTAGCTCACGCCAACTAATGCGCTAAGCCACTCCTAACTGCTGAAAAAGATATTTTTTTTCATTTCGATAGTATATTTCATTCTCACGTACTACTGTTAATTTACATGCTATATACCAACGGTCTTATTTATTTACTTGATGTGATTACCCATATCCGTGCGCATATCTACTCAAGATTTCTCAACTGCGGACACTATTTCTTCGAAACGAACTCTCTATCAACCTCTATAAAATCCGTGAATTTTTTGTAATTTCGACAATAGTGAGCTCCTTATTAAGGTATGCAATAGAGTCAAATCGGTTGGTACACTGAATCTTTTGGAAGATTTGGAAAGCTATAATTCTTTTCATTGTCCTCCATTATCAGCACAGATACCACCACCAAAAAGAGCAATATAATAGAACTGATCAAAAATAAAAGGCACAGGCTGGTCCACCATCAGTGCGACATGAAAGCAGCTGATCGCTCTCTTAATTGTAGGCCTCATTGAATCTGACGCTCCCGGAGATCGAACATAAGTGGCCGGCTGTACGATGAGGACCCACCAGACCCATTTTGCTTGCCCTACTTTACATCTACGTGAGGCCGCTTCGGATGCAAGAGCGCCTCTGAGGGAGCAATCACCTGCTGACGCGTTTGCACTAAGGGGACGACCCTAAACGAACCCTTAACGGTGTTGAAAAAAAACGGCAGCACATCGCTTTGCGATAATGCGGAGAAGGCGATGGAACCTAATTTAGTGGAATTAACATACCTCATATTTGAGTTTATAAATGTATTTTATGCATACATTGTTTTGCATGTATATAATTATAATTTGCATGGCCTCCCTGGAAGGGTTAGTAGATTTGCTAATGATGCTCAAAGACGCACCCCATGGTTTTAATTTTCCAGTCGGGCATATCATATTTAATAAAATTCAATTTTATTATGTACTCGAACTAGCAGAATTCTTTCAAGATGTTTGTAAAAGCATTTCACAATAACACAACTATGCCTCACAATTGTCTAATAAGCCGCGGTTGGCATTCGTATAACTTCTGAGTTGTTTCGGTAAAGCTACTTTGCATTAATGCGCACTCGCCCTTCACGGTTATGTTTAGAACAGGGAGCGACTGGAATTTTATAAAAGCCTCGAAACTCCCTCTAAGCACAGGAAAAAAATAAAGCAAAATTTTCATATGTAGAGGAAACTCACGTTATTCACATCAACATCACTGTTACAATATCAAGCCACATTTCATAAAATATTTTAGTGATTCGATCGACACTTTTGGGACACTCTTAAGGAATAAACCGGATTCCTATGGGAGAAAACGCGGTAATATTATTATTTAGGAGGAACAAAAATGAACGGTGAAGCGCACCTACTGATACCCAAGTCGAAAAAGGCTAACTTGTAATTAGAGCTTCTCAGAGAGCAAAGATTTACAAAAAAAAATGCTCAAGTGCGCCGCTGGAGCGTCCTAAACCGCCAAAAACAATTTTATAAAGCTTGTTTTCAGTCGCACTACACTAAACCTTGCCTAACCCTTTCTGTCATGCCCTGAGTTAAAAAAAAACAACAACATCGTTTCCTTATAGGGTTATACCTTAGTGTTACACAATATTGAGAATAAACATATAGGCCTCTAGGCTAATGCTCTCGTGCTGGTTAAATATTATTTTTTTATCACGTGAAATAATACGTAAGAGCAGCGGATAATGTTTTAGACCTGATCAATTTCGCACCCCCAAAATATAAACGGATATGGATGAGTGCCGTATTTATGATTTGGACTTATTTCTACCATTTTCAGAAGTCACAAAGAATAAAATGAGCATTCGAGTGCTCTCTCAGCACGAAATGACATTAAATATTTTCAATGCATTAACAATAAACAAAGTTTATGTCGTACTCAGAAATCACCACTTGTCGTTTCCACCAATAGCACGTCAGCTCCATGCAAGAATTTGTCAGGACAAGTGTCGATTTAAAGGTGTAATTTTTGTAATCGCATGTATCTGTAAGAAAAATATTTGCTTTTAGAGAGAAATAATACGCAGCGCTTCCATGGCTCTGGAACAGCATAGAAAAATTTGATTCCAGGAGGATATTCTGTATATAAGAAAAATTATCATTAATGTTCCTTCAGCAACTGCATCGCCAACAGCAACATTTTTTTCAGAATGCATCGTGATCTCCTTTCTCCACTTTTGGGCCACACATTTGGCGATGCGAAACAACGCTGAACAGGCCGTCTAAGAAGTCTAAACGTGGATCAAAGGAGCCCAGAGGCTATCATCTCCCAGCACGACGATAAATCCACCACTGGTGAAGTATAGTGAACTATTTAGTAAGTTTTATATTGCATTTTAAAAAATTATACAGCACTGAAGAATCTACATTGGAGTAGTGCGAAAGCACGAATGCTGCTGTTGGTTGCTTCTGGTTGCTTTTAGTAGCTTAATTCACTTCCTGTTTGCCCATTTTACTCTTTGGTACTTTGAAATTGCGCGCAAATTCCTACCTATGCCCTTTTTCGGCTCTACTTCCGGTTTCGTGACGTCACATCCTCCACCTCATATGAATTCATTTCTTGTTTACCCCTTTTAGTTTTCGGTACTTTCTAAATGCGCGCCATATTCTTCCTTTGCCCTTTTTGGCTCCACTTCCGGTTGCGTGACGTCACATCCTTGACGTCATATCTAAAGCACAAGCCAACGCAAATCAAACTAAAGTTAAGCATGCCTTCGAAGGCTCGGACGAACAATTGATGAGTAAATTAATCGAAATCTACATCGGACAAACTGAAACCGAAGCGTTACCAGCATATGAGGGGAAACCTAACCTAGACTTAGAGGCCCCATCACTAGGGCTGAAGTCCGAGTTGAGATTATTGGATTAAAGACAAGATCAGCCCCAGGACCTGACGGTTTCACGAACACTATTATGAGAAATCTAGACGACGAGTAAATCACAGCCCTGACAGAATACATGAATAAGGTGTGGGAAACTGGACAACTACCGCAGGCATGGAAAAATGCCAGTATAATCCTGATACCCAAACCGGAGCAGCCGCCAAAACAAGAAAACCTAAGAACCATATATCAGTGACCTCGCGCGTGGGAAAGCTAATGAAACGCGTTATGCAGACGAGACTTACCAAATACATGGAGCAAGAGAACCTCTGGCCGCACGAAATGGAGGGCTTTAGGCCGGGGCCAAGCACACAGGACATGATGCTCAGGCTTAGATACGATATCACAACACATGACTCTTCAGATACAAAGACTATTCTCAGACTTGACCTAACCAAAGCCGTTGACAATGTCAAGCATAAGGCAGTGCCAGAAGGTCTCCAAGAAGTTGGGGTCGGAATCAGAACCTATAACTATATCAAAGATTTTCTCACTAACAGAGAAGTCACCATGAGCTTTCAAAGCGCTAAATCACCCACAGTCACCTTGGGTACGCCACAAGGCTCTGTTTTGTCTCCCTTTCTATTTAACATTGCTATGAGGGGGCTACCAGCACAACTAAAGCAAATACCGGACTAAAATTTAACATGTACGCAGATGACATAAACCTCTGGATAAATAAAGGTAGGACGCAGAGATAGAGAACAAACTCCAGGCTGCAGCAAATAAAGTGGTTGAGTACGCTGCGAAACGCGGTCTATCCTGCTCACCGCAAAAGTCAGAACTATTCATCTAAAACCCCAAATATAGGAAAAATAAAGCAGACAAAAAGATAAATGTCGAAAACTACCCGGTTCCACAAGTAGAGGAAATTAGAATCTCAGGAATGATTCTTCAAGCAAAAGGGCAGAACACAAACACCATTAAAAAATTAGAGAACTACACAGCCAAAGTTACGGGAACGCAGTCTACTCAAAAGGACACAGGCCTACATCATCAGGCATATATGTTATGCCACACCTTTTCTCAGTCTCAAAAAGACAGAACGCGAAAAAATGGACGTCATAATTTCAAAATGCGTCAAACGGGCACTAGGCCTCCCTGTCTCCACATCAACATAGAAGCTGGAGAAAATGGGGATTCATAATACATGACAACAGCTCACTGAAGCTGTCAGAATCTCTGAACTTGAAAGACTAAGTCAGACGGAGACAGACAGAGCCATCTTAGACTGGGTTGGACTCCAGCCAGACAGAGTCCTACAGACGAAAACATGTATCCCACGCAACATAAGACAACACATACTGGTACACCCTTACCTCGAAACAAGCACCCAGACTACAACACAGAACGCAAAGAACACAGAGCCAAAGCCATCGCTAAAAGAATGAAACGCAAAGCAGTCGATCAAGTTGCTTATGTAGACGCATCATGCGGACGACACGGAGCAGCTGTCTCGGCAGTAGTAGAAGAAGGTGCACCAAAATTGCGGCCTCAACACGCACTCGTGACTTCAGTACAGCTGAAGAGGTCGCAATAGCGCTCGCATGCACTGGCACACAGGCCAAAACTATAATCAGCGACAGCAAAACGGCTGTCTGGAATTTTGCAAAAGGACGAATCTCAGAGGCCAAAAAGATTCTTCTCACAAATCCCATTACTAGAACCATATCCATCATATGGATACCAGCCGACGAGTCTGTCCCTGGAAACGAAGCTGCGCACCTCCTGGCCTGAGAGCTCTATCACCGGGCCGCGGTAGAACAGCCCGAATGCAAGGGAAATAAAGATTGCGCTATCACATACAATGAGATCACATAATCTTACAAACTAGATCAAAAAATATACCCTCCCCCCAGATTGGTCTCTCGCTAACAATGAAGCACGCATCTGGAGGCGATTACAAGCCGATAACTACATCTGCCCTCTCTGGGTTTTCTTAACACAGACCGGGGAGGAAGAAGATTCTAAATATAAAAATTGCGGACAAAAAGGCACGCTAGATCATATATTATGGCAATGCGCCGATTTCCCAGGCGCTGGCATTAACATTGATAGTAGAGAAGCCTGGGAGGTTTCGCTGCGGAGCGGAGATCCCACCGTTCAGCGGCACGCGACCCGCCTGGCGGCTGAGGCCGTGAAGAATGCTTGTAACCTCTCCTGACCTCAGCCTGCGGGGCCCTCCTGACCGCTCCCTGGCCTGCGTGACGGCGGCGGGAGATGAAGGGCTCCTTTTCGGTGGAAATAAAGTTTTCATTGATTCATTTCCTTTCCGCGTTCACTCCCACCTTCCTCTCTTCCCTACTGCATGGCTCAGGCGTCCACAGAACAAGTATGGCAGATACTGCGCCTTACCTTTCCTGTGAACCAGTTATTCTAATTAGTTATCTAGTTAGCTTTTCGGCCTAATTTGTTTTTCTGCAGCAAGGTTACGTCAACCTCTATCGACAGACACCCCTCATTAACCTCTATCACTTCTTGATTACCCGCAACTGCGGCGGACACGATCTTGTGAACGTGGTCTGCGCACACGGCATGCGAACATGGTCTGCGGACAAAAATCTGTGAGCATAGCGAATTAATGCTTTCGCGGTAATAAAGCGTAAAAAGCTCAATAATTATTTTATATTGATGCCTGGCGAAGTTCCATTTTCAGGTCACATTCCTGCAGTTCCACGAGTTCAGATCAAGTAACCGTTTGTTTGTGCAATGTGGGACTATATTGAAGCAGCGAGATGAAACAGAAATCAAAACGGCATTTATGGCCAGGGACGAGGCTTACGTAGTTGAAGCGAAGGCACGTCAGATCATGAACACTCTGCTTTTGAAATTGATTTTACAACCTAATAAGAGCAAGAAAAATTACATGAATCCTTGAGCTCCGCCCGAATTGCGTGGGATAACGGCCCGTGGCCTCCTGGGTTGCTGCCGCATTGCCAAATTAAAGTGGAAGTGCAGTTAACATTTAGAAAGCAACTTCAGTCTTTTTACGCCGAGCCGCCATCTGTTTTGACAACGATATGTCAGATCGCGATCAGCTCCCGCAGCCGCCGAAAGCGGCCGCTTAATTTTCGGACATTGTACCTAATTCTGGGTTACGGCGACGGCGATGACTTTCAGTTAGAAAGCATTAATTGCGAGGTTGAGATACTAGCAAAACCTTTGTCGTGCTTGTATTGCACAAAATTCGCCAGAAATAAATGACAGCGAATGTGCAAAACTGAATTCGTCTACTCTGGAAAGTACCTTCTAGCACTATATTTGGAATACATGTTAGAAAACGATTCAGAATACTTACGTTTAGTTTCATCCACTTTGACATTCGGAACATAAACATATTTCACGTTTTCCAAGATGTTTGCCCGACCAAGTGAAAGCAAGGAAAGCATGGCACAGGGCAGGATATTAGCGCCTATGTTCCTCATTTTGTCATTTCCGACAAATGTTCTAGAATAATAGAAAGCAATTTAACAAATTAAGATTACACTTTCCTATTTAAAACTTCATCCTGTGTAAATGAATAAAGCAACCAGGTCAAAATAGGATCTCAAACCACAGAAGACGCTCCGTTTGGAGCTGATATTGTACATACCATATCCTGTTCCCCACACAAACCTGCCGAATTTATTCTGCCTGGATCCTTCATTAGACTAAATATCGCAGCTTCGAAACTGAAACCGGTCCGCCGGTTGAGGTGAGCCCGACCACAATAACCATATCAGGGCATGCAAGCGCTATATGGGCAAGAAAACTTGCAGAAGGTTCAAACTATTTTGTATATGTCGTCTAGATGCGTCTTCTTGCGAAAACAACGTCTGAGTGTTTTCGCGAAACCCAGGAGAGACCACACTTCGCATGAGCGAGAAGTGAGTGACGTCACACGGAGCACAGCTGGAGAGGCGCGTCAGAGCCGCCGCCTTCGCTATGGTACCTCCGCTATAAACCCTATTCACTATCAGGTTTCGCAGGTGGCAGTTGTGGCAACCCTGCTTTGTGGAGACGCCATAACGTTGGGCGGTTCGAAACTAAAAGCTCAAGAAAAAACGTTTCCGTCGCGTTTCGGCACCGGCCCACCGGCGTCCTCCCAGCTGCGAACCATTCATTTTTCATACACTTGAGACGCCGTTTGCGACGCCGTCCAACCAGAGCTCGCATTTCACATATGCCGTGTCATGATTCGCCGTAGGTCCCTCTCTCTCTTTTTTTTTTTTTTCTCCCTCTGATGTTGCATTGTGCGTGTCCGTGTGTTGTGCCCCGCCGGGGTGGTGCAGTGGTAAGACGCCCGACTACTGTGCCGGAGTACCCGGGTTCGAACCCGACCTCGGCGGCTGCGTTTCGATGGAGGCGAAACGAAGAGGCGTCGTGTGCTGTGCGATGTCAGCGCACGTTAAAGATCCCCAGGTGGTCGAAATTACTCCGTAGCCCTCCACTACGGCTCTTCTTTCTCTCTATCCACTTTCTCTCCCATCTTCCTCCCTTCCCTCACGGCGCGGTTGCAGTGTCCACAGAAATCAAGTGAGACAGTTACCGCGCCTTTCCCTTCCTATAAATAAATCAGTTTAAATCAGTCCGTGTGTTGTGCGAGCGATGTCAGCGCACGTTAAAGATCCCCAGGTGGTCGAAATTACTCCGTAGCCCTCCACTACGACTCCTCTTTCCTCTTTCACTCCCACCTTCTTCCCTTCCCTTACGGCGCGGTTGCGGTGTCAACAGCAAACAAGTGAGACAGTTACCGCGCCTTTCCCTTGCTATAAAGAAATCAGTTGTAAATAAATCAGTGTGCTGTGCGAGGTTCGAACCCGACCTCGGCGGCTGCGTTTTGATGGAGGCGAAACGAAGAGGCGTCCGTGTGCTGTGCGATGTCAGCGCTCAAAGATCCCCAGGAGGTCGAAATTACTCCGTAGCCCTCCACTACGGCTCCTCTTTCTCTCTTTCCACTTTCACTCCCACCTTCCTTCCTTCCATTACGGCGCGGTTGCGGTGTCCACAAAAAACAAGTGAGACAGTTACTGCGCCTTTACCTTCCTCTAAATAAATCAGTGCTGTGCGATGTCATCGCACGTTAAAGATCCCCAAGGGGTCGAATTTACTCCGTAGCCCTCGACTACGGTACCTCTTTCTCTCTTTCCACGTTCACTCCCACTTTCCTCTCTTCCCTTATGCCGCGGTTCAGGTGTCCACAGAAAACAAGTGAGACAGTTACCGCGCCTTTCCCTTCCTATAAATAAATCAGTGCTGTGCGATGTCATCGCTCGTTAAAGATCCCCAAGTGGTCGAATTTACTCCGTAGCCCTCCCCTACGGTACCTCTTTCTTTCTTTCCACGTTCACTCCCACTTCCCTCCCTTCCCTTACGGCGCGGTTGAGGTGTCTATCGAAAACAAGCGAGACAGTTACCGCGCCTTTCCCTTCCTATAAACCAATCAGTGCGTATGCATAGGCGTCACGTGAATAAATTTTATAGTGCTCTAGAATAGTACTATACATGCGCTAAGAGGGTGGCTCGGAGGTGCCGCCGCAGATCCAGCTACGCATGCGCCAGGATGAAATGACTTCACACACTGCGCAACTAGCGCGCCATGGCCACAGCCGACTACTCCGCTGTGTCTCTTAAAGAGGAGAATGGAAAAAGCCTATCCTCTTTAAGAGACACCGCGGAGTAGTCTGCGGTGTCTCTTAAAAAGGAGAATAGCAAAACCCTATCGCCTCGCCGGGGTGGTGCAGTGGTAAGACGGCCGACTACTGTGCCGGAGTTACCGGGTTCGAACCCGACCACGGCGGCTGCGTTTAGATGGAGGCGAAACGAATTAAGTGGCGTCCATGTGCTGTACGATGTCACCGCACGGTAAAGATCCCCAGGTGGTCGAAATTACTCCGTAGACCTCCACTAAGGCTCCTCTTTCTCTCTTTCCACTTTCACTCCCACCATCCTCCCTTCCCTTACGGCGCGGTTCAGGTGTCCACATAGGAAGTGTGACAGATACTGTGCCTTCCTCTTCCTGTGAACCAATTATCAATCATAAGCCTATCCTTCCTCTCCTATCATTCGATTCTCATCGTACGCCTCTAATCGGCGTTCGGAGCAGTGCTACACCGCCCCTGCCGCGTGGCGTTCCTTGGACGTGTTCACGCCTCCTCCGGAATGCTGATGGTGCCCCAGGCCACAGACTGCAAGCAGCGTTCCGTTTGGCCCCAGCGGCTGTGACGCTGACAGGGCCAACCCTATGTATGTAAATTGCGCCGCGTTAATCACACCTCTCCTTCTAGCCATGCTACCAAAGTGGACAGCTATGAATTTCGACCACCTGAGGATTTCAACATTCACATTCATAGCACACGGATTCCTCTCCATTTTGCATCCATCAAAACGCAGCAGCCGGCGGTTAGGTTCGAGCCCGGGTACTCTGCCTAGAAGTACGGTAATTTTGACGCGTTCAACGGGAGTGCTGGTTGAGTTCAATGCGACGCTGGGTCGCCTGAAGCAAAATATTTCGCTTGAAATTCTGTTGAGCAGCGTTGAAACCCTGACATTTTTTTCACATTACCTCGCCGCCATGAGGCTGAAACCAACCCCAGAAGACGCGTAAGCCACGGCCGCTCAATGGAGGCGCACTAAGTGCGCCTC
>JAJIZL010020697.1:634428-673110 GCA_023969395.1 Amblyomma maculatum | reverse complement strand
GTGTGAGCGTCTGCGTTGATTACAACTAGCAATCAATGAAGCTAGTGCGTTACCAGGGCACTGAAAGGGAACCTGTAATGCGAATGTGCAAGTGAAAACGTAGCCTTTCGCAAGGAATAATATGAGCCAGCATAATTTTACCGAAATATGCAGTGATAGCGGCATATCATCATATCCTTCAATTCATGTACACATAAAAATGTTTATGCAGAAGTGAATGAATGGGAAGCTGCTTTCTACTAGCATGTGAAGTGTAAGGCCGCGGTGGCCCTTTAATGTTTCGGCGCGCGCGCCGCAGAAAACGGCGATGGAATGTTCTACAAGCTTCGAGAACACGACGCGACCGATTACGTAATCTCGGCCACCGCGCTGCGCCTCCTCGCCCTCGTCGTCATGGGCGGTGTCACGCGTGCATTCCCCCGCACGGTCCCGGCCCTCCTCCTCGCTTAGAGCGGGAGGGCCGCACGTGCTGACCATGTTCGAGTGAATTCGAAACCCCTCCAGAGGGCCGAGGTGAGGGGGGGAGGCATAGTTTTGGCAGCGCTAAGCTGTTTTCCGTTCCTCCTCCGCGCCTAGAAGCTTCTGCGCTGGCTATGTAAGAGCGCGCCGCGCAGCCATCGACGGTTCTGGTTCTGATTTTAGTTTGATTCTCGCTCGGAGAAGACAGCGTAGCAGGCAGGCCCCGACTGAGAAGTCGCAAAAAGAGCGACGTGCTCAGTTTGCAATTAGTCTTTCGCCCAGTCTCCTTTGTAAAGTGTGTCGTCTCTCTGCCTTTTGTAAATAAGTTTTCTGTATCTTGTGTTATTGTTATATAAAGTTAATTTTACTTTGTTACTACAAGTTTGTCGTCCTACATTGCGTGTTTGTGTGTGAACTGCACGTCGCCTGCCGAATCGAGGAGCACCATGGAGAGGTGGGGAAGATTTGAAGAGCAAGAAGAACCTGACGTTCACTGGAAGCTCCAATATAAAATAATAAACTGATAATTCTGCCACAGATTCCTGTATGTAGAAAGGATAATCTGGGTTCAAAGACGACGAAAAAGCAGCCAGCATAAATAATTGAGGATATTCTTAGATATTGTTTATTTATTTACCGCACCCAAAGTTAAACAATTCGGGCGAAGGCGTGGGGAATATATGGGCTTCCCTATACAGTAGGTGTTTCTTGCTGTTTCTTCTGCCTTCGCTCGTACAGAGCGGTCTTGGTGACCACCGCTGCGTCCGTGGCTCAGCGACACATTGCGGTGCGGAGATGAGGGCTTCCCTTCTCGACAGTACACACTTATTTACACTTTTTATACAACGTATTTACAATAATGTCGTCGGGTGCGACATCAAACATAGAGGGCTAACTGCAACTGCTGAACTATCAGAGGCTATCAGGATCAGGCCTTGGCCTCCTGCTGTACTTTAGGCCGGAGTCCCTTGAAACCTCCGTCAGCCTAGCCTCTCTCCTCGAACAACCCGTCTGTCCTCGACTCTCGTCTGAGCCCCACTATGCTCCGAGCCCAACTGTCCCAACGCTCCTTCCTTAGCGCTCAAAATTCGAATCTAGTTCGTTGACCAATCAACGACTAGTCACTCTGTGGCGAATAAGGCGCAGTGCTTCAAAATGGGCTGGCCAATCACTGTGCCGCATATACCCCTCTCCTATGCATCTTAAGTCATACAAACACAACAGCGCACATTAAAGATCCCCAGGTGGTCGAAATTACTCCGTAGCCCTCCACTACAGCTCCTCTTCTCTCTTTCCACTTTCACTTCCCATCTTCCTCCCGTCCCTCACGGCGCGGTTGTGGTGTCCACAGAAAACAAGTGAGGCAGTTACCGTGCCTTTCCTTTCCTATAAATAAATAAGTTCAAAGCACGCACTAAGCGCCGAGTGGTTGCGCGCACAAACACATACATCTGCGATTTACTCCCTCTCCACAATCCTCCCACGCAAGCGGCACCAAGCAGTCGCAAAGACGAACGCCGTTGGTTGGTTGGTTGGATCACAAGAAGGGAAAGGCGCAGTATCTGTCACACTTGTAGCTGTGGACACCTGAACCGCGCCGTAAGGGAAGGGAGGAAGGTGGGAGAGAAAGTGGATAGAGAGAAAGAGGAGCCTTAGTGGAGGGCTACGGAGTAATTTCGACCACCTGGGGATCTTTAACGTGCACTGGCATCGCACAGCACACGGACGCCTCTTCGTTTCGCCTCCATCGAAACGCAGCCGCCGAGGTCAAACGAACGCCGCCGACGGTTACACTTTCGAAAACACACACACATATAAACACACACACGCAAACCTCAGGCCCACACATTCCGATCCCTGCTCTTGGTCGGTGGCGCGCGGGCGGCGGATTCAAAGGGACACACAGGCGTCTTCCCGGGAAGACATGTCAACAGCGACTCCCTCTGCCGCGCGTTCTCCCCAGGACCGTGTTACGACGCGTTTCGGGATTTATGGCCTCTGTGCCCTCTCCATTCGAAGCGGGAGACAAGCGCCGAACCCACAACCACGCGCTTACGCTGCGCCTTCTACGTGTACTGCTCTGCCTCCCTCGCGGCACGGGACGGACAGGGCCGGCAGCGTCGCCCGCTGCCATGTGTTTTGGGCTTACTTCCGAGAAGCGGTCGCCTGCGCGACCGTCATAAGTCAGCCCGCGTCAAGCTGCCCCTTGACCTTGGTCGCCCCTTCCGAATCTCGCTTCTGTGCGAAGCCAGCAAACTTAACTCCCATGAATAGCAAATGCCTTGGTTTAGAGTGCACAATACAATATACAGTCAAACTAGAAAAAGAACTTGAATTCACCTAGCGTGAATGCAAAAATATCAACAACATTATCATCATCACGGTTAGCTAAACTGTTAAACACCAATTGTAGTCGTATGACCGAGTTACTCCTGCAAACTGTTTTGACAGAAAAAACATAATGGTAGCGAAGCGTTGTTGTTTTTTGTGAATTGAAACATACTGCTTTCAAGATGTGTGAGAAGTCTATTTGAGCGTATATAAAGTTATAAAAGAATATCAGATCCGGTTTCTCTCTCATAGCTGAGAGGTTTTTGAGGTTGCACTTTAAGGAATACGTGTATACTCATAATATTAACGTCGGCCGAGGTATCCCTCATAACACATGCCTGCGAAACGACGTTGAACATTTTAAATTTTTTTTCTTCCAGTACCAAATAACAGAAGCAAATTCAACAAATTCAAGCTTTCGGAGCACCAGTGAAGAAAACAATCGCATCATACAACGGGTACCACTGAATCCGCGTGTATTCCTTACAATGAACTCACATATCCAGGAAGTAGAATTAATAATGTAGTTAGCATGTTCATCAAATCTCAAGCATGAGTCAACGTAAACACCGAGATCCCGAATTCTCTTCTCTTTCTTCAGTCTTTCATCGCCAACAGAATAACAAAAGTATACAGCATCGTGCTTCCTTGTAAATGAAGCAACTTTATTCTTGGGCGGGTTTAAATGAGACCAGTTCTAGTGCACCATTTTTCAACATTACAGATATCTTCTTGTAACGCTGCATATCCTTCTA
This sequence comes from Amblyomma maculatum, assembly GCA_023969395.1. NCBI lineage: Eukaryota > Metazoa > Arthropoda > Arachnida > Ixodida > Ixodidae > Amblyomma > Amblyomma maculatum. The sequence goes on along the minus strand of JAJIZL010020697.1, from coordinate 669,565 downwards.
AATCAGGAACAGGCATAAAAAAACTTCACATTATCTGCATATTGATACATATGTTCCATTTTGATAGTAGTGGACAAGTTGCTAAAAAAATATTAAACAAAAAAGCAAACACGTACCCCGTAGGCACTAAGTTTTTCAATCAGTAAGGAGTGATTTACCAAATCAGACGAATTAGAAAGATCGAAATATATACAGTCAACTTGTCCTCCCATCGCAACTACTGGAGTTGCATGATCGAGAAAGGACACCAATGTAGTTAGATTCAATCGATCTTCCTTTCGCAAAGTCATGTATAAATTAGATATATTTTTCTCGAACTAGAAAGCAAGTGGCTTTCGGAGGACATGTCTCAAATGTTTTCGCGAAGGTGGAAAAGAAACCAGTCGCTAGTTCTTAACATCAAGAGAGGTGTTACCTTTATGCTCAGGAATAATCACTCTTCTCCGGGAATACCATATGCAATAAGCATGGAATACAAATGTACGCCAGCACATCAATAAAGAACATAGTGCAACCTTTTAGAATAAAAGATGGCCCGCCGTTATGGCCAACAGATAATTTGGATTTCAACAGACACATGGCTTCGCGGACACCATGGAATGAAATAGACAGTAATGCACTGAAATCTTCTACAAACTCATTGCAAATGCTCCGCTTAAAGCTGGGAGCTAGAGATTATAACTATGAAAATGGTCTGTGAACGCCTGCGCAATGATCAGACGCTATCCGGTCAGAAGAAGAGTTGATTACTTCAGTGGTCATAAATCGCGACCTACTGCTACTACACATATAGTGCAAAATAACTTTTGGCAATGTGCGCCAACTGGGATTTGCCTGAAAAAAAAATCTGTCGCCGGGAAAATGTTTTGTGTGGTTAAAGGGAGATCAACTAACTACAACTGCAGTCTCTGTACTTGAGGAAAACATGCAAAATGCGAATCAGCACAGTTAAGTATCACAAAAAAGAATTTAACCACTTTCTCCAGACGCTGGGCGTACAGCAAATCTGTGTTCCTAGTGGAGTGCGCTTTGATGCACAAATTATATGATCCGCTGGCATAGCCACAAATCTGTAGCTACCCGTACATTGATGATCGCGTGTGTGTGTGTGTGCCTTGCAGACTTTTGAAATTCGCGATAGTGAGGAAATGCTGAGGCATGGCGGGCTTATAGTATGCAACCCGGTGGTTTGAGACATTTGCAGTTCGGAATTTGTTTTCAGTTGTAAAGTGCTAAAAAGCAAAAAACAAGTCCAACCTAGTGTACTGGTTAGCTTACTCGACTGAGGCGTGGAAGGAATGTGGTTCGAGTCCTGCCGTGAACGCAACGTGGTTTGTCATTGTTGAGTTTATTTTTAATCTAGCCATGTTATTTGACAGCTCTCAACAAATTTTTTTCTACAGCCCGGGGCCGCATTTTCCTTAGATTTCAGGGCAGCTGGCTCATAGAAGGAAACCCTCAATGAGAGCTCCGCCCGTATCCTGATGGTCCAGGTAAAACAGCACACCGGTATAGCAAATCTGTAATAGAATATCGCCGACTTTCTAGTAATTATTGGTAGGCTCCAGTCTTGACGTGTTCCATGCGCATTATTTGACTGGCCCAATGCACATTATTTGCAGATGATGCCCTGCCACCTATCTATTGGAAATTAAGATGTGCGAAGATATTAGAAGTCACCCTTTAATATAAGCGACGCTTTTACCTACGACGTGAACGGGCGCACGCGATTCTCACAGCGGCATGTAATTCAATAAATTGACGAAGTGTCAGGTACACCTTCGATTAATAATAGAGTCGAATGATGAGCTAGTTTGTCACACATCTCTTGGATGAAGGCAGCAGAGCAGGTAACACCAACACAAAGCACAAGAGGCACACACACGAACACAGGGACTACGCTGCGTCCTTCAATGCGCAAATGCGCAGCGTTGTCCTTGCGTGCGTGTGTGTACCTCCTGTGCTTTGTGTTGGTGTTACCTGCTCTGCTGCCTTCTTCCAAGAGACACATTCGATTATTCGAAGCTTAGTCTTAACGACCACGTTGCATATGTGCCCTTCGCACTGTCATTGATGCCACATATACTGGATGGCCAACAACACTACCAAGAGAAAGTTTATTCATATCTAATACGAGCCACCAACTATAAGCCTCCATATACAAATGCCCAATTTTTTATTCAGAAATGTGGCGCAACAAACACAAACACAAGAGCAGATACACAACACACGCGCGTGTGTTTTGTATCTTCTCTTGTGTTTGTGTTTGGTGCGCCACATTTCTGAATAAGATGAAGCACCAACTAGCCCCTCAAGCCGTTATTTTGAGATGCCCAATTTTTTAAACTACGCCGCTTGCGAACTCGTTACTATAATTTACCGCACGAATTGGTACTTAAACGTAAGAGCCTGTCGTTCCGTTGTCTGATTCACTCAAAATTATCTAAAATACGCATCGCTGGTGCGATCTAAACCAAACAAGCAGAATACATCGCAATTGTTCTTGCGGAGCACCTGCTCTAAAATAACTTACCAAAGTAAATTTGCCGGCACTTCCAGTTTTCATCCAATTCCTGCACTTCAGTTAATTCTGACAGATTAAAGCAAAACTGTAATTTGTTATTTTAGTAAAAAATCCATTTGTTACTAATCCATGCGTTAAATTTATGTACAAATCAGGAACCTGCTAAATTGAGAAAAGCATTCTACGTTTTGAAGTTAGAGACGCAACGCTCGATATTGTTAAAAACGTCGGCGGCTGTACTTTGCGTAGGAATCATACCGGTGGTACCGATTGACACTTTATGAGCGAAATAGAGAAAATTGTGGTACGGAGCTATGCCCTTCTGTATTTGTAAGCCAAACCTAAAACCAGCCTAATGATCCTGCGCACTCAGTTAAAATATTTCCTTTTTTGTATTGAAAAGAGCTCCTTGGAGTAGCATCTTCCTAATTAGAACGCAATTGTCTGTGGACAACGTACACATCTGTTTTGGTCTTGGTGGCTCTTAAGGCATCACGTCACTTCCATCAAAATGCTGGTGATGAACCCGGGGTCGATCTTACAATTTTAGGCTAGGCCGGGGAAGGCGAGGCCACCTCTGAAAACCAGTACGAAAGGAAAGGACGAATCGCCTTGGCGCACTCAAAGCGAGTCAAGGGTCGCCAAAACAAGGGAGGAAGTAGAGTATTCTTTTTGTTCCCTTGACGTGGTTAGTAGGTGGACTGTTTTTTCATCAGTCCACTGGAAGATCTGTGATTAGAAAGCTGTGGACCAGAACACCTTCTGCAGGCATTGCGATCCGAACCCACGACCTATGAATTTCGCGTACAGTTGTTGCGATCTTTCAGATAGAGAACATTCTCGCGTAGATGCACAGTGGGATTTAAAGAGCGGATCTAACATTGTGTACCTTCCTTTCAAACAGCTGTTTACGGAGTCCAGTACTGCGTGCCATCTCAAGTAAACGCAAGTGCTCGAGGTTGCATCTAAATTGCACATTTAAGAAAAGAAAAGAAGCACATTTACATGCCAAACATAAGGGCCAGAACAAACGACAGAGATTCAATACTTCCTAAACGTGAATTGAATACTCCTCTTCCTTTTATTCAGCTGTATTGCACCCATGCTTTTATCCTTGGGTTGTTTTAGTCTAATTTACTACCTGTGAGTAATGCTTGTGCCTTCGGTTTTCATTTTGTTAAGAAACAAGAACAAGAATTTGTGAACAAAAGACCCCAGTGGTACTATGGGTGGTAGCACGAGAGGTCTACACATGTGTAGAATACATTAACCAAATTTTTATTATTGCCACTACTCCGCACTCAATTGATAGTTGTTTCTGAAGCTGTGCAATTATTCTAAAAATTTTAATATAGCGATAAATGTTTTTCTATTCACTTCGCCAGAACTTTGTAAAGCGTGCTCAAAATTATTTGAAGCGTGTCCCCCCAATATCTACTCGCGTCTTTCATTGCGGCTTGAAATATTGGCAGCAATGGTTTCATAAGGCTCTTCGTATTCTTATCGGCCATTAAGTCTAAACACGCATGCACTAAATCAAGCGCAACTGAGCCTTGGGGCGCGCTACCGTGACGGCTGCGTCAAGGAACCAGAAAACATGTCAAGTGATGGGGCACCTGCAAGCTTGGTGTTCTGATTTCTCACTACACGAACCCCGATCACCGATCAGCACCCGTCAATTTTATGTGAGCTAACGACGGCAATATCTCGAGGAGTAAAGTTCATTGTCATCGAATCACTCTGCCAAGGTTTTCCTGCTCATGTGGACTGCAACACTATATCGTGACTCATATGTGTGCGTTCGATCATATTCGCCTGAGCTTCGCTTTTATCACACAAGCAGCCACAAACAAAAATAGTTTTCCTAATGCAGCTTTTCCTGCTAAAAAAATTAGTGCAACAATTACGGCATGATAGCAATTGGTACTCGCCTATCCAGAATAGGTTTAGTTTGGTTTGTGAGGTTCAACGTCCCACAGCGACTCAGGCTGTGAGAGACGCCATAGTGAAGGACTCCGAAAATTTCGACCACCAGGGGTTCTTTAACGTGCACTGACATCGCACATAACACGGATGCCTCGCATTTCGCCTCCATCGAAAAGCGGCCTCCGAGGCAGGGATTCGATCCCGCATCCTCCGGCACAGCAGTCGAGTGCCGTAACCAAGGCGACACTCAAGCAGGGCGCCTATGTAGTATTCAAAGTGGACCTCTCATTCTTTTTTAGTTTCTCGGGAGTGTGCTTCGTTCAGATGCTTAAGTGCTACCAGTTTATTGACGGGTGTTTAGGAACCAATTCGGATTAACTAAAAAGAAAACAATGCGTTCTGTGCTTGGTACCTAGAAGCTCGGCAAAATAATGGTGTAAATAAATGCAATGATTTTTTTTTAAAGATATCTTGCATGTTTTGAACGCAAACCTATGTGCGAAAATGTTATTTCAAATAAAGAAATCTCCCTATGTATTATGAAAGACCCGAAATTAAACTCTTAGCTCAAATAAAAAGAGATAAAAGCGTCTGCACTTACGAAAGCATATTTGAAACGCAAAAACGGCATACGTTTACGTATACGACAGTTATTGTAAATATAAGGGGAAAAGACTGGTTCCTTATTTGTCTTAACGTACTCTTTCAGTGACCAGGGGGAAAAAACAAGATATTTTTGTCTCACCTTAGAGGAGGAAAGCCCTATTGTAGAAGTTGTACTATAGCATTTGCAACATAGCTAAGCAATATATACGCCATCGTGCGCACCCCTTCCCTCCATCAGCTCCGATCCTACTAAACCGGCTTGCACATAAGAATAAAGCACTTCCTAAAAATATAAAATAACAACAGGATATTTCTATTTAAGATGAAAAGATAAAAAACAGATGAAGCTTTCTCTGCACTAAGCAAGAACACAAATTGCATAAATTCTGGGTAGAAAGTGAATATATATTCTCGGTATTAATGACAGACCAAAAATTAAAAGCGCAGAAAAAGCCTAAAACGCGTGAACTGTTCCGAGTTGAATTGATTTGAACCTTAGTAAATATCAAATTGCACTGAACAATAAAAGCCTCAATTAAAGGTCAGTCCCTCTCATATTGCTGAAGTCTTGGAAAAAAAGAGTCTCCAAAGTGGAATCCGCATATTGACATAGAAGGATTATTGATCTTACTGTCAAGCGTACACAACAACAGAGCACCGATAAACAGTCATTACAAGCAGCCATCGCTCTTTAGTCGTTGACAAAAATGAGGTGTGCTTAGCACGTTCATTTGTTTATTGGTGCCTATAGCTCATTACTCGATAATTACGTTAAAAAGAAATATTCTAGCAATGATAGATGAGTTCCTGATGAGTGGCTTTTAGGAAAATTGGTCCCAATGAAAAATATGAACTGTTCAACTAAGAATATAATGCTACTTTGCGTGTCTTGCTGTGTTTTGATGCATAAAAAATAAAAGCATTGTATGAAAACCCTGAACCAGAAGCGCTTTCTTTAGCAAAGCAAGCACAGCATTATAAGAAACAACCGTACCGCACCTAGCACAAAGTTATCAACTTACCTATGGACCTGGATGTAAAAAAAAAAATCAAAAAGAGTACAGTACACCTAGAAATTTCCAGCAATTGCGAGAGAGGTCATAAATGAGATTTATTAACACTACTTAGAATTTTCCTGAACATAGGAACCAAATGACTGCTTATAATAAAGATAGAGCCCACTCTGTAGAAATGAAAGGGGACAAGATTAAATTATTTACCTCGCTTCTACATGAGGGTTCATTCCGTTTTGCGTTGCTTTTTTCTATAGCAGTTATACTAGTAAAAAAAAAAGTGTTACACTAAATGTTTTTTTTTTTCTGACAGCCACCTGCAGTGAAAAATGTACTAAGGAACAGAGATCACCAAAATCATCAGTGAAAGTTTTGAACCAGCACATCATAAAAAACACCATTTCACCACGTGCGTAATATTTTGACAAAATTTAGGCGCTGGGGAGTTGAAGCTGGTCCTGTTCAAAAAGAGGGAAAACTCAGAGCCGAGACACATTGAGAGCTGATCCTGAAAGGCAACATGCTCAGGGAAAGCAAGAAACATTGAATGACAGATACAGCAATACTCGGTCACTATGTCAAGGCCTAAGGCGGGAGGAAAACCCTCGAGTGTTTTTAGGCAATTTTGCTTACCTTGTTGGGAAATGGAAGTTCAGGCATCAAATTCTCAGAATACCAGTTCGTTGATCTTCGTTGTGTGGAACATGCTGGAAACAAAAGCATATTCTTTCGATCACAAATTTAACAGTTTTTTTATTCCTTTCTCTGCACAATGTTTCGAGGGAATCTATTCAAGAAGGCATCACGACTATTTTGAAGTATTTACAAAAGCACCTGGAAGCCTGCATCAAAGCACTACTTGCACAGGAGAAAACGAAATATAGTCCTTTGTATGGATTCATTGTGCTCTCGAATAAAAAAGAAAATACACTATTTATTGTGCGTTAAAATTTACTGATCCCTTTTTGGTTCACAGTATGTTTATCCAACCGTTAATCACACTCTCACGCCCTTCATTCTCTGGCACGCAAAAGCAATCGTTGCCACCAACGCTAGTGTGCCTATAAATCTTCGTTGCTGCGTTTTTGTTGCAAAATGCCAACACATGCGGCAGAGTATGCAAAGCTCGACCTAGCTTAAGGTTTTAAATTTTGGACCTTCTAATACTCATACTGTATGACTTTCTGATTTACATCAGGGGTTCAGCACTGCGCGAAGAGTTTTTCGCAAACATTTTGCAACATATGCACACCCCTGAGAATCTGTGCACAGCTTTCTTCTCAGCCGGCTGTACAACTTTCTTTTCCGCACATGTGGGCGTCCTCGTTCCTTGCTTACGATGTGGAAAAGAAAATGCCCTCCCCCTTAGATAAGTGACTTGTTCTGCATTGAGATGAGAATTGGAGAGAAACGCACCGCTGACAATCCGAGAGGACGCGGTGGTCGCTTACTGGTTGGTTGGTTGGTTGGTTGCACAACGTTTATTTGTATCGGAAATGGGCGTCCTCTTCCCCGCCCCCGGAACGCGTGCTGGGGATGAGGGGAAGTCGAGCCCCCGCGGATTAGAGACTACCACGTAGCCCTTGGCTTGTTGCCGCCTCTTCCGCCAGATGGACGGTGTGGTGCTGGATCGCAGGGTCCGTGCTTCGCAGCACGGTATCTACGTGTTGTCTTTTGTCATATTCCTGAAGATTGTGGGCGCTCCCAAATTATGCAGTTGAGGGTCCCTTTCGCCCCACAGTGTTTTCGCAGATCATTGTCCCTAAGGTCTGGTAGCACGTGAAACGCCCAGACCGGGTTCATGAAGGTTTTGTTTGTAGCCGCATCCACGCGACAGCTTCTCTATTATTTAGGCTAACATCTGGCGGGGGTACCAGTCTACGTCCCAATTTTTAATGGTCGATAATTTCCCCGTAATTTTCCAGACGCTCGTCGTATGCCCAGTGTTCGGGGGGCTCGACGGCTACCCGGAAGTAAAGAGCTCGGGCTAGCTCGTGAGCCGGCTCGTTACCAGGAATGGCAGCGTGAGCGGTTGTTCAAATTAACTAAATGTTCATATTCAGCGTTCTTTGGGCGATAATTTGGCTGCCTCCCGCGATAGTCTCCCCTTCCCAAAATTTTATATATCAGTTTTGCTGTCGCTAATTATAAACTTGGTTTCCGTTCCTACGCAAGCTAGCGCTATCACAACTTCCTCCCCAGTCTCTATGATATCCGCGGCCTGCGATGATTGCCGCGGATACCGGCGCCCTTCGGCCATCGACTACCGAAGCTACTGCCGCACCTGTTCTGCCACTTGCTGCATCAACATAAATTACTTCCTTCGCTTCCATGTTCTTGAACCGTCGCTCTAGAGCTTCGGCGCGTTTGACCCTTCTTCGACATTAAATTTTGGATGCATATTTCTCGGGAAGGGGGGGGGGGGGGGGGGCGCTACCAACGCGTGCCTGCTTCCCCTACTAATTATGACTTTTTTGAACTCCTCTGCCTGCGTTTAGGCTTACTTTTGCAAGGATCACCCTGCCCGTCTCGGTCATGCTTAGTCTCTCTAAGTGGGCGACTCGCACTGCCTCCGCCAATTCTGCCCACGTGTTATGCACCCCGAGTTCAAGCAGTCGTTCGCTCGAGGTACCCATGGACAGTCCTAGCGCCTTCTTAGCACATCTTTGAATCAGGCAGTCTAAATTTTCTTTTTCTTCGTCCTTAATGTCCAGGTAGGGCGGGACGTAACTGATTTTGTTTATTACGTACGCCTGGATTAGTCTGAGTAAAATTCTTTCTTTGAGGCCTCTTCCTTTAGTGGCGACCCTCCTAAAGAACCCGAGGGTTTGCATCGCGTAACTTTCTAATTTCTTCAGGACCTCTCCGTTAGGACAGTGAGATTGGAAGACTATCCCCGGAATCCTAGTCTGATTTACTTTTGACATCGGTTTGCCCTCTACCTCAATATGAAACTCGCCGCTATTCTTGCAGCGAAGGTACTTTGGGTTATATACTAACAACTCCGATTTTTGCGGAGAACACGAAAGTCCCCTTTCATCCGCGTAGCCGACAATGATGTCGGTCGCTGCCTGCAGATGTTCCTCCTATTCGCATTAATGCCCTGTTTAATGCAAAGGTTGATATCGTCCGCATACATGCTACAATTTAGTCCCTTGATTTGGTCAAGTTTAACGGGAGGCCTCTCATAGCCACGTTGAATACGAAAGGCAACAGCACTGAGCCCTGCGGCGTGCTTTTGCTTCCTAAATATATCGTGGGAGATTCTAAATTTTTAAATGTTATGCAAGCTTTTCTGCTCGATAAAATTATTTTATGTAGTTGTACGTTCACTACCCTACTCCGAACACTTCGAGCCCTTCGAGGATAGCCTCGCTCCAGACATTATCGAAGGCTCGGTGAGGTCTAGGCCCAGGATCGCTTTAGCGTCTTTCGATTACGAGTCTATGATCTCATGTTTTAGTCGGAGAATTACGTACTGCGTGCAAATTGTGGTCCATCTCATGCGCCCGCAGGTCGTTTTGCTCCATGAAGCATGTTAATCTCGTCTGTTGGACGTGCTCTAAAAACTTCCCTTGCATGGGGTTAGGAAATTCGGTCCCAAAGTTTCCATTTGCGGGGGTTTGCCCGCTTTGGCTATTAGTATGTTTGCTGTTTTCCGTTATTCTCGCAACTGGCTCGTTTCCAACACTTTTCCAATGAATTACGTTAGACGACAAATGGAGTCATCGTCCAGATCACTTAGTATTTTATTGGTGATCCCATCGGGGCCCGGGACTCCAAACGACTCTCCCATTTAATACGTCCAGCTTCCTTATCTCACATATCAGCTCATATTTCACGAGAAGAGTGCTACAAAGTCCCAAAGACATACACGGGTGAGGCTTGATTTCTGGTTCATTTGGTGAGTCTTCCAGCAAGCCACAGAACACAAAGCCATGTACGTACTTGTGGAGAGGCAACCCGCCTCCCCTGAAGAGCTGAAAAGCGGCTCTTGAATTACCCCATTAAAGTAGCAAGAGGTCTACCACAAGCCTAATGCCCTTGGCTAGAGTAGTAGCGGTAACCCCTGTGATAACGGTATCTCTTGCGCATTCAAGAACGTGAGCGGGGACGCGGTCCCCAACATGAACGCTGAGACGAATAAACGGCAGCCAATGGCTACGACGCCATATTTAAAGAACATCTAGCTTCCCCCGCTGCCTACCGATCATTTCAAGGTTGTCTTCAGACCGCAAGCTCCGGTCGATTACCCTCTCAAATGAGAAGCCACCCTAATACAGTCCACTGGTACCGCCGCTGGCAGCAAAGGCCCCGCACTGTTCGAAGAAGGTATGGTCCAGCGACACCCAATAAACAAAACCGCTACAGTCACCATCCCAAATCCCAAGCAGTACTTGCGGAGAAGCCTATAGACAAGTAGTGGCATTCAGCCTATACGACAAGACGTACGCTGTTAAAAACTGCATACCAACTCGGATTGCTCTAGAAAGAGCATTGTCAGTCAGTCAGTTCAGTCGTTCAGTCGTGTCCGACTCTTCGTGACCCTATGGACCATGTCACGCCACGCTTTCCGGTCTCTCACTATCTTCCTAACGTCACACAACTTCATCTGCAGTGCCTCGAGGATGCCATCTAACCATCGCGTTCGCTGCCTACCCCTTCTCCGGTACACCTCAACCTTTCCCAACATCAAATCTTTCTCCAGCGACTCCTCTCTTCTCATCAGATGACCAAAGTAGCTGAGCTTTAAATTTAGAATTCGACCCTCCAATGAGCAGTAGGGTTTATGGTCGACAATCTCGACTGACTTGATCTTCCGGCTGTCCAAGGAACTCTCAAGAGTCTTCTCCAGCACCAAAATTCAAACGCGTAAATTCTTCGGTGGTCAGCCTCTTTCACAGTCCAACTCTCGCATCCATACATCACAACTGGAAAGACCATAGCACGAGTTATACGGATCTTCGTTGGCAGACTAATGTCTCTGCTCTTTACTAGGCGGTCAAGGCTAACCATTGCTCTCTTTCCCAGAAGCAGTCGTCTCCTAATTTCATGGCTGCAGTCTCCTTCGGAGGTAATCTTGGAGCCCAAGAAGAGAAAATCTGTCATTGTCCATTGATGCTCTAGGGCTTGATAGGGCAAGACGCCATGATCTTTGTCTTTTTAATGTTCAGTTTAATCCCAAACTTCTCATTCTCTTCTTGTACGCGCATCAGAAACTCTTGAGTTCCACTTCACTTTCTGCCATTAAAGGGGTATCATCCGCATATCTAAGGTTTTTGATACGTTTTCCAGCAATCTTCACTCCAGCTGAAAGCTCGTCCAGACCGGCCTTCCCCATGATGCACTCTGCATATAGGTTAAATAGGCAGGGCGACAGTATGCAGCCTTGCCTCTCTCCTTTCTCAATCGGAAACCAATCAGTAAGACCATGCCCAGTTCTGACTGTGGCCTCTTGCCCCTCATACAGGTTCCTGAGAAGACAGATGAGGTGAATTGGAACTCCCATCTCTTGGAGAGCTTGCCACAATCTGCTGTGATCTACGCAGTCAAACGCTTTCGCATAATCAATAAAGCAGAAGTAGATGGGTTTCTGGAACTCTCTTGCTTTTTCCATGATCCAGCGAAGGTTGGCAACTTGGTCTCTAGTTCCTCTGCCCTTGCGAAACCCAGCTTGCGCGTCCGGAAGCTCCCGATCCACACACTGATGAAGCCTACCTTGGAGGATTTTCAACATCACCTTGCTAGCATGCGAAATAAGCGCGATCGTGCGGTAGTTGGAACAATCTTTGGCACTGTCTTTCTTTGGAATGGGGATGTAAACTGACCTCCTCCAATCCTGTGGCCACTGTAGGGTTGTCCAAATCTTTCGACATAATGTATGCAGAATGTTAACAGCGTCATGGTTGAGGTTTTGAAGCAACTCAGCTGGAATGCCATCAATTCCGCTAGCTTTGGTCTTAGCAAGGCTGGCTAAGGCATTGTAAAGGGCATTGTACACAATGAATATAACGGCGAATCAGACGAGAAGAAGAGACTCAACTACAAACACATCAACCCCGATTTAGATGTTATATACGCAAGAAGGTATGGGAAATCTAACCACATTGCTGTAACTGTGGCTGGTACGACACACCCCAGAGTGCTGCGGTATCTGGGAGCTCTTTTAAGTGGCTCTGGTTCTCAGAAGGGTGGGAACCAGGTTCAACTACAGACCAGGACATACGACGAATGTTTCCAAAGTAAAAAAAGGTATATGCCACCGAAGCGTAGATAATCACTCGACACCCCCGAAAGACCGAAAACCAGCTTGCAGGGCCCAATGCATTGTATGCAAAGGGCCTCACAGCACATGCCGCAGCAAGCGCAATTTCCATTTTGTCAAAGGCAAAATATCAGAGACAAGCGCCAGGAAGACTGACACCAACAACTCCCAACTATCAAGACGAAAAACGGAGACTCGGAGCCCAGCTGGCTACCAGAGACTCATCTTTCTTCCCGCCTATGCAAACGCACAAGAGAAAGTCCAGGCAACGGAGCATATATTTCGGGCGACAATCAAGAGACTGCAGCCAAAAGATGGACTCCAAGAACGTCTGCAACGTGGCGAAGGACAAGACCAGATGATAAGGTAAGGGGTACCGAAAAAGTTATCGAGAGGCTTCTTTCACGCATCGATAAACTAGAAAAATTGATAGAATAAAAAAAAACTACTCATTCTATAAGAATTCAAAAATTTCCAGAAGAGCTCATGACGCAAACTTTAGAAAACCCCCCCTTGGAAAGAAATTACGTCAACTGAAACTGGCGCCCACTGAGGAGATGGAGGCTAAAACCGATAACGAAAAAAAAATGAGGAATGCTGCCAGAGGAATGCCACAAAAGTACCACTCTCTAAAAGAACGAATTAGAAGAGCACTTAAATGGCAAAGAGTCAGAACTTGGGCACAGATCTAGTTTTAGCACATTCGATCGGTACTGTATTGTGTGATGGGGCAACAAAGAAAAACACGAATTCCGCCAAATGGAAGACAAGTGCAATCTGGCAATGGGATTGTAGAGGGTACGCACGCAAGAAGGCCAACCTGCAGATCTACACGCAGAACACCCCTGTCAAACCAGATATTATCGCACTACAAGAACTCTCCAGAGTGGCTACTATTTCAGGAAATGTTACCGTTACGCAACTGCCAACTAGCCATAGAAGACCAGCAACGGCTGCACTGGTCAAATAGGACACCAGCTGTATACAGCATGAAATTGATGACATAAACCTAACTTCTCCCTTGTTAAAATAATTCCCACCTAAAGGGTACAGAGGAGCGCGAATATCGTTAACGGCTACAGCTGCCCTGAGGATCACACCTAGGGAACAAGCAAATTTGTTAGAAAATTATGATTAAGGCGAGAAGGAATTAGCTTAACACAGTAGGCGAGCTCAACGCTCGTCACTCTAAACGAGGTTACCTGAAAACCAATGGCAAAGGCCCACTAATATTAGTGAAGATTCAGGAGATGAGCCCCACGCTACTGAATTATACTACTAAACCCATGAGAACTGGCAACAGCATATTGAGGGATATATGTCTTGGTATCTTACTTAGCTGAAAACGCAATCAATCCCACGTTACCTAACACCGGAGAAGACCTTAAAAGCGGCCTCTACACTCTCGCCATTACATAGGAAACCAACAGCCCTGATAAGAGGGCATATAAGTCGTGTAAGCGCACCGACTGGAATAAATTCAGGAACGATAGGCGCATTAATGCGCAGCGCACCGTCTCTGAATTGGAGAAGTGGGTCCAGGTTATATGCAAAGGCGCCAGTAAGCACACCATTAGCAAGAAACGGGTGGGGAGCAAACCAAAATAGGCTCCAGGTTAGCCTTCATGTGGAAAGCCAGACGTTTCCTAATAATAGAATTGAAAAGCAGAGAATTATTCGGAAGCTCAAGCTGCGCATTGTACGGCTTAAGAATGAATTGGAATATCGCGTCATTACCTCACACGCCAGAACTGATATCGAGTATGCGACGAGCATAACGGGAAACTTGGAAACAAGAACACGTAGGACTATCTCCGCCTCCTCCTTGACCCAACCCAGTCTAAGACAGTCAACACAGACACTATAGACCAGATGAGCCACACATATTCCGGAAACTGTTATCGTCGCTACAGGATAAATACGTAAACTCTCGTAACAATGTAGATTTGTGCCCGAACTACGCGGGAAGCGACCACATAACTCTTGCAAGCCTTTCATGGACGCATAGATCTGGGCCGTATACTGTCTGATATCGAGACGAAATCTCCGCCTGGACCAGCCACAAATCAATAATAAGATGCTGCTGTACCTAGATCTAAAATCGCTCACTCCGCTCACGGATTACATGAATGTGTGCAGGAAGACTGATAGCATACCCCAATCAAGCCGACATGATTTATATCTAAAACCAACACGAGAACACTAACCTCGATAACCTAAGACCAATCGCGCTTACCTCCTGCTTACATAAAACTAATGGAGCAGCGTGTGCTTAATAGACTACAAGACTATGCCGCAGAATTCGTGTTTCATATATCACACGACATTATAACCTGAGTACGTAAATACCTAAGCCATTTTGGCTGCCGACCTGAAGAAAACAGTTCACATTGGCGCCTATTACACTGTACCACATCTAAACAAGATAGATATATAGATGTATTTATTGAAAGGAAAAGCGGAGAGGTTGGCCGGAATAATTCAAATCTGGCCTGCTACTCTGCACTGGGGAAGGGGAGAAGATTATGATGGGTGACGATGTGGGAGAAGGCATATGAAATATATATACAGACACAGTAGCCTGCCTCATAAGACCGAATTAAGAGCACTGGCGCACAAAAAGCGGCAAAGGACACGCACTGCCTGGACACTCTTCCCCTTGTCCTGCCAAGCGTCCAGCAGCAGTTCCTCCGACAAAAGCCTCTTGTCCAAACGCTTCAAGGAAGCGGCTAGCACACTTCTTTCGCCCGCATACACTGGGCACACCAATATTATATGGTCCACAGTCTCTGGGATACCACAAGTTGAATATTCCGGCGAGTCCACAATGCAAGTACTTGTGCGTGAAAGCCACGTTTAAACGAAGTCTATGTAGTAAGCATGCCTGATGACGCGGAATATCACGCGGAACATAAAATTTCAATGTTCGATCGAGTCTTTTTAGACGAATGTGTCGGGCTTCTGGCTGGGCCCAGTAAGGTGCTGTAGCATTCTTCATGCAACTCGTAAGAAGGCATGTCGTATGCCCTCTTGAAACAGGCACAGCTGTTTGGAGGCCATTGCTGAGTGCGCTTGTAGCTTCAACATCGCCCTGTTCATTCCCATGGAGCCCGCCGTGGGCAGGGATCCATGAAATATTATCTTGTGACATTGGAGCTCCATAATGTTTAGTGCCAGGGACTGGTAGGCAGTATGGCGTAAGAAGTTGACCAAAATATGCAATGCAGTCTTTGAGTCTTTGAATATGCACCATTTTTGAGGTGGTTCCCCACATATGTAGCGAATAGATTCGCGAATGGCTATAAGTTCAGCAGCGGTTGATGTTGAAGTATGTCCCAAAATGAAGTGTATAGTACATTTCTGAGCTGGTATGACCACAGCTGCAGCCGATGCCTGTGCTGACACAGTTCAATTGGTGTAAACGTGAATATAATTTGGATATTCCGACCAGATGAGCGCCAGAGTAAGTTGTTTGAGCCCACTAAGTGGCACCATTGATTTTTTTAGTATGGTGGTTGGGCGGTGGTTGGGTGGGTGGTGGTTGGGCGGGACGATATGGCAGGGCATACCCTGTCGGTACTTGCGACTGATGGCAGCGTAGTGCACTTGTAAAACTGCAGTCCGGCCGCACATCCAGAATCTTGCTAAGTGGGTGAAAACGGTGTCTAGTAAATGCTCGTAAATATACACGAAGTGGTTCGTGTGACAAGTATATGGATATCGGGCGAGCATGTGCCTCTTCAATTGTGCCTTTGTTAGAGGTGCATCTTGGCAGCCCAAGGCATATTTTCCGTGCTTGCGCTTGCACACTCTCTACAGTCCGCAAGCAGGAAATGCTCATACTAGAGAGTACTGGGAGACTGTACCGGATGTAGCCAACAAACAGTTTTGTAAAGCCGTTTTAAGGAGCGCTCAGTTGGTCCCCATTTCATGCCAGCTATGAAACGAAGTACAAGGCAAAAAATAATTAGCCTTTTCTTCGCCATAGTAATATGTTTCGACCAAGATAGTAGGTGGTCAATAATTACCTCCAAGAATCTGTGCCTGGATACGTACGGCATTACGACTCCATGAAAAGTAATCGGGTAGCGGCTGACACATTTTTACGTAGATGCGATCGCTGCACTTTTCTGCCGCTAAAAGTAAACTTTGACGCCTTAGGTATATCGATGTCGATGACACAGCTCGTTGCAATCTCGCACGTAGTTGTGGGCGCGTCGAACCAGAAGCCCAGATGCAGATGTCATCAGCATATGCACTGATGTGAATGTTAGTTGGCAGTTCACTCACCAGGCCAATTAGCTCAACGTGAAATAAAGTTGGGCTGAGGACTCCTCCCTGTCCTCCTCCCACGACCGACCTGATAGCGGGTAGTATCTACTTCAGACGTAGTCATGTAAACAGACCGGCCACTGAAATAGCTCACAATCCACAGGTACAGCCGGCCAGCAACTCCCACGTCGTCAAGTCGATCAAGAGTAGCATCATGGAGGACGTTGTCATAAGGCCCCTTTATATCTAAAACGACAGCAGCTACTAGTCGGCGGTGACGCTTTTCGTGTTCTACTGTCGCCATAAGGTCGATGACGCTGTCGATGGAAGAGCTCCCCCGGGGAAATCCAGCCATCATATTCGGATAAAGATCATCACTCTCTAAATCAACTCAAGTATTGCCAGCACCATTGTCTCCATAACTTTTCCAACACAGCTTGTAAGGGCTATTGGCCGGTATGAGGCAAGTTCGAGAGGGGGCTTTCCAGGCTTCAAAAGAGCAACCAGGCGGCTAATATTCCAGTGTTCAGGAACAGTACTAGAAGCCCATATATCATTGAAATATTTAAGTAGTGCAGTTCTACCATACTTGCCTAGGTTCGATAATGTTGAATAAGTAATCCCGTCAGGACCAGGTGCAGATGAATGCCGACAAGAAGCAAGAGCGGCGTCTTTTCAGGTATTGAAAAGGGCAAGTCGTATTGATCATTCGGCGAAGGTGGCGCAAACACCTCTGAAATAGGCACCTGTGGCTGGTTTGTGCTCACAACCATTTTACAAAAATCTTCAGCTACGTCAATTTCATTGCCGCCAGGGCACGAAAAGGGTGCCTTTCACGCGGAGGTGTGCGCAAGCTTCTCGGAACATGCCAGATGCGCGACAGGGGCTTACGGGGATCCAGTGATGAGCAGAACTGCCTCCAACGTTGTCATGCTAACCTCTCCAGGTGGAGTAAAACTAGTCGTTTAGATTTGCGAGAAAGTGCGAGATCTTGCGCGGATTTCGTTCTCCTGTACTTCCTTTCAGCCCGCCGACGGACCGCTCGAATTCCACGTCGATGCTGGACACAGATGCCGGCACACAAAAATATCGAGTGTTCCCACTAAGAGAGGAAGTAATGAGACCCTCTATTTGAGATGGTGACTGGAGGTCGATGCTGCAAGTCTCCACCGATGCCCTAAAGGCGGGCCAGTCTGTGTGTTGCAAACGAGGTGAAGTGGCAGGTGCGAACCACTTGATGCATACGTACGTTGGTATGTGATCACTCCCATGCGTTTCCACATCACTACACCAAGAAACAGAGTGATGGAGGCTTCTGGAAACAAACGCCATATCCAAGCAGCTGCTGTAGGTTGTTCCATGTAGAAACGTCGGTGAGCCGTCGTTTATATTGACGAGATCTTGCGTATGCATAAAGTCTGCCAGGTCCCTTCTTCGATTGCTCATTATGGCACTACCCCACTGAGGATGGTGAGTATTAGTCACCCACATTATATGAAGAGCTGCACAGCACTGAACTGTTGAAAATAGGTATCACTTATCCAAGCCATCCCTCGGCGGAATATAAGCGCTAATTACAGAACATACTCGTCCTTTCAGGGTTACAGTCAAACAGATGTAGTGATTTGTGTTTTGGGGTTGTAGAATGGCGGACGTGTGCAATGTCTTGGCGTACACCCACCAGCAATTTGCTTGTTTCGTCTGCTTCTCGAGACCATAGCAGAACATATCCAGAAAGGCGGAGAGCAGCCGGCATGTTGAGCTCACAGATCACTATCACAGGAAAGCGGTACTTCTGTACCCGCTGTCGGAAGTCACTCAGCCGACCACGCAGGCTTCGGGTATTTCATTGCATTACTACACTGCGGCGCAAGTGCATCGTCACAGAGGTGGCGGTAGTTTGTTTCGCCATTGTGAATTATTGCAATGCAGACAAGAGCGTCTCAAATGCGTCTAAAAACTGAACAGCAAACTTTGCTGTTTGCGTGGTGATTCTAGAGAGCAGCACCCGCATTGAACGAACAAGCTGTTTCAGCATTTCATTGACTTGTTGCCTGTCGGGGTGGTCGGACGTTTCAGTACGTGCGGCAACTAAACTGGGATGAGGCCTGAGGATGGCCTTTGGTGGTAGAGTAGACCACTCAGCATCAGAGGCGGCAAGTAATACAACAGCTTCTGTCTGATCCTTAGCCTGTGATTTTGCCTGTGACATCACAGCCAGAGTATTTTTAACGGGATTAAGCTCAGTCTGCCGTGGCACCTGAGCTGACGCTAACTGTAAAGTTGTCTTATCCAGGCTAGGCTTGCCTTCCGATTCTTTGTGTCGGCGTCGGGAACGGTACTTGCAAAGACGAATAGACGCAGCCGCTTCTTGATGAGTCGAATTGTCTCGCACCATCTTCTTTAGTATACGTCTTTCGTTCTGAATTTAGGACAGTCCTTAGCCGTCGCTTCATGGGCACCCGAGCAGTTCTCACACTTGACAGTCTCCGTCCGGCATGTGTCATGAGGGTGCGTACCGCCGCATCGACGGCAGGATACCTCGTTTCGACATACGGCACTAACATGTCCGATCTTGTGGCATTTGTGGCATTGAACAGATCTTGAAACATACATCCGACCTGGATGTCTCAAAGAGCCCAATTTAACGTGGGATGGTAGGGATTCAGTTTCAAAAACTAGCTTACAGCCCTTTGAGCGGCCGAAACGATCAACATCTACAATGCGCGCCGTAGATTTGATCAGTGTGCAGAGATCGCTTTCACTTAGCTCGGGGTCAACGTCAGTGATTACACCTGCAGTAGTCTTTTTTCCATGTGCAGGAAGGAACGTACCGGGATGTTGCCAAGCGCACCAATTCCTTTCAGCTTTTTCACTGTAGCCTGGGACTTGACATCCACGGTGAGGAGATTCTTCCAGGGAATAATTCTGACCTCGTCAACTTAACCGGGAAACAGCTAGTCGAAAAACTGGGTCAGGTGCTGTCTGTTTATAACATTCAAATTTGCCGTTGCCGTTGTTGGTACGAAGGCCACGGAAAAGATCCCTTGCTTGTCAGCATTCTTCTTTTGTGACTCACTCGTTGTTGATGTTCGGCGCAGCTTCCTTTTCAGGCGGCGCGACTGTACAGGCATGTAGCTGTTGTCAGAATCCATCTCAGTCACTGTGCAGCCATCCGCCGAGTATGGAAGCTCCACGTCCGCGACGTTGAGGTGACCCGTCGAGTATGCCGCAGCCTGTTCGACTGTGGCGGGTGGGCGCAGGGGTCATGCGCCCGCCATCCCGAAGGATGACGAGATCACAAAAAGCTTACAGCGACAAAAAACCCGGAAAGGAGCGCTAGCTTCAGACGTTCGAAAACCTCTACTTCTTCTTCCTTACCCAATTATTTAAACAAAATTATTCCTGGGCGAAAGGCTTACAAATACATCAGGACCTTTCTCAGCGCTCGGTGGAACTGCGAATTCTCTGAATAATATTATTCATTATGAATAGCGGTCGGTCGGAGCGGTCCTGTCCATTGGGCCACAGCGGCAGGTTTAATGTTGTGGTCTCCCGAGCTCAGTAGCATTTGCGAGCGAGACTCTGCGTTCTCGTCAAGTAGATGATCGCGTTTATAGTGTATCATCTGCGAGCTTCAGCGCAGTGTGCTGGCTGTATGACTGTCTTATTTTATCGCGCCTTGCTCTGTGATACTCTCCTAGTGCACTCGCTTGTTCTTAGATTAAAATGCGTTGTATTGTATATTTATTCAGTTATTTGCTGATTTTTCCAGTTTTGTATGTTGTGTGTCATCTGCATAAAAAGTAAAAAGGATTGAGGGAGAGACTTATTTTGCAAGCCGAGCCAACGTTTCGGTAGGGGAGGCGTCTTCGTCTGGCCCAGACGAAGAAAAGTGCCCCTTGTTGAAACTTTGGCTCGGTTTGCGAAATGAGGCTCCCCTTCAAGCCTTTTCATTGCTACCCACTTCTTTCACTCGTACTAGCACAGATCTACATATAATTGTATGTTTGCTTTGCATGGACCATAAATTACACCCCAGTGGCTCAATAGGTGTCCAAGTCCATACATAAATACTGCCACACATTAGTGTTCGCGCATATATGCGTTTCATTTTTACTTGGCTCCTAGAGCGTAATATTTCATCATTTAGAAAGTAAGAAAAGACCTATTGTGACGTCTAAAGTACTTTATAGGGTGTCTTGTTCTAATGGTAAAGTGCACATCTAAGAATACAACAATACTGTTCATATCAACACAACGCCCTTGAATTCGAAATAGGTGCGAAATATGTACCTGTTTTATATAGGGCCGGAAGAGTTTAAATAAGTTTCACCAACCTATCAAAGGCGAACCTCATATACATGTTAGCAAACATAGCCTTGGTTATTAAGCTCTGCTATGAGGGTTGCTGCAACGAGGCCTTCTTATGCATCTTTCTTAGCATTATTATTCAAACAATCAGAGCTCGTTCATATGATTAGGTTTTGGGGTTTCAAGTCGAGAAGCGATTAAGGCTAAAACAAACACTAAGACTCCAACAATGCCGCATACCTGGAATGCTTAATGTGTATTGACATCGTGCAGTAAGTGGCTCATTACGTCTCGCCTCCATCAAAAAGCGGCCGCCACGGTCAATATTTATCCGCGCGTCCTTGGATTCAGTTGTCGAACACCCGACCTATTGATTCACTGAGGCGAGTTTCTCGATCTTTGCGAGTTATCTTATAACATTGTATTTAATTGTATTGGTGTTATGACCATGTACTGTATGACTTCTTATTTATAAGCTAGTGACAAGCGTAGTAGTCTTAGCTTTAGACTGCACAGACTGCAGCCTCCATTTTTTTAAGGGTACATTGTGTAAATAAAGCTACGTAGAACCAAATGATTCCAATCTCTTCTTGCACCACGTATATGCCAGTCTCCAAAAAAAAAACGAGTCTTCCGGCTATATGCTTTATCCATTTACTTCTAATCTGTTGTTTTTCGTCTGTCGATAGTACACCCTACGCGCGCATTTCTGTTTTTCTTCAAATTGAAATAGATGTTGATCATGCTACTATATTCATATTTAGGTGTTACCGTAATCATATCTAAACTTATAATCTCAAGATAATCATATGATACTATAATTATTCAAACGCTAGCAGTATTATTGCACACCGTCTTTTGGAGTTACCTGTACTAACGTATTTACTGCTGCTGCTAACGTCTTTCTACAT
Organism: Amblyomma maculatum; assembly: GCA_023969395.1. Classification (NCBI taxonomy): domain Eukaryota; kingdom Metazoa; phylum Arthropoda; class Arachnida; order Ixodida; family Ixodidae; genus Amblyomma; species Amblyomma maculatum. Next base: position 647,734 of record JAJIZL010020697.1, on the reverse strand, counting down.
ACTGCAAATGTCTTTAACGGCTTTTCTATGTAGTAAGAAGGAGACGGCAGCGTCCAGGAATTTTATCGTATTCCAACTATGGATGAAGCTCATCACTGCCGTCCTGTGAATTCCGTCGGTATTAACAGCCGTCGGCGTTTCATTCATCATTACAAGTCTTCTTGACATCGGCTAGTGAAAACCAACTGCGTGGCGCATTAAATACCACTAGCTTCATGAGCCAAATTAGCGATCACGATTTCACACGCAATGTATACCTAATCGAAATCGCCCTTAGGGTATCATTCAGTTTTGCTGCAGATTCAGAGAAGTCTACAGTTTTTACAGGGCGCTGAAACAAAACTCTTTTGTCACGCATTGTGGAATCCTTGTTATAGCCATAGCACCGCACTGCAAGCTTTCGCAAAGATCTTCATTTGATCCACAAGGCTTTAAATGCAACCCTCCTATTCTGCTCTCTGTGTTCGTCCTGAGAATGCAAAGCCTACGTAATCTCATGTGCCTTCTACGGTGTATAGTATAGTCTATAGTAATATTGTGTATACTGTGTAGTATAGTGTATAGTTGTGTATAATTAAGTGTATAGTAGTGTATAGTATAGTGTATAGCTAGTGTATAGTAGGTAAGTTTCCTTTACGACAACCAAAGCCACGAAAATTTGCGACATTTCGGCGTCGTGCAAATTAGCATGACGCATCGAGGTTTACACGTAGGCGGCATGTTACATTGAAACTGTTCAGTCTCGTACATCTGTTGCAGTATACGGGGTTACCTACACAATGCAAAACGCAAATGTGCATGGTATTTGGCTCTCGCCTCAATCGTCATTCATTAGTTCGTAGTTGGTTGAACACAAACCAAAGCTATTAGGTGCCTTTTTCTGCAACCGCAAAAATTAGCAATGGTGAACAAGCGCCCAAAACAATGTATCTGAAGAACTCCAGCGCGAAATCTGGACATTTTAGAAAAAAAAACCACATTCTATGCTTTAATTTAACAAGATATAGCGCGTTCTTCACGAAATCCGGCATCGATGATTTCTGTGCTGGTGTTAAAACATGGCCATGGCTCTGCAGGCATCTGGCTCTGCCAGGTAGTACAAAGACGGGGACATCGCCGTTAGTGTCTGACTGTCGGGTTGTAAGACCTAACGGACCACGTGACATGGCCGAGTTGGCAGGCGATGCCAAATCAGGCTCTGCAATAGGAGCTCGAGGTCGGTATCCAGATACTGACGAGCTACAATTGCATGCGCAGGCACATTCATATACCCAAAGGAACGGCGCAAGGATACGATCATAGGAAAAGAGGAGCGCTAGAAAGAGCGCCCTTCGTTTCCTGTGACCTTGTCGCCGTTCGTTTGTCAGTACGAACGAATTAGCCCGACAGCAATTACTTCTACAGTTGTATAACAAGACTAAGGCAGAAGAGTATACGTATGGCTGGGAAGTGTTGAGATAACACTTTATCTATGACTGCATGGTACTGAGTATTAGTGGGACCGCACAGGTACAGAAAATACTGTTTAAGACAGTGGCGGAGTGAATGAACGCTAAGCAAGATCAACTGGCGCCCGCAAACAGGTGACCGTAACGCTTTAGTATAATAGCTATAAATGTGGAGCTTCTCCTCTCTTCCTGGCTTTTAATTGCGCAGGTCCTTTCTTAAAAGCGCTAGCAGAGCAAGGGATATTATCTTTAGATTGGAAGGAAGCTGATTGCCTTGCATGTCGCATATATTTCAAGGTATATTGATTTGATTTATTGTGCCGTTACGGGCACGTGCCGCACATTCATTGGTTTTTACATTCCGTCTAATTCCCACATGACTAGGGACCCAGGAAGACTTCATTAACTGTCCTTGCTTGCAAGCTTTAACTGCGTTGTTTATATCTGATATTAAGGGCTTTTGTTTTACGCAAGCCAGCCATAAGGCATATTGAAACGGATGAAATGGTTTTAATACAGGTGAACATCGTATGAAGGACGGACGCACACGGCTCAGAAACGCGGATCAGTCTGCGCGCGCCTCGCTTCCCCTTCTTGTTCTTCTGCTGCTGCTTCTCAGTGCGCCGCTACGCGGCGTAACAGTTCCCCCCGGGCAAACTATTCTCGTCTTCGAGAGAATTAGGCAGATGGAAGATGGGAGCGCTTCAAGCGAGACACGTGAACAACTTGTGTCATGCGGGATCGGCGGTTATCCGTCGTGACTTTGGCAATAACGTAATTCATGTCATTCAGTTGGTCCAACATGACGAATGGGCTATCATACTTGCAGATAAACTTCTGATATAATCCTCGCTTGCGAGTGGGCGTCCAAAGCCAGACGTAGTCTCCAGGGCAGTAAGCAACTGCACGATGATGCAGATTGTAGTATTCTTTCGAGCGGCTTTGAGAAGCCAGTGTGCGTAAGTGGGCTATACGACGGGCTTCTTCGGCACGGCATAGTATCTGGGAAACAGACGTATCGTCGTTTGGAGAAAATGGGAAGATGGTGTCTAGGAAAACGTGGGGAGTTCTTGCATAGAGTAAACAGAAAGGACAATAGCCGGTAACTTCATAATTTGCAGTATTATAAGCGCACGTTACATATGGTAGCACTGCATCCCAGTTGCGATGGTCAGACGAGACGTACATGGACAGCATGGTTGTCAAGGTGCGATTGGTGCGCTCGGTGAGATCGTTGGTCTGCGGATGATACGGTGTCGAGTGTCGGTAGTATGAACCACAAAGTCGGAGCATTTCTTCGACGACATCAGCAGTAAATTGCCGACCACGAGCATTTATAATAACACGGGGTGCGCCATGGCGAAGAATAGCAGAATGCAAAAAAAAACAACGAAACATCAGCAGCCTTTGCGGTAGCGAGAGCAGCGGTCTCCGCGCATCTGGTAAGATAGTCAACGCAGACAATAACCCAGCGGCAGCCCTCTACAATCTTTGGTAATGGACCGAGCAGGTCAAGTCTAATCGTTTCAAAAGGTGAGGTAGGTGGCTTGACGGGTTGTAGAGGTCCGGCCAGCGTGGTGGTGCGTGCCTTACGTCGTTGGCATTGTTCACGTGTCGCAACGTATTGCTTGATTGTTTTATTAATTTGTGGCCAATAAAAACGCTGGCGAATTCGGTGCAGGGTACGACAGAAGCCTAGATGTCCGGAGGTAATATCATAGTGCATGGCATGCAAAACTTGTGCACGGAGACGTTTTTGGACGACCAAAAGGAGGGCAGCACCGTGAACTGAGTAGTTCTTCTTGAACAAAACAAGGTCGCCATACTAGGAAACGTCGATGCGATTGAAGCTAAACACCCGTCGAAGCCGTCTTCATCGTAAACGGAAGTCGGCAATAGGTGCCGTAACAAGAAATCTGCATCACTGTGATGTCGTCCACTCTTGTACGCGAAACCAAAGTTGTATTCTTGTAGGCGCAATGCCCAGTGCGCCAGACGACCAGATGGATCGCGAAGTCCGATCAGCCAGCATAGCGAATGATGGTCTGTAACTCTGGTGAAGTAGCGTCCATATAGGTATGGTCAGAACTTGCGCACAACAAACACAACTGCGAAGTACTCCAATTCGGTAACTGCGTAGTTCCGTTCACATTGTGTAAATGTGCTGCTGGCATAAGCAACAACGTGCTGAGCCCCACTTTGCAGCTGCACAAGCACAGCCCCAAGACCGATGCCACTGGCGTCAGTGTAAACCTCCGTCACAGCAGAAGGGTCGAAATGGCGCAGCAGTGGTGCTGAAGCTAGAGAAGACTTGAGCAGATTGAAAGAGGACTCGCACTCGGGGGTCCACACAAATTGCGAATCCTTGTGAAGTAAGGGGGTGGGCAAGTTGCGCAAAACCAGCAATGAAGTGACGAAAATAAGAAGAGAGGCCAAGAAAGCTCCGAAGACTTAATCAGGGTGCGTGAAGTTTTGAAGCCGCGTACTGCAGCAATCTTCTGTGGATGAGGCCTGATACCATACTCGTTGACGAGGAACCCAAGAACTAAAGTTTGTGGCTCTCCAAAATGGCCCTCCTTCGAATTTAAAATGAGGCCCGCTTTGCTAATGTATTCAAGAACATTATGGAGCCTCTCATTGTTCTCTTGGAAGGTCTTTCCAAAAATGACATCATCAAGGTAACACATGCATATTTCCCATATGAGGCCACAAATTGAGTGTCCATAAATCGCTCAAACGTCGCGGGAGCGTTGCATAATCCAAAGGGCATTACATTAAATTCGTATAAACCATCTAGTGTTACAAAAGCAGTCTTCTCACAGTCGGATGGATGTAGAGGAATTTGCCAATAGCCAGATCGCAAATCAACAGAGGAGAAATATGACGCCGAATGCAGACAGTCGACAGGGTCATCAATGCGTGGTAACGGCTATACATCTTTCTTTGTTACCGCATTCAAACAACGGTAGTCTACACAAAATCGCCAAGAGTTGCCTTTCTTTTCGCACTAGGATCACAGGTGCGGCCCACGGACTGGAAGATTCTCGCAATATTCCTTTGTGCAGCACTTCATCCACCTGCTCTTGAATTATCTTGCGCTCCGCCGGGGAGACTCTGTAAGGTGTGGGCGAATAGGGGGTGCGTTTCCTGTGTTAATTTTATGCTGTAGCCGAGAAGCTGGGAAATGGCTACCCGATCCGTTTGAGGCCAAGTCCAACACTTTGGCATGATTTGCCCAAATGTCTTGCAGAATACGACGTTCACTAGATGGTAGCGATTTGATGACCATGCCCTCAAACTCAGCACAATATTCAGACTTGTCTTTCGCGACTCCTCTGCAATCGGAAATAACTCCAACGGTATGGGTCACATAATTGTAAAATCTCGAAACTGTCAAACCAGAAGGTAGACGAACAGGCTCTTCTGACACGTACACAGCCCAGAGATATGCGCGACCATCCTCCGCCTCCACGACTGGAGCGTGGCACTAAATTATTTTTTTTTCGCTCCATTTGAGACATCTGGCTCGACGACTATTGAATATTTACCGATGAAGGACATGGAGAAACGTCGCCGTCATCGCAGGCAGCAGCACATCTTCGTTCAGGGCGCTAACTCCTTGATGACTCTGAGACAAGTTGTCTACTAATGCGGGGATAATGTTCGGCTGCACACAAATTTCACCTGCACTAAAGTCTAAAGCCGTACCACACTCGCGCAAAAAGTCATGCGTGGCACGTCTCAATACAACGAATTCTGTCCTAAAGCACTCGTCACCATTTACAAGTGAAACTGAGCTCAGGCCAACCGGAACTCAAGTTTCACCCCCAACTCAACAAAACATAGTGTTTTTGTCCCCCAAAACATAACTTTCTGTCGAAGGCGGTTCCTAAATGAAAGGCTCATAACTGACAAAGCGGCACCAGTGTCAACCAAAGCATTCGTTTTAACATTGTTTACACACACTGACACTTTGTCATTTAGCATCACGATAGGTAGAGGTACGCGTGAAATTGACCGTCCGGCGACCTTACCTCCATCGGTCGCACCACCTAGTTTCCCAGCGGTGGAGAAACAAAGCGGCGACTAGGGATGGCGAGCGGGGTTGTCACTGCGGTGGGGGAGAGATGCTGCGATCGGACACAGGGGAGTCATTCCGTGCATGGCGTTAAGGCGAAGAGGGCCGATAGAAGGTGGCGGGTGGCTGCTGCTCCCTATTGGCACCATTCGTGAAGCGCGGTGCTCGTTAGACAGGGGGTCGGGTAAATTGAAGACGCGGACAAAAGCGGAAGATATGTCCGCTTCCCCCACAGCCGTAACATACGGGTGGCCGGCGGCTCTGATAGTTCACTTCAGGATCTCTTGGAGGTCGAGATGGGGCGACAGAAGCACGACGAGGATGGGCTGGACGCTGCTGGAAATAAGGGGGCGATGTTGGTTGCGGCTTCCCCTCCACGCCGTTGTTGTAAGATGGTTCGCTGTTATTTTGTGCAGCCCATGGTGCGAGCTTTTCCCATGATGATACAGACCTCGATGTCGGGTGTTAAGGTACATCGAAATTTGCACGTTGCCGCTGAATATCAAGCTCCTCGCGTATATTCCTCCTGACCATAGAAGCGATGTCTTCAGCCTCCGGAATATTGATACCGGCAGCAGGGCTCACATTAGAAAGACGGCAAAATTTGGGCGCTATCCGACGAGCCTTTAACGCCCCAAATGCCCTGCACTTCTCAATACATCTGCTACTGCGGCAAGGGTGTCCCGCGAAATAAGGAAGTTGTACACGCCCTCAGCAATCCCCTTGAGAAGGTGTCCTACCTCGTCTTCTTCTGACATCTGCCGGTTTACAATGCGACAAAAGTTTCAATATTTCCTCGATGTAACGTGTGCATGTCTCACCGAGCAGCTGGGCTCTCTGGGAACGCTGATGCTCAGCGCGTTCCTTCTTCGCAAGGATATCCCCAAAGAACTTCGTAATTTCATCAACAAATCGGTCCCAAGTCATCAAAATGTCTTCGTGGTTACCAAACCGTATCAGCGCCGTGCCTGCGAGGAAGAAGACAACATTGTACCAACGTGCGATCGAGTTCCAGCGGTTGCACTAGCTGCATCTTTCGTAATGTCGGAGCCATTCCTCAACGTCATCTCCGGGCTTACCGTGGAACGTTTGCGGCTCTCGCTCGTGGGGAAAGGTTGGCGTCTCTTCAGGTCGCTGTTCGTGACTCTGCGTCGTGCGGGTGGTAGCCATTGAGAAATGTACTGTTGAAATAAAGGTGGCAAACCTGCTACACGACGGCCGCGACGAGGTACTGGCGGATCCAGAATGTTTGGTCCCAGTACCTCCACCAAATGCAACGGATGAAGTGGTTTTATTGCAGGTGAACGTCGTATGAAGGACGGACGCACACGGCTCAAAAACCCGGATCAGTCTGCACGCGCCTCGCTTCCCCTTCTTCTTCTGCTGCTGCTTCTCAGTGCGCCGCTACGTGGCGTAACAATATTTTAAAAACCCGTGTAAATCATTATCCGCAAAGAACCGATGAAGGCTCCTGCTCTTATTGTTGTCAGTGAGCCATTAGAGAATTTCTCTTCCCTTGTTGTGGTTAGTCCCACTTCCTGTAGAATCTTTATTCTTGATGCCCTTGTCCCTGCACAAGTCCACAGCAGGTGGCGAACATCCACGTTTGCAGCTGGCATGGAATACTTCGGGCATGTGGTGGGTCCGATGCCTTCTTCAGAATCCCATCGGCATGATACCGACGGTGTAAGGACCGCCCCAGCTTTTATCCTTCCAAGAGAAACCTCCTCCAATCTAAGTTATGAGGGAGGGGGAAAGTAGACGGGGGAATGAGAGCACGTGTACTTTTCCTTAAAGAGGATGCTAAGATAGCGGAGTGGGCATGAAAAGGGAGCCTGGTGGTGCTTGTATTGGTGTTTGGAACTTCGTGTGTGAGGTGGTCACTTGTTTTCTGCTCAGAGGTCTAAGCATCGTCTTGTGTCTAGTGTATCTTTGTTTTTTTATTCAGTGCGTGGGTTTCCTGGGTTACATATAGTGCATTTGTCACTTTCTTCAGTTGTTTTACGGCGGCTGAGAAGTCTGTATATATGTGCTAATTAAGGGCTCCGCTGCAATTCGGTGTGCAGCGCTGTGATTACACATATAAAGTCAGAATATATAAGACCGCATTTAATAGTTTCTACTAGCTGTTTCTCTACGGCTACTGAGACGGCATAACTTTCAACAGTAAATATTGGAAAGAACGGAAGCAATCGCACTATTTTCTCGCACCTTGTTTAGATTGCTGCGCTTCAAATGTAATCTGCTGTCTTTGATCAATCTGTATAAAATGCCTTGTTTCTTGTTCGTATTTTTTATCCAGTGAAAGAAATTCTTGCAATATGTGTTCTCGAGAAGTCTGCTTTTTATGAAAGCCTATCGGTGTAAGGAAACACATAGGCGGGAAACTGTCCCACGTTGGCAGTGAATTCGATCCATGGGCAATATTGGGAAGGACATTTAGTAAGTCTAATTCTTTGCTAGTTTCTTCAAATCGAAGAAAAATTGGTTTGATTTCTTTGAGTTTATTGCTTAATAGAGTTCTGAATAATAAAGCAGTAACGGTAGGATGACAGACGTGTTTCGGAAGAGAGCTTATTTTCTTAATGTAGGTAGTTTTTGTCAAATATATACGCCCAAAGGGGTTCACTCTTAAGCACTCTAATTAGACTCCTGGAAGCAATACTTGTATAATAAGTTAATCATAGAAAAGAGTAAGGACGACATTTCTTGTCTACGAGGTTTCGAGAGTTAGAGGTATGCAACTAGCCTCGTTATGAGGCTTAGAAGCAACACCCTCGGGCTGTATATATTTGACAAAGCCTGCACACATAGGCATGGTTCTTATGTCGCGAAGGGACGGTTGATTCGTTTCGAAATAGAGACTATTTATGTGTGATTTCCTGTAAGCCACTGTGGAGAGACGGAGGCCTGTGCTGTGTATTGGGTATAGTCGTTTCAAGTACGATGGTCTGGCTTAGTCGTACACTACGCTGCATTAGTCTGAAAGGAAAGTGCCAGAGGGCGATGCTTCCGAAGATGACATGTGCTGTCAGAGCTCCACCTTTTCCGTGAGACCACTTGAAGGATATTTAATGCTCGCCATGCTTTCTTTTTATGTCATTTATATGCAGTGAGATTGTAATGATTTTATCAAATATTAGGCCTAGAAGTTTTGTTCCTGTTTTACTGGCAGTGTAAATGCATGTAGGTAAGGAGTGGGGTCTTTAGACCTCTTTTCAGCGAGAAAAGTATCGCTACTTTTTTGTGGAGGACATTTAAAACCATTCCTTTCTGCCCAAGCCGGGAGTTTTTTTAATGCATTTGCATTTGCCTCTCACACACTGTTATGCTTGATGTTGTGCAGGCTATTTGCAGGTGATCGACAGATATTGAATACATAATGAACTTTGAGATTATTCTTGCAATAGAATTTATTTGTAAATTGAAAAGCGTAGTGTTTAAGTTACACACCTGATGTACCCCCTTATCCTGATTGAAAGCTTGGACATGTGAATACACGAACACTGTATTAGCGTTTGGCAAGAAAGCCGATAAAATGTTCAGCAACCTCCACGGATGCCTACGTGTTCTAGATCACGTAGTATTTCACGCCTTCAAGTGGTGTCGTAAGGCATATCAAAATCAAAGAATACTGCGAGACAGTACAGTTATGTATACATGCCTCTCGGGCTATATTCTCGTGACGGACGAGATGATAGATTGTTGAACGTGCTTTCTTAAAGCCGCACTGATCTATGTGAAGGAGGTCTCGTGATTCCAGAACAAACAATAGAATAATATCGAGTTTGCTCTCAAACGATTTACACAGGCAGCTCGTCATGGCTACTGGTGTATAACTCCGTGGAGTAGTTCGTGAGTTTCCTGTTTTGAGGAATAGTACGACAGTACCGTTTTTTCATGCCTCAGGTATTTGTCCTGATCCCCATATTTTGGTAAAATGTTTAAAAGTGGCTCTATAGATAATTATGATAAGCCGGCATTTTATCATTTCTGTCTTCGTGGCTTGTTCTGTCTGTTTTCCAGCTGACAGTACCTGACAAATTTCTTGTAATTAAGCTATTAAAACTTTCGTTATCGCATTCACTTGTCTCAAGTCACTTTTTAGCTGTTTTCTTATACTTCAAAAATAATTCTGTGTAGCCTAACAAACTGAAAACTCTGCATCGGTGCTCTCAAAATATTTCCGTCTACTCCTTTCTACTCATCTGCATCCCCGGGATGTTTAGAAGGGGAATAGTGAACAGAGCAAATGTCTGATTTATATTATGAACTTTCTCCCACAGCTTTTTGGACGTGAAAAAGCTCGTTGTCGATGAAACGTAACTGTCCAATGAGGTCTTTTGCATGAGGTTTTTAGGGCTTTCCTAAAATATATCGTGCTTTAGCTCTTGGTTTCTTAAAACTCGCAATTCCTCGTGTGTTTGGTATCTGCGACAGAGACACCATGGTTTTTGTGCTGTTTCTTGCCATACTACATTTGCTCGTATAAAATGGTGTGTTACTTTTCCATACCATTCCTGAGGTGCGACAGGCGGCAAGATGCGCGGAAGAAAACATACAATCTGTAAACAAATAATTTACTCGGTCTACATGAGGCCTCAGAATATCTATTGTTCAGACTGGCTTCCGAACTAAACAGTTACCAGTCAGATATGTGGAGCTTCCAAAGACGTGGCTTAAAATAAGTGATTGATTGAGAAGATAAAATACTGATAATTCCAGGCAAATGGTCACTGTCATGCGGGTTATCCAAGACATCCCTTCTAAAATGGGTAAACATTGATGATGACGAGAAGAATAAATCTAAGGAACTCATAGTTCCAGAGCTTCGACAGCAGTATGTCTTATTGCCTGTGTTAAGCAGACATATAATACTGTCTAAAGTAAAATCTTCTAAAATGCGACCTATCGTCACAGTTAGTCTGCCTTGCCAAAATGAGTAGTGGACATGAATATCGCCAACAAGCAGATATAGTACTGGTAGTTTTTCTATAAGTTGTTTTATGTCAAAATACTTTTTGTTTAGGCTCGAGATAAACATAACACACAGTGATCGTTTTAAAATTTATAAGCATGAATACAGTGGCTTCCAATTTAGTTTTCAGTACCACCTTCGATGCTGGAATGTACATTGGCACTATTATTGTTACATTTCCTGTTACTCTGTTTGTCTGCTCACAATCACATAGAAATTCTTGATACTTTCTTAAAATATTTACACGTTGAGGACCTAAACATGTCTATTTTAAACAAAGAAATACAGCGGAAAGTGTATTTAGGAGATCTTTTACATCACTGTAGTTTCTGTGTAATTCCCGACAGTTCCAACGTATAAGGAATACCATGTTTCATACTTTCGGGAATTTAATATAAACGAACTTCTAGGTCCCTGCCATTTGAGGGTCTGCGACTGGATTTTATCCTCCTTTTTTCGTTCAAGAGAGGTTTGCGTCCATTGCAGAGGAGGCAGACTGGAAGATCAGTCGGTCGCCTGTTCCGAGGGGCTCTATGCCCGCGACATGGCTAGTGTATGCGTTTCTCTGCGGAGGGACTGCCTTGAGGCGGTGAGCTCGGGAGCTGGCGGGTCCTTTTTCGCAGATGACAGGGCCGCTTTGGTAGCGTTTGACAGTGGCGGGGATGACCTTGTCTGAGAGGTGACCTCATCTCGATGCGCTGCACCGCCCCTGGGCAACGCATCAGAACAGTATGCAAAGCCCGTTTTTGGTGTGTAAGGAAATTTGGGCTGTGTGACTTGTTTTCGTGCTGCTTGGTAAGTTATGTTCTTTTTTGCCTGGATTGTCATTATTTCTTTGTATTTTTGTTCGTTTGTAAACGCCCTTGAGAATTCGGCATGGTCCTGTTAGCAGTTGCCGCAATTCGGCACAGTACTGTTGTCTTTGGACTAGTGATCATTGGCTGCACATATCGCCCAGATTTCCCTGCCACGGCAGCCAAGAACCATAGCCAAATTTCTGGCAGTTAAAAGACCTATGGGGATTGGCAATGTAAAGTCGGACGTCTATCTTGATGTAGCCAACCTCACTTGCGTCTGGTAGCTTACTAGAATTGAACGCGAGCACAAGGTCCTTCTTGGGACATTTCTTGTTTTCCGTCTTGATTTTGTAGCGAAAGCCACAAAATCGTCGGCATTGCTCCGTGGAAGACGAAGAAGTAGAATTAAAAGAAAAGGAAGAGGAAGAAAAAGAAGAGGAGGAGGAAGAAACAGTAGACAAAGAAGACAGATAACTGGGTAGAGGCGAATGACCACAGCGAGTTTTTAGGACAGATTGTTCGAGCGTAGTGACGGCGGCACAATAAATCCAAGTGTCTGAAGAAAAATTTGCTTGGAAAAATTTTAAAAAATCTTGATAAGACTCTCATACTGACAGCAGTGAAGCTTTCTTACCAGGAAAATTATTTTAAGTATTTTATCCTTGTGACTACGAAATGGTGAATATAATTCAGTAGGCTTCCGCGTCAACACCTTTTGTTATGAAGGCCACATTAGTTCCCTTTTTCTATGTAGCAAGTGGAACTGGTGTGCGCACCTCAATTGTTAGTTCACTTGGGCAGCTTGCACCTAATGCTTCTACGCATGTCATCCGCCTTCCATGATGACGCATATATGTACAGCTATATTCGCATCTTGTAGGTGTTTGGGTGTCACATTTAAATGCTGTCCCAGAATGGTTAATATTAAAAATGTCCAAAGTATATTTTTAAACTTTGCATGATCGATGGTTATCAGTGCTGGATATAGCTATGAATTTCAGCTTTTTAAAACGTATCCAAGTTGAAAAATCAGAGAGACAATTTCTGAAACGTAGAGCGCCCGTATACTATGCGATGTCAGTTCAGGCTAAACGACGCCATTTGGTCGAAATTTCTGGATCTTCGCGCTACTCACTCGTAGTAACGTTAGTCGTTTAGTATGTGAACATTTATACACAATTAATATTTTCAAAGTGTTTTTATAGCTACGCGTTTAACAAGATCACATTTTCAAGGGAGAAGTTTTGTATTGGACAGTTTTTCTAGAGCTAATTGAACTGCGATTTTAATACCGTCCTTTTTTTTCATCTGCTGAAAGTTCCATTGTACAGTGTACCGATATATGATTGACGCATTTTATTCATTTTCTAGCTTTCAATATGACACTTGTCCTTTGGCTCATGTGGATGCTTGTGCATCCGCGCTGAACTAAACATTTCAGGGCTGTTCTATTTTAGAGGATGTCTAATATTTTACAATTCTCTCTTAATACTTCATACTAAAATCAGGGGTGTTGTACCATGATCTCTGTTGCCATTAAATTCTCATAAACTACGCTACCCGGAACAGTCGGCTTTATTTTTCAATGTAATGAGAATAAGATTTATGCTGATAGGCTGCAGTAGAGAGCCAACGAGTTAAAGATCTTCAAGGTATACTGCGCGCACAAAAACATGGAGGAGAAAGGTACACAACAAGCGGAGACTCGCGACTGAAATTTATATGGAAGGAAACGCATATTAAAACTCATAAGGAAACGCAGTTAAATATGGCCCTATATTGGATGAGTGGCTGGCGCTACCACATTGCACACAAAATGCGCTTCCCCTTACTGATCGTAATGTGTTTCACTCGTCCTCCCCAATCGTAACCCGCTTACACTATATTACAACACGACCAAAGAGCAACGTGAGTCGGAGGGAACAATGTCAAAATACAATTGGTATAGGCGTATTGATGAAGGAAGGAAGGAAGGAAGGAAGGAAGGAAGGAAGGAAGGAAGGAA
>JAJIZL010020697.1:610966-634418 GCA_023969395.1 Amblyomma maculatum | reverse complement strand
AGGAAGGAAGGAAGGAAGGAAGGAAGGAAGGAAGGAAGGAAGGAAGGTTAACCTGTAAGAGAAACCGGTTTGCTAGCCTACACAGGGGGAAGGGGGTTAGTCAATATAAAAGTGTTGGTTAGAGAGGGATGACTGAAGTACACATATTCATATCAAAGCCATAACACGTCACATCAAATCACGTCACAAAATCACAGCCTATCGATCAGGCCCGTGGTTTTCATGAAGTGGAGCAGCGCATGGGAGGCCTTCACCGCCAACGAACAGCGAGGACAGGGCCTAGAATTTTGATTTCATTCAGTGGGCGTCCATCTAGAAGCTCCAGCGCACGGCAGAGATACTGTCTTTCCGTGCAATATGGGGCACTCACAAAGAATGTGGCCTATAGTGCCGTCGCACCAGCAGTTCGCGCATGCAAGGTTATATTTCATGCCTATCACAAAAGAATAAGAGTTTGTGAATGCTAAACCAACCCACAGGCGGCAAAGCAAAGTTTCTTCGCGTCGGGGTAGGCCAGGCGGAAGCCGGAGCTTCAGGTCCGAGTCAGGGGATTTTAAGTGGCAAGGCGCGTTGAGCAGCGCATTGAGCCTGCTCAACTTGCGTTCATGTGAAACTGTAAATCTCTAACTGGTTTCCAGATTGTGTTCCCCGTTTCTATCATCGCTCGACTCCAGGCAGTCAAATTATTCAACACATTCTAATTCCGCGCCCTCCATAGCCTGAGACAGGTTGTGCCTGCAACTTGATATTATAATACGAACAACGCCAAACGGATACCATACTCATCGCTAAAACTAAAATTATTTTAAGCATCTAGCTTATTGCGAAGACTCACAAATTAAAATTTTGTAGGCACAAAATTGGAGTGCATAATTTTTTAGCAGCTACATCGTGCGTGACTTCTGTCTGAAAGTGCCAAAAATCCCGCGTACAGCTTGTCTGTTTAGTACGTGTTCTCGTCGTTGTTTAGTTACACTCAAATTATACACTTGCAATCTTCATTACATTTCAGCATTCCAAACGCATGCTCTATTTTAGTCCTCTGCGGCATTGCAGTTGATACTTTCTATAGAGTTTACGAACGGAGGCTTCCATTAACTATACTGTCTGTAAGCAATATATATTCAGTATATTTTTGTATCCCGTCATACTCATATATATATATATATGAAGGAAAGAAGCCAACAGTCGGCGAGGCCAAGGAAAGCGTTGGGGATGGTACTTTGTCTTTTTTTTAATGTTTACTTGGATAATCACAGAAATTAGTAATGTAATCTGTTAAGGGGAAAGATAATTAGACACAAAGTAGAAGAAAAAACAACGTGCCGATGGTGGGATCCGAACCCACGACCTCCGAATAACGCGTCCGGTGCTCTTCCAACTGAGCTACATCGGCTGCTGTCCCCCCTGCTACTTTCTTGGGTATTTATGTTATCTGTATACGAACCTTGAGAGTGTTCACCAGCGCCACCCTCAGCCATAGCGGCGGACGTGGGACGTCCTTTGTTACCGCCTGCGTCACGTAGAACGTGATCAAGAGCGAGGGCGAAAGCTGTGCTAGAACCCTCTTACGCTACCTATGGCTTCAAGACTGCCAGAACCGAGACCCCCGTAAGCTACAAGCAGATCAATCAAGGGGAATTGAGGGTGCTCGTTATAATACATGAAGGAAAGAAGCCAACAGTCGGTGAGGCCAAGGAAAGCGTTGGGGATGGTACTTTGTCGTTTTTTTTAATGTTTACTTGGATAATCACAGAAATTAGTAATGTAATCTGTTAAGGGGAAAGATAATTAGACACAAAGTAGAAGAAAAAACAACGTGCCGATGGTGGGATCCGAACCCACGACCTCCGAATAACGCGTCCGGTGCTTGAGCACTCTCAAGGTTCGTATACAGATAACATAAATACCCAAGAAAGTAGCAGGGGGGGCAGCGGCCGATGTAGCTCAGTTGGAAGAGCACCGGACGCGTTATTCGGAGGTCGTGGGTTCGGATCCCACCATCGGCACGTTGTTTTTTCTTCTACTTTGTGTCTAATTATCTTTCCCCTTAACATTATCTTTCCCCTTAATTATCTTTCCCCTTATCTTTCCCCTTAACATAAAATAAAAGAGGAGCGTTCATGAAAAAATAGTTTTTGTGTTATCGTAAGTGCGCCGCAATGACCGCTATCGAGTTAATAAAATATTTTTGTTTTGAAAATAACATTTTGCAACAAAAATAATGCAGCTACAGTTTTTGAAACCTTCAACTTATGAGGCCAAAAGAAAACTTCAACAGTGCAAAAAAAGATCTATTTTAGTGTGTTGAAAAAAAAAAAATGGTGCTTATTTCGCGTCAGGTATTACGCGGAACCTGTTCTTGGCGCATCCGTGCATATTACGCTTTCTTTATATTATAGCACATAGGACATGCACAGAGCACTTAGAATTGCAACGAGGTCCCCGTGGCTATTACAGAAGTCTGTCTGTGGATGGTCTTATTAAACATGAAGTTTAGTTTAAGGGGGCACAATAGTGAGGAGTCGCCAGTAGTTATGTTTGCGGAACAAAAATGTGCCAATAGAGATAGTGATAAAAAATGCATTTAAGAATAGGCTCATTGAACGTTCATGCCATGACGATCCAGGAACGCAAGTTCTCTTTCTGACAACGGCAGCGACGCAAACCTAAAGCCCACAGCTGCATTTTTGCAAATCGAAGCTGCCTTGACTCCGGTTCCTGGGCTCAACGGCAGTGCTGCGGGTGCTGAAGTGTGTAGGATTAATTTTACTCCATTTTGTAGCGAAAAGGGACACTACGAAAAACGTAATTGCCTTGTATTCCCCAACTTCTGACGTGCATCCCGATGTTGTGAAAAACAGTTCGATTCAACCGAGCTTGTGGGTTTCAAAACATTGATGGTTTATTCGACCGGACCAATATGACAAATTGTGAATGCAGTAAATGTCGTTCGAGGTAAATAGACACCGTTGGAGATACCATAATCCTCTATACACTTTTCTCTTCTAAATAAAGGCATCTGCTCATTCTCTGTAGTCCTTTTTTCCATTTTCGATGTACGAAATCGTTGAAGGAAGTTTGGTTGGTTGGTTGGTTGGTTGGTTGGTTTGTGGGGTTTAACGTCCCAAAGCGACTAAGGCTATGAGAGACGCCGTAGTGGAGAACTCCGGAAATTTCGACCACCTGGGGTTCTTTAACGTGCACTGACATCGCACAGCACACGGACGCCACTCCGTTTCGCCTCCATCGAAACGCAGCCGCCGAGGTCGGGTTCGAACCCGGGTACTCCGGCACAGTAGTCGGGCGTCTTACCACTGCACCACCCCGGCGGGGTGTTGAAGGAAGTTTGTAATAAAGTATTCTAGGGGCACATTGGACTATTAAGTCCGATGGTGCGAAAGCATCTGCGGCCAAGCGGTTCGAAGCCTTCCGCTACGGCACCTCTTTCTGTTTTCACTGCCTCCATCCTCTTTTTCTTTACAGCTCTGTTAAGGTGTCCGCGGAAACTTGTGCCAGATAGGGTACCCTTTCTTTGCTGTCATACAATTTGAAACGCCGCTGATGCCTGCTGTACTGCGTCTGTTTCTATATGCTGTGTGTTGCGGCCTTTTAGGAAGCGGCAAATGAAAGGTGCCGCTCGGACGCCTGGATCGAACGCCCGGCGGGGTCAGCTTCTTACATGCGTGAATCGCCTAGTCACGTCATCACTAGTAGTGACATCACATCATGACGTCTTTATTTATTTACTTATTTGTACATACTGCAGCACTATTGGAGCTATAGCAGGAGTGGAGTGGGGCTGTGCATATTTTAAGAAATGACAAAATGAGAAGAAAACATGTAAGGTAATCATACAGTACAATATCAATAAACAATTGAGCAAACAATCAAACAAACACAGAAACAAACTAATCATTGAATTCAGGTTTTACAGACGGAAATTGACAGTGGCTGATTGCCCTAACAAATTCTAGCAGCGGGAGGGAAAGATATGATCCAGGTATTCTGTCCCATGCCTCGATCGTACGAGGGAAAAAAACTGTGTTTAAATGTATCGCTTCTGGCAATATAGGTGCTAAGGCACCTATATTGCCTTATGATGATAATTCCTTGTGCATGTGCGATGCGTTGGATTAATATAACTGGTAGATGACAGCCGATAATCACCATGTACGATGCATTAAAAAAAATTCAAGGATTCAACTTGCCGGTGACTTGATAATGTTGTTAGGTGCAATGAAGGAAGGGCAGAAGTGGGCAAAAAATTCCCATGATACTGGTGACAGGTGAAACGAACAGCTTTTTTCTTTTGAACAATTTTGAACTGGTAGAGATCAGTTAGTTTATGAGGATTCCATATAACTCAAGCATAATCAAGTGTAAGAAGGATTAACGATTTGTACATCAACAACTTTATGTCACTTGGAGCTTGAGCTAAGTTAAGTCTCAGATATCATAATTTCTTAAGGGCTTTACCGCAAACAAATCAATATGTTTTGACCAAGATAAGTTAGCAGTGAAAGTAATACCCACATACTTATTTTGAGAAACCCTTTCCATTGATATGCTGTTAATTGAGTAGTCAAAAACGGACGGCGATGAACTGTTATAAAATTACTTTAATACAGACTTGCTTAAATTGATACGCATTTGCCATTTTTCGCACCATTCAGAAAAATGCGGCAAGTAATTCGTTAATGCGATAATGATCCTCAAAGGAATGGATGGTGCTGTATAGGAGACAATCGTCGGCATAGATGCGGATTTTAGATTTGACGTTATTCGGAAGGTCTTTAATATAAGGTAAAAAAAGGGGGCCTAAGACGGATCTTTGTGGCACACCAGATGAGACTTCGGCGACTCTGGACTCACCAGAATTGTATGTTACATACTGAGAGCGACCAGAAAGAAACTTAGATATCCAGTTAACCAAGGTTTGATTTTTTAATACAAGGTTTAGTTTGTGCAGTAGCTTTGAATTGATTACGGTGTCAAAAACTTTAGAGAAGCCAATAAATAGAGCATCAATTTGGTTACCAGAATAAAGGCTAGAAGAAATGTCATGCACAAAGTCAGATAATTCTGTTAACGTGCTAAAACCCCGTCGAAATCCCTGTTGAACGTTAGGGAAGATGTCATTTGTTTCCAGAAATTCTGTAATATGCTTGTAAATAATATGTTCTAACATTTTGCACGATGATGACGTTAGCGAAATGGGCCTGTAATTGCAAGGAAGATGTTTGTCACAATATTTGAATAAAGGAAGCACTTTCGCCAGGTTCCAAGAGGCAGGAACAGTACTAGAATTCAGAGATTTACTGAATATAATATGAAAGTAGCGAGCTATCCATTGAGAATATCGGCCTAGAAACCCATCTGGAATGTCATCAGGACCAGCAGACTTCTTAATCTCCAAACCTAATATGAGATTCAGGACACCTTCTACAGAAACATCGACGTTAGCTATTGGAGAGGAAGTGCTAACAAACGATGGCAAAATCTGATTATCATTCGTAAACACTGACTGAAAAAAAAAAGCGTTGAAGGCGTTAGAAATTTCGTTAGGGCCCTGAAGTACTTCATTATTGTTCTGGAATATATTGGATAGAGTAGACTTGGGCAAAACTGCAGACCAAAACGTTTTGGGATTTGAGGATGAAATTTTTTAGCTCAACACGAAAAAAGAAGTCTTTCGCAGACTTTGTTGCGGCACTAAGTTGTAGCTTTGCTTCACTAAAACGAATCATACTTTCTGGATTGTTTAACGATTTTTTACGGCTACGTCTTCTCACACGATGGGACAAATGTAAAATACCACGATTTATCCAAGGCAACTTTGGATTTTTCTTTTTTGTTTTAAGGGGGACAAAACGATCGATACTTGTTTTAACGATTTTCACGAAGGAATTGAAAGGGCATCAACGTCGTTTGCAGCACTCATCGTCAAGAATCTATCAAAGCAATCAGCCATATAGTCGGTAATTGAAACGTCATCTGCATTTGTAAAACAGCGAAAAGATGTAAGATGATACTGCAGTTTATTAACTTCACACGTAATTGAGACGAGAATGGCTTTATGATCAGAGATGCCGTCGATAATAGCATATTTCTAAGCTTTCCTGAACAAATCAGAAGACAAGAACACCAAGTCTAATATAGCATCTTTCCTAGTAGCATCAATGATAACCTGGGTAAGCCCGATGGTTAAGGAAAAGTATAGTAGCTTCCTACAAATGCTTGTTTCTTTGTCAGAAAACTGCATAGATGGCCAGTGTATGTTCGGTGCATAAAAATCGCCCATGCAGATGAAATTCGATGAACCGAAGTTAATCTCAAACATGAATTGATTGAGGCTGTATAGGTTTTCAATACTGGAAGCAGGAGGTCGATAAAATGCACAAATTACTACCGATAATTTGGCCAAAATGAGTCTGCACCAGACAGTTTCATTATTATCAGGACTGTGTAAAGGGTTTACGCTTAGGTCAGCTCGGAGAACTAAGGCAACGCCTCCGCCTTTGCAAGATTGCCTATCTACTCTAAATGTGACATAAGCGGGAGGAGTAAATTCTGCGTCTAGAACCCCCTCATGCAACCAAGTTTCGGTAATGCAGACCACGTGAGGAGAATAAACAGAAATGAGAGCAAATAGATCTGAATATTTACCGTGCTTCTTGCATTGACATTTAGGAGGGTAAGATGCTCAATGGAATTCACACTCAGTCAGCGCTGGGCAGGTGACGAAACTGGTGGTGATCACGAGCAGGCGAATCAACGGTAGAAGACAGCGGAGCTGTACGAACATGGTTTGCTGTAGCGGGATCTGCCCAAAATAAAGAGGTGGACTGACCATCCCAGTTGTACCTTACTCTGTCAATGACAGCATGATCACAGTTTAGACGAACAGTAGAACCATTATCGCGGAAGGCTGCTGATGCCATCCAAAGTTTCTGTATTAGAGAGCGAACTCTAAAGGAAAAGTATTCCTTTATAAAAACGTCTGAATTTTTAAGTTTCGAGACGTTTTTCATAACAGTAATTTTATCACGGAAATCTAACCGCTTAAGAATAACAGGACGCGATTGTCCGTTGCAACCTCTGCCTAGACTATGACACCGTTCAATTTGAGGACAAGGAATCTGCAGCTTGTCAACAATTAGTTGAGAGACTTTAGCCAACAGAGGGTCTCTGTTTTCCTAATCGTCATCAGTTAGACGATACAAGATAATGCTGTTGCACCGTCATCGGTTTTGCAAGTCGTCAATCTTATTCAATAAGTCTGATACAACACCAGCCGTTGAAGAGACCTGAGAACGTAGGTGTTCATGGCCTGAATTGGACTCATGACCATGTGGTGATCTGAGGGCGGACAAATAACTCTAAGGCCTCAAAACGTGCAGAAAACTGTAGCTTTATGTCAGCAATGTCCTGTGCTATTTGATTCTGACTGTTAAGTAATTCAGAAAACATACACTGAACATTAGCGTTTTCAGGGCTCCCTGAACGCGAACCATCAGAGTCATCAAGTGTAGAGACCGCAGCATTTATTTTGGAACGAGTAGACATGTTCTTATACGGCCCTGGGTTTTCTTCTACGTCACCGCATAGTAAAGTCGGCTATAATATTACAGAGCATTTGAACAATAAGAAAGGACTCTTTGTGGGCAAGGTAGCAGTAGCAAGACGCAGTCATCAGAGCGAACGCATTGCGCATAAGGAAGGTAGCATACTTGCACAAAAAAAAGCAACGATTGAACATCGTGTAGCCGCCACTGCCGATGACGTCACTATTGGATGGCTTCAATAATTAGAACTAGTTATCAGGCATGAGACACAGCTGGCGAAGCGAGCGAAGGCGCGTGCAATGATCAGGCAAGCGGTGTGACGTCATACCAAACGGCGGCGGCAGATTCAGTGCAAGCGCCGGCGTCCGCCAGCTACGTTACATTCTGTGGCAATGTGGTGGAAGCTACGGAGCCCTAACGCGCCAGCTCACTCCGCATAAGAATATAGTGCCTCCAGAAATTGAGCAGGTGATGCTCTGGAATGTTATATTACGGATCTATTCACCTTATTATTGAGTGAGGATTATACTACAGTACTAGCCAGTACAGCGGGAGTTTATTACGCAGCGTTTATGTGAAAGGCTGCGCGACCAGTCGACAATGTAGAAAAGCACAAGCAGCGTGCGTGAGGCCAGGTGGGATGCGTCTGCTGCTTTTCTCCGCCCATTCGCGCGCGCGTTAGTAACGCGCGTATGTTTTTGGTAGGCGCGCATTCGTAACGCGTTTGTAAGGTATTCGTAACTCGTGTCTGTTTTTGACAGCGCACGTCGTGTGCAATGTTTAGTGTCGAATGTATAAGCCATCAGCGACGTAAAGAACATGTTGCTGCTTAGTGAGAGCCAAGGAAACTGCTAACGCTTAACAAGCATTGGCTCCAGGTACTCGGAACTACATGGCGTAGAAACACAGTTAAGAAAGCTCCGGTCCGTAGCTTTGGGTCCATTGCCACAGCAAGTTGTCCCCGAGAATAGGCAATGGCTCAAGGTCATTCTGTGCCTCCTCGCAGCACCGCCGCTGCAAAATCGCACGTTCGTGGCCAGTGCAGTGTTTGCGTCCGACTACTGTGCCGGAGTACCCGGGTTCGAACCCGACCTCGGCGGCTGCGTTTTGATGGAGGCGAAACGAAGAGGCGTCCGTGTGCTGTGCGACGTCAGCGCACGTTAAAGATCCCCAGGTGGTCGAAAGTACTCCGTAGCCCTCCAATACGGCTCCACTTTCTCTCATTCCACTTTCACTCCCACCTTACTCCCTTCCCTTACGGCGCAGTTGCGGTGTCCACAGAAAACAATTGAGACAGTTACCGCGCCTTTCCCTTCCTATAAATAAATCGGTTCACAGAAAACAAGTGACAGTTACAGCGCCTTTCCTTTCCTAAAAATTGATCAATCAATGGTGGCCAGTGCAGCTTTCGCTACACACAATGCCATGAATTTATTTCGCCTATACTACTACTTAATGTTTATGTGTCTTGTCAATTTTCTTTTCAGTAAATGTTTGGTATTCTTCCCCGCTGAAGAGGGTTTAAAGTTTTTAACACGGTTTTAAACGCCGCAGTTGAAAACTGAGCGGTCATTAAAAGAAAAGGAAAAATATAAACGTCAGTATCATGTTTCAGAAACTAAAGGCCAAATCATTAAAGTGTGCGGGTAGTCATCATGTTTAAAGTTCGAGAACATACCTCGGAAGAAACAGCTGGTGGTGGCCATGATTTGCACTCATTTCGTAGATTTCTCTGCCTACTAATGCAGCCATGCAACCAGCATGAGTTTCAAAGCACGAAGAATTTGTTTTTTTAATTTGAATTTCGTTCGTCGCAAATTCATCTCCTCTGCGGCTAAACATTATTGTATAATTTTTATTGCTATACATAATGCGACTCGCTTAGCAACTACAAAAAGGTCCGACGTCGTACTGCATACTTTCACTTTTATTCTCGTTGTTCTGTACTTGCCCAGATTTATCGATATAATCCATGTTTTTAGATATAAAGTAATGTCTTCAAAAAACAAAATCCGACATCTCTTCCTTCATGCTGTTGCGCCTCTGTCGATGGGGTGCCCGGATGTAGGTCACAAGGACAATGAATCGATTCTGATCGAAGCGGCTCTATTTCGATAAAATCACGAAGCAAGGCATCAACGTCTGCAATATAATTTGAATAATTTACCGAAATCTTACTCTGCGACGTTCTGTATTGATTAGAAACTTCCTGACATACCATACCATCCGCCCCTATTAAACAAGAGCCGAACTTTCCCGCATAAGTAGCTCTACAAGGATGACCTGTTTTTGAAACCATATCCAACATTTCTTTTTTATACGTTATTACGGCAAGACCGACATCCTTAGTGCGACAAAACCTAAACTAAAATTGAACTTATCAAAATTCGCGGTAACAGGAATCGGCTCGAGGTAATAAAGACAAAAAAAAATATATAGAACACTATGATCTTTCGCATGGGGATATTCAATAGCTTGCGACATGTGTTTCATCTAAGCTGAAGGGGTGTCTTCGTTCCTTCGCTTTGTTGGAACTTCTTTCCAGCAGCGAAGAGTCTGTAGAGTGACACTGTCACAAAAATATGAAATTAATATAAAGGCAGCAAAATATCGCTGGGTTGACAATAGAAATGTAGCGTAGTGAAGTCGGCATTTAAAAAACAATTTATTTTCGTGTACATCAAAAAAACAAAAATACACAGTTACAATTCAATTGCGTGAAAAGGGTTCATTTATAATCACTAGCTCTAAAGTTATGCGGGGAATATTATTTTGAATATAGTCAATCTGTTTCACTGCACCGCCCTTTAAAAAGGGTTCTTAGTCTTTTTGCTCTCGAATTCATCCCTTCGTCATCACAAACAAGTGTCTGGTTTGATAGTCGTTATATATTTGAGATATAGCAACCCAAATCATCAGCTTTCTCTTGTCTTGGACATGCTTGGTGCTGACCTTACGGTCTGATGGCGACACGCGGTACGGCTTTTGGCGTATCGAATCAGCAGATCACGTTTCAACTCTACGGCGTGCGCGAAGCAGAACGAAACCTTGCGATGCATCAGACTGCGGAAAATCAAGAGCGGGAGGCATGCTGGGACAAGTGTTTCTTCAAGATCTGGCGTTGCGAGGCGTTCAGCGATGCGCTGATCATCGGAACAAGCTTCTGGTCAGCGGGCGATTGAGAAGTGAGGTTTTCGGGGGGAGAAGTAACGAGAGCTACCTAATTGGAGAAAGCTGCGTTACATGAGGCTAACCAAGATACTTTGTTGGAAGAGTTGGTACTTATTCATTATTGATTTAAACAGCACGAGCACGAAGACAAAGGAGAAGATAAAAGAAAGCCACAGTACAAGCGCTACATTACATGAGGCTAGTTTCAAGCCCGCTGGAAAAACAACCGGTAGCGGTGAGCAGTTTATAGTCCACTGTCTGGTACGGCCCTCTTTCACGCAAAGCAAACAATGCGGCCCTAACACATTTTTTCTTTACGCACTGAATGAAGACAACCGCGTAGCCATAAGCCTGAAGAGTCGTTAATGGCACGGGGGCAGGATACCTAGATGTATACAGTGCAGAATGTGGCGGTACGACGACTTCATCACAGAAACACACAAAACTTCTACATAATTTGAGAACTTTTCCAAACGATCACGAGGAAGAAAACCACTAACACCTACCATACCCGGCCGACAATAAGACGTAGCGCAGGAGATCAATTCCCAAGATTTCGTAGTGTGTGTATCAGGGCATTAGTTCAAAGTGGCCCACTGCAAAAAGGGCATTACTGCCAACGTGGCCCACTAAGAAATCAGTGCTGTGCTCCCCAACATATACATTACCTCTGCAGTCACTCCATAAAATTAGTTATTTCACAATAAAACATAAATTTGCTCTTCTAAAGGTTTTTAAATTGAAATTCATGGCCGAAATAGTAGCGTCAGTTCCTACCAACGCCATTGTAGACAAACCGTCAACAAGAACAATAACCTTGTTCTTTAAATATGCACACACGCAGGAATACTAGGTAGCAGCGCCCATTCCCTATAAGCTCGCCTTTATCGGCTGCGCTGGCTAGTTTTTCTGCAAGGGTGGCAGAGATCGGCTCCGTGGTCACGGCGAACCGGCGCACACGACAAGAACTAGTGGGCGAGTTGGCCTGACTAATCTAGTGAAGCAGCGTAATGGCACAAGGCCAGAGGAAGAAAGGGAGAAACACAGTGCGGTGCGTGTCCCTTTTTCCCTCTGGCCTTGTGCCGTTACGCTGCTTGACTAGATAGGCGCACACGAAACAAAGGAGTTGGTGTAACACTACGGTCAGACGTGAGAGAATGGCTTTGCGAACGGCTCCGTCTGGGTAAGATCATCTGGCCGAAAAGAGTCGATACAGGACCGGACGGGACGTCGGGTGGATGTCATCGGGGGATTGTACCTGAAAGGTGCGCGCCGATTGCAGTAGAGGGAAATGTGACGCGGGAATAGGCTGATCAAAAAAAGGTGCTCCGGATGGATACACCAAAATTAGGATGGCTGGCAAATGCCACTACCATTGCTAGTAGAAAACAATAACCATCTCAAACCCTCCTGTGCGCCATCCGTGAAATTGTTCGAGATGAGATGTCGTGACGGGAGCAGCTTGCCCGCCCAATGGCTTCGCACATGACGCATATGGTCTTCCAGCCTATGCACGTGTGTACCCACCGACGTCAGCGAATGTCATCGACTTTGCTTGCCGCGACCAAGACCGGACCAGAGTTGCCAACAATTATCTTACCATTAGCGGAATAAGAGCGCAGGCTCTTATTCGAATTGTAATTCGCGCCGATCGCCGGACTGCTACATCATCCCGGAACTGCCACCTGGATGTTCGTCGCATACTGTATAGGGCAGACCCTTAGGGTGGCGGCTACCTTGTGTGGCACTACGTCACATAGGGTGGACCTTACGGTGGAGGCCATCTTAGATTGCTAGGGTGGCCAGCCGCCATGGTGAAAATAGCTTCAGACTTGGGGAATTTTCTAACTCTAGAATTGACGTTAAGTAATGCCGAAAGTTGGGCAAGTTGGTTAACGTTCATGATGGAAAACAGTGCGAAAAAGTGCACGAATGACGGAAGGAAGACATGGACAAGCGCTAACTCGCAACTCAGCGCTAACTCAGTTGCGAGTTAGCGCTTGTCCGTGTCTTCTTTCCGTCCTTCGTGCACTTTTTCACTCTAGAATTGAATTGTGATATAATATATCAGCCACGGTAATTTGGAGCAACCTACAAACCGGCAGAAATCGCCAAACGTGTGAAGTAAAAGCTTACGCTCCTAAACGCCAGCACTCTCAGATATTGTTGTCAGACGTACCTAATGAAGATGCATTTACATTTGTGAATACTCCAAATGATGGCAGAGAAAAGAGGCGAAAGCAGCGCTGAAACTTTTATATTGAAATTTAGTTTAGCGAACAAAAGACAATTCCTGCAAGTAAAAGTATCAGAAAGTTCCTGATCTTGCAAAACAATTTTTTTTCGGGGACCTAATCCTGCAAAAAAAAAACTGGATTAGGCGCGCCAATCAATAATTGCTAAGAACCTAGAAGCCAGTGTTTTTGTCGCAATGTGGATTACTGGCACGCTAAACTTTCTCTACTTGCGGCTTATTCTACTGACATCGCGCAAGCTTCCTAAGCCAGCGGCATGCCAGCGTTGCTGGCACAGCCTTGACCTTTGTGCACAAGATCCTCGTTCTCGCGTGCAAAGCCGATAAAGTTTCAGAGCACGAGCCAAAATCTCGCTATCTCTATGTTCTCCATAAAGTATGCAAACATATCATTTGTACGTCTCAGAGTACTTGCAAGGCTAATGAATCGAAGAAAATTTATACCCGGAATATAACTGATGCGCACATTATTGGGAAAGAAAACATGTAATATGTACACGTAACCGTTACCCAGAAAAATTGTTGTCCTCCAAAGTTATAGAACTGAAACGGTATATAAATAAACGCTATATATGTGACTAAAATGACGGCGAAAATTTGATTTTTAAATAAATTTACAGCCTTTACATATTTATGCAGTAGTTGTTTAAGAATTCCTCACATATAGAATGACATTATATGGCCGCTAATTCTGGTTGAGGCTAGCATGATTCCATAATATTCTCAGTATCTATGCCCGGGCAGGGAGGATACCGAAGCCTATATTCTGCCTTGCGAAATAATTAAACTAGAGGAGAGGATATCTTTTTTCTTCCTCAAATTTATAGCATAGAGATTACGATGTTACAGAAGTCATCAGATTGCAGTATCGCGAAATAATAAAACAGTTTTCTTTGTAAGAATGCATGCTACCGAAAATATTCTGCACGCAAATGGAGTGAAAGGAATACAAACAAAAATACCGATAAACAACATTGTCAGAGTATTATACGACATCGCAAAAAAAAAAAAATATAGATCGTCGCAGGAGCTAGCCCATCAATGCTCCTGAGTGAACAAATGTTCCGTCCACATTGGGCGTAGTGCTGTGCCATGATGCGCTAACTGAATTTCTCCATAATTCTTAAAGACCACGTACGCGCTCTGAGCTTGACGCCAATCAGCTATTCAGGATGGGATTTCCACGAACACAATAAATTAAAGGCCTGTTTATTTCAATCTAGGTACACTATCACAAATGCAGCAATTAGGCTTGACACTAATGAATTCAGCGAGTGGTTCATGTGAGAGGGCCCTGCCAAAAGGTTTCTCGTCGGTATTTGTGAAAAAGAGGGCACTAGAAAGTTAGGCACGCAGACTGGATTAAGAGATTTGCAGGGATCGAGTGGATATAGCCAACATGGGCCAGGCTTGCTTGCGGAAATATTTAGAAGGGTATAGACAGGCTGATGACGATCTGTTTTCGCCAATATTCGGAGCGCAGGTCAACGGACGCGAAGAACGAATTCGAGCGCAGCCAGTCGACAGCGTCATCAATGCGCGGCAGTGGGTTGCCACATTCAAGCGACGATAATCGACACAAAATTGCAGTAATTGTCCTTCTTTCTCACTAGTATTACGGGTTCGCCCGTGTACTGGAAGACTCCCGGATCACTCCTTTTTGCAGCAAAGCATGGACTTGATCGCGGATTATTTCACTCTTGCCTGATGAAATTCGATACGGTTTCTGCCTCGAACTTCAAACTGTGGAACCTTCAAAGAGTTCTGATGCCTATCGCAGAAAATATGGTCAGCTTCGGAAGAGGCAGCCAGCAAAACTAACAACTGAAGAGGACAGACAGCGCAATCGCCTAGTGAAGCATATGGGGCAATCTCTGAGCACACCAAGGAAGCAAGGGCAACGATAACGAGAAGTGAGAGCTTTGAATCTCAGTAATTAAAGCGAATAAGAATGCCTTCAACGAGCGAGAGTGTCGACCTCGCATGGCGTGGCAACGGTCAGTGATAACGAGAATGCCTTCGCAAGTATCGGGCGAGAGCCCTCGGCAGGCAACTTCGCGAATCTGCGCACAAGCACTGCGCAGGTACCGAACCCTCCTCTCATCATCTGCAACATATTTTCTAAATGTTGGTGCTAAAATCCGAAAGGTTACCAGTAGTAATACTAAAACTACTGGGGCTACAGTTGTTAATACCCAACTCAAGTAAGAGGCGTGCACTAGAATTTGTTTTTTTTAACTATTCCATAAAAGGTTTGAGAAATACACAGCATTAAAGGCCTGAATTTATTTTCCAGGACATAAATTTGAATAATTGGCCATGCTTTAATTAGTGCGCAGGCCTTAAAGCGGCTAAAAAGAAATTAGGCATAGGGCGTATCCAGATGCTTACGATAACAGACATGGCGGCCAATGTCATCACGAATATGTAAAGGATGATAAAATTAGCCTAGTAGTTTTATACCCATCTATAGCTCAGTAAAAGTAGTCAGAAAATATAGACATTGGCAGTAGTGAAAAACAGTGAGACGTTCCGCTAGTGACGAAGGACTAGGAACGAAAGCTCGAGAAATTATGAAAAGGGAGAACACAGCTTGGGAGGGTTAAGTAACTACTGATTTGTGGAAGAACGGGGTGTTCGCGATGCTAGGAAAACTGTTCACCCTGTTTACGCAGTGCCTGGTGTCATTGACGGTACTGGATCCGGCCGTCTGAACGAGCTTCTTGTTTCCCCATAACAAAGGCGGAAATTTGACATGCGATCGCGATCCTCAAAACTTGGTCAGCGCTCGGCCCGTGGAAGGTTAACATTAAAATCCCCCGAAACCTAAATAGGCGCTCTAACCAGGCTCTCATTGAATACTTCCAACTTCTTACTTCGACACTCTTACTTCGCTTCTCCTACTTCGACACATGAATCCTCTCACCTACATCTAGAGACGACAAAGTTATATCAATCCTCAAACCACCAAACCCCTCGATTTCGACAATTATCGGCCTATTTTCCTCACCTTACACATTGGTAGCAGTTTTGAGCATGTTATACTCACGCTTCTGGCCAAACATATGGAGCACACTCGCTTATATCCCGCTAAATAGTTGAATTCCGTCAGCTTTTTTCATGCCAAGATGCATGTTCTGTCTTAAGCATGGCAAACTTATGTCTAATGGCAGCATGGATACCCAAGCCATACTTGGTCCAGATGCTCTGCTTTTACCATGTCATTCTTATGCCTAATGACAGCATTGATATCCAAGTCATACTGTGTCCAGACCGACATGGCACATTTATTAACGTGGCCCATGCCTCCATATATGCTTTACTGAACCACAAATTTTGTGGCATCAATGCATGCTCGTACATCCCCAGCTTCCTCTCGTCTTATAGCGCTACCCTCGTATTTTGTTCCGAGCATTCACCTTCGTAAATACTGGGAATGTTCGGCACTTTCTAATGACTTGTCCTATCTCTTGTCCTCTTTAACTTGGCTACGTTGCCTATACCTACTTCACTTTGTTCCATCCTCTCTCTCAAATTTTCTCTCTATGCCAATCCCATTACTTTCTTTATAACCGACGGTTATGATGGTCACACCGAAAACACCGCAGAAACGCCTACAAACATTGTAGTAGAACACGCTGCCGCAGTGAACCTACGCTGTGCAGCTAAAAATTTGAACTACTATTTCCCTCACACCGCCGTTATCGGCACTCTCCTATAACGTTTTACGTTAATGATCAAGCCATTCAACAACTCCCTCAATTTTGAGTATTTGGTCGTTTCTTTGAAGCCACCTGATTGAACACTTATATACTCTTCAAACCCTTCGTACTGCTGTTGATCGCACCCTCCACCTCATAGGACGCGTGTGAAAAAAAGCACGCAGATATCCGTGAATCGGAACTCCTTCGTCTTGTGCAGGCCTCTGTACTTAGCAGACTTCCGTACTCATCACCGTACCTTCCCCTCTCCCGTGCAGAAGCAGATGCTGTAGATGTTCTTCGGCGGGTTCATATTTGCGCCCTTGGTATTCCTTCTAATATCTCAAACGAATGTATTCTTCAAACCGGCATCCTGAATATCTCTCCTGTGATATTAGCAGACTATCTCACCTCAAAGTATTTTCGGTTTGGTAGATTCACTGAAATCCCTACCCATAAACTGGAATTAGGCCATTAAATCCAAGCATACTATCCTCTATCATATTCACTAACGCCTACACATTCCGCCTTTACCTAATAATATGCACCCGCTTCCCCACCCGCAACGACGTCGAAACGTACGGAACCTTTTCAAAAAGGATCTTCCAATGCCAAAAACGTGCTCTATGTCGATGCTGCAGAATACTCCTCCGGTCTTTCCTATGGCATTTCAGCCGTCACTACAACCGTCGCCTTAAAACGGCTGCCACCATATAGACATTATTTCCAGAGGAAGTGGAAGAGGCAGCCCTCGCTCTTGCACTGACCATTCCCAATATTACCACCATTCATAGTGATTCTAAATCAGCCATCGAAACTTTTGGGCCTAGTCGAATATCCCGTCCAGTCCTGTCTCTCCTCCTAAAACACCCTCTAACCCACTGCCACCCTTCATGGAGCCCCGGGCATGCGTGCCTGGATAGTAGCGATGGGGCTTACTCCAGCGTGAAATGTTTACCTGTCTGAACGCAGGCAGTGGAATCCATCTTCGGTCCCGTGGCTCCGCGTACTGCGCGTGACCACCTTTGCTCCTTTCATGACATATATCACCATTACCGCCTCGGTCTTGTGTATGCGCCGGAGCAGAGCAAAACTTCACGTTATCGGGAGATGCTCTGGCGTCGCTTAAGACTAACACATTTCCCACCCCCGCCTTCCGCCACGTCATTCACACAGCTATCTACCCCTCCTCAGCTTGTCATTTCTGCACGGGCAGAGCCAACTCTTACCTTATCATGTGGGGCTGTGGTCCGCTCCCCTCCCCCCCGCCCCAAGAGAACGATTACCTAATATTGATTGAAAGCAGCAGTGGGAGGCTGCCCTGCGCAGTCCAACGCATGATGATGAGGCCTATCCAGAGTAGAACCTTCCTCTTTCCCCCCCCTGTTCCGTTCCCTTTTGGTATAAATAAAGTCGTTACGCACTTGCTTTATTTTTACCTCCATATATTTCTTGAAAAATATACGTAATAATAAAACATTGCGCAGCTATAAAAATATATTTATTTTTAAATTGTAACTTTCTTCGCTCCGATATGCGATCATCAGCTATGTGCGTTATCAGCTATGTGCTTTACAGCTATGTGCTCCTGAAAACATTTGATGTCAAACTGCACATAGACGAGACAAGACTGCTATCCGTGAGAATGTTCGCAGCGACTGACGCAGGTCGACCATTTTGAAATCTACTAATTTGCATTACTTGCTGTGAGGTACTCTGCACGTGGGTCTCCGCAATTTTGTTTCACCACAAACATTCAAGCAGATCGCTATACTCCATGTGGAAAGTAGGTGAATGCTTATAGAAAACACATAAATTGTGGAGCGCCTTCCCTCGTTAGTTCCGAGTGAAATTATTGAGGGTCGGTTTGTCCTAGGGAAGAAACAAAATCATTACGTTGAATCATTTTTAGGGAAGGAATGTAAACGGGTTGCATCTGGGGACTTCTCGGCGGGTGCCTGAACCGCATTCAGGATGGAATGAAAGTGGGGGTGACTAAAGAGAAAGACGTGCCAGAGAGCATCACATCATAGTTGGGTCGATATAGTTCGACGTTGGAAAACAGTGGCGTCATTATCAGGTGTAGATTGGCTCACGGGACAATTGCTTTTTATTACATTGGACCATCTCTCATGCCATGATTGCTCCAGCGTTCAGCCAGCATGGCAGAAAGAGAGTAAACTTCAATTGTTTAACGGAATAGCGTGGGTGGTTTCCCCTGTCCAGGATACCATTGGCCTAGGCTATCTCCCAGGCACTGGTAGCAGGCTGCGCTGCTCAGAGAGACCCGTGCGGGCCAGCTCTGCCTCTCACTCCGCTTGGCTGAGTGCTCCAGTTTTATATTTCTCTAATATATTTATATATTTATATTTATTTATATGTATATTTATTATATTGCTCTCTGGGCACGGGGACACTACTCAAGGCATCATCTTAATTAAGCCCTCTTTCGACATGCAGGCTTTCCTGGCTTTCTTCGCATCGCTGCTATCAGCTTCGCAGTTCAACCGGCCAGTACCTTTGGCCTCGTCACCGGTACCAAGCCCACCGCTCGATGACTACAATTGTACGCTCCCTCCCTACCATGACCTGATATCATCGGTACAACTTGATCATCTTCGTCCGACATCATCGGCAACGACATCGCTACCAACCAGCTACTTAAGCAGCGACCCCATCGAGGCTTCACTGGGCACGGGGACACTGCTCAAGGCATCGTCTTGAATCAGACCTCTTTCGACATGCAGGTGTGTAAAATATTTGCACTATATGCTAAGAAATCCGATAACAGGTGCTTAGTAGTGTTCCCTTGCCCCGGAACCTTGCGTGAAGCATTGTGTGAGTGTTTCTCGATGTTTCTGTTGTTATGCTGTGGGGACATCGAATCCAACCCTAGTCCCCCTAGGCGTCAACCCGCTGTCACTGAACTTGAAAATTTACCTGATGATCCTACCGAACAAATGTCTGTCCTGTTCCAGCTACTCAAAGATTTGCACAATCGTTCGTCACAAAGCGGGAAGTGTCAAATTGAGTTGGCGGCCGACATAAAATCCATAAAAACCGGTCAAAAAACTATACAAACAGACATCACTGACATTTGCAAGTGATTGGACGATCTAGAAGCGAAATCCAATTTATTTGACCGTCTCTCAGATGAAGTAACATCTACTCAGGCATCAGTAGAAGAACTAAAAGCTGAAAACTGCCGCTTACAATTGCGTCTGAACGAGATAGAAGATCGCTGTTGTCAGGATAACTAAATTTTTTACGGCATTCCCAATTCTCAATAATCCTGGCTCCAAAGAGAAGAAAAGCTAACAAATCAGATTAAGGCTGTGTTTGAGTCATTGCCCGGTGATTCATTTCATCGTGCTCACCGTTTGGGCAATTTTTCTTCTAACGAATGTCGCCCCGTTATCGCAAAGTTTACGAACTTCAAAATGCGAGATCAAGTGCTTTCACTGCGCAGTGAGTTGAAATCAAGCGGTGTCACTGTGAACGAAGATTTTTTGGCTGCTTCTAGGACCCTCCGCAAAAAAGCTAATAGATTTCGCAATATCTCTACCTCAGTCGCCGAAATTCAAGCTAAAATATGATAAACTATCAATCAACAACAGGTTGTACACGTATGACATAGCGTCGGATTCCGTTAAACAATTTCGGACACGCACAGATAGCACTGTAGGTCATACATATGCATCATCCTCCGCCATTGTTTAGGGGTGCGAGAGCGGCAGTAGTCTGATTACTCCGTCCAATACGAAACTGTCTGTTCTGTTTACTAACGCTAGGAGTGTTCAAAATAAACATCATGCATTATCAACTATTACTGATACATGTTCGGCTCACATTATTGCCGTTATTGAAACATGGCTCACGCCTAATGTTCTAGATCACGAAATGTTTCACAGCGCAGATAATTTTACAATATACAGATGTGATCGGATGGCTCATCGTGGTGGCGACGTTCTACTCGCTATATCTAATGACATTTCATCCTCAAGTATCAATATTAACACTTGTCTTGAATGAGTCTGGGTGTCGTGAATCCTTGATCATTGTAAATTGATACTGGGTACATGCTACCGTTCCCCATCTGCACTGCCTATCTTTATAAACGAACTTCATGACTATTTATTAAATATGCACGACTTTCGCTTCTACTCCTATACTCCTGCTCGGCGACATTCCTTTTCCTAACATTTTCTGGAACACTAATACGATGCCCATTTTCTCTCCCTTCTCAGCGCAGGGTGATGAATTCATTAGCTTGTGCTCCTTATTTTCGTTGACGCAGCTAATTACTGAACCAACTGGAATATCACCTAATGCCTCAAACACACTTGATCTCATCCGGACTAATAGACCGGATTTTGTATCAGGCATTATTTTATTTTCAGGCATTAGTGACCATTTATCAATTACTTTTCACGTTAATGCGGCACCCCCCAAACATACCAAGGCAAAAAAGATTATACGCGACGACAATAAAGCAAATTTCGTGGAAATAAATGATGAACTATGCACTTTCATGGAATCTTTTCTTTCAAACTTTCATGATCGTTCCATTCAGTCAAACTGAGATATCTTTGCAGGTGAAGTTGCCCGTCTAACAAACAAATATATTCCAGTTCGCGACATCGTCTCAGACTCGCACGTGCCATGCATGGTACAACGTCCATATCAAAAAATTATCAAACAAGAAAAAACGGCTTTATCGCATCGCAAAACGTTCACCAACTGACTCGCGCTGGGCTGCCTACAAAGCTGCCTCCAAATTATACATAATGCCACTAAAAAGTACCAAGGACAACTTTTTATCTAACACCCTACCGGACATGCTACAAACAAATCCCAGGAAATTCTGGCGGGAAATCAATCCCACATCCAGCAATCCTATCGCTTTGTTAAACTCATGTGGTGAATTGGTTAATAATGATATCTGTGCCGAAGTATTAACGGAGGCTTTTGTTAATAATTTTTCATCCAAAATCTGTACCAGTCTTCCTACTATATGTCATACTGATTACCTGGTGACGCCACCAGTGACTGTTGACACAGCTGGTGTTGCTCGCCTAATTAATTCTCTAAAACACTATTCTAGTTCAGGATATGATTTCGTTAATGCAAAATTTTTAAAAAGCACTTGTGCCTATATCTCCGTTATTTTAATTTATATTTTTCAACAGTCACTGGACACTGCCACACTTCCTGAACAATGTAAATTATAAATATCGTTCCATTTCACAAATCAGGGAGCAAATCATCTCCTGCTAATTATCGCCCCATATCCATTACTAGTACATGTTGCAAACTACTTGAACATATCATATTCGCCACACTCGTGAACTTTCTTGAGAGTAATTCATTTTTCTCGTCTGCACAACATGGTTTCCGCAAAACTTATTCATGTGAGACTCAACTAAATTCTTTTACAAATAGCTTACATCATATACTGGATAAGGCATCAGTTGTTGATTTCATCTTTTTAGATTTCTCGAAAGCATTTGATAAGGTTTGTCATCAGTTGCTTCTTCAAATATTACTTCTGCTAAATACTGACACCAATTTGTTCAAATGGATTGAATGCTTTTTCACCAATCGCTCACAATATGTCTGCGCTAACGGCTACAACTCATCCTTTGCTAATGTACTATCAGATGTTCCACACGGTTCCGTACTCAGACCGTTATTGTTCCTAATTTATAAAAACAAACTTCCATCCTATGTGTCATCTAACGCACATTTATTCGCTGATGACTGCGTTATTTTTCGTGAAATAAAAGACGATAATGATAATAAAATTCTACAGCGCGACCTCATGGCTATAATCAATTGGTGTAATCAATGGCTGATGGAACTAAACTAAATGCAAGGTAATGTGTGTCACTCGTACTGCTAATTCGTCCCCTCTATACTTTCTGAATGGCATTGAACTTAATAGAGTCCATTCTTAAAAATACCTAGGCATTCACATTTCATCCGACCTAACTTGGCGGCATCATATAGATTACATCATCAACAACGCCAACAAAACGCTAGGTTATCTGAGACGTAATTTTTCCCGCGCCTCGTCTACTTTGAAATCAGTCCTTTATAAAACTGTAATACTTCCAAACTTAGAATACTCAGCAGCAGTCTGGGATCCTAGCCATGACTACTTAATTACTGCCCTTGAACGCGTTCAGAATAACTCTGCTCGTTTCATTCTTTCTAACTATAACCGAGGAGCAAGTGTCACAGAAATGAAAACTATTTTGCGTCTTACATCATAGGCTTTACGACGAAAAGTTTGCCGGTTAACCCTATTCCACAAGTTATATTATCATTCCGTCTTACACAGCAATTTTTTTCACACACCCTATTAAATATCGCATCGCATTGATCCTCCCTGCAAAGTAGCCATCCCTTTATTCAAAACAAATTCTTTCTTACGCTCATTTGTTCCCCGTACTTCCAAAGAATGGAATGATCTTTCTAATGAAATTATATCTATTACCGATACAAATAACTTTCGCAAAGCTTTAACCTACATTGTATAAGTACTACTAGTTTTGTGTCTACTAATACAATTATTGCCGATTTCATAGCTAATATTGTATATATAGGATGTATGATTTATGTACCCGATTTTTGCAGTGTTTCTTTTTTCCTGTACTTCTTTTTGCCCACTCCTCTCTGAATTGCCTCTACGGCCCTGAGGGTAAAGCCAAATAAATAAATAAATAAATAAATAAATAAATAAATAAATAAATAAA
>JAJIZL010020697.1:567586-610956 GCA_023969395.1 Amblyomma maculatum | reverse complement strand
AAATAAATAAATAAATAAATAAATAAATAAATAAATAAATAAATAAAATATTGCTCTTTGCAGTTCCGTATCATATGCAGGATGTCCAAGACTTCACCGCATGCAGTGCATGTGCTCTTTTTGAATTTTTCGGGCCACATTTTGCGGTACTTTGCCAGGTCTGGGATTATCCTAGCCTGTATGTTCCTTCAGGTTACTGTCTCCTGTCTACTGAGGTCTTTGTGTGGTTCTGCGCATTGTTATCTTTCTAATTTGAAGTAATGTATTAGTTCACCGTATGTGGGAAGGGTTGAAGTCTCCAGGGCAGATGTCGCAGGTGCCCGGAAGTATGCCCTCGGGCTATCGTGTCGGCACCCTCGTCGCCGTCGATTCCCTCGTGTGCCGGTATCCACTGCAGCAGGAAAAAAAAGACTACCAATATGCATTTACTAGTGCCTTTTCCAATCATAGCGCTAGCATGACGACCATCTACTTCTATTAGCATTCCCACGGTTGGAAAACCAATGGCTGCCTCTGCACTGGATTTTACATTATTTTCCAACAAAAACTTGCGCATTTCTGGGCTTTAACAAGCCTCGCAACAGTTTATCCTACTTGGCGGTGGGACAAAGTTTAATATTGCCGCATAGAAGACGACGCCAAAGATGATGACTGGGCCCCACAAGCGCGAGCCTGGAAGAGAAGGAAGTTGGAGCGCAAGACTCGTCCAGGTTGATTTATTAAACCCGTCCTATCTTTGGGTCCTCCTTGGCGTTCAATCGAGACGTGACACTGGTGGAGCGCGCTGGGGTATGCATAAGACTCCTTCCGGCAGTCCACAGCGAATCCCAGACATCGACACGCCTGTACATCGCGCTAGCCGCCGCCTTCTAGGCCTAGCCCCGGAGTACAACCATCTGCCAAGCTACTCTTCAAACGACCAAGTCCATCAGGTCTCCAAAGCCATGGCACATCCCAACCCTACACCGGTGACTCTTCAGAACACCAAGGTGCCAGAGTGCTTTCGCGGGGAAGCGTTTGAAGATGTCGAGGACTGGCTTGACCAGTTTGAGCGAGTGGCCAAGATTAATCAGTGGAGCGAAGATCACAAGCTTTGCAATGTTTATTTTGCCCTTCAGGATAATGCTAGAACGTGGTTTGAAAACCACGAGGCCAGCTTATCCACATGGAACGACTTCCGCCGCCAGCTTGTAGACACCTTTGCGAGAACTGATCGACGCGACAATGCGCTGCGCCTGCTTGAAGTGCGTGTCCAGAAGCCGAATGAGAGCGTGGCTATGTTTGCGGAAGACATGGCTCGCCTTTTTCGCCGTGCCGACCCTGATATGAGTGAGCCAAAGAAGTTACGGCATCTCATGCACGGTGTCAAAGAACAGGTGTTTGCCGGCTTAGTACGCAACCCACCTAAAACCGTGAGTGAGTTCATTAAGGACGCTACGGCTATAGAGCGAGCCCTCCAAGATCGGTGCCGCCAGTACAACCGACCAGCCGGCTGTGCCCCGACGACTGCGGCGGCGCTGACTGCAACAGATCAGACCACTCTTCGAGACATGATTAGAGAAATTGTCCTTGAGGAGTTGCAGCGAATTTCGGTTACGAAAGCTCAGTCGTCAGAGGCCCTCGTGCAGGCTGTAAGGAATGAAATTCGGTGCTCCCTAACACCGTCTGCCCAGTGCAACGAATTTCATCCAGTCGACAACGCGGCAGTCATTTCCGAACCACCATACCGCGTTCCACAACCGGTCAACTACCCGGCCAACATTCCTGCACCTTATCACGAGCCGCAATCTGAGAGCTACGCCGCGGTCCTACGTCGCCCGCCTCCAGACCACGCCTCACCGAGCGCACCAAGCCGTCAGGAGACGCGATTCTTCCAGGGGCCTCAGTGGGCGCCTTCCAGGTGCTCTCAACTACGCCGAACGGACAGGTGGCGCAGTTATGACAGCCGGCCACTCTGTTTCTACTGCGGACAACCTGGCCACGTATATCGGTACTGCCGTTACCGCGAAGAGGGGCAGGCCTTTCCGTCTGCTTCTGCTCGCCGCCGCTTCGACGCTGACACTGCCCAAACCGACGATGGCCTTCCGGTCAGCAGGGAAACCGAATCCCCGGGCTTCCGCCGCCG
Source organism: Amblyomma maculatum (assembly GCA_023969395.1). Lineage (NCBI taxonomy): Eukaryota > Metazoa > Arthropoda > Arachnida > Ixodida > Ixodidae > Amblyomma > Amblyomma maculatum. The sequence continues at coordinate 608,831 of JAJIZL010020697.1, read as the reverse complement.
CTCCTCCCCATCGCCACAGCGTTATTCTCCGCCGATGCGTCGTGGCAATGCTGACGTTGGCGGACGGCGGTCCCCTAGCCCTCACCGGGGAAACTAACAGCCGCAACCTCACGAGGGGAGGTTGCACACAGTCTAAAAGTGTCAAAACCCTCACCACCGCCGCAACAGCCGACAGCCCGTGCTTCTGACGCTGCCGTTAGTATTGACATTGCCGCACTACCGCCGAAAATGCCGCCTACATTACCACCGAAAATGCCGCATCAGATGAGCAGCCCCGACGACGAAGCTGATACCGCTGACCTTGCCGCACTTCCGCCGAAAATGCCGAAAGAGACGAGCAACCCAGATAACGTTGTTAGCGCTGACCTCGCCGTTTCCATTGATGGGCTGGAGGTACATGCTCTGGTGGATACCGGGGCGGATTTTTCAATTATTAGCCAGAAACTGGCTGACACGCTGCGCAAAGTAAAAACCGAATGGACTGGGCCAGTAATAAGAAGTGCTGGAGGCCAGCTACTGGCACCGACAGGGAAGTGCACTGCCCGGATAGGAATAGGAAACGCGGTGTTTGTTGGCAGCTTCGTTATTCTCCCTGACTGTTGCAAAGATCTCATCTTGGGCATGGACTTTCTGCGTCTTCATGGGGCTGTAATCAGCATTCGTGACAGCGTCGTTGCCTTCACCATCAATCATGAAGACCTTGGTTGTGCGGAAGTACCACTGATGCCCTTACGTGTCGCCAATGAGACAGTGACATTACCTCCGCGATCATGCTCTCTTGTTGAAGTGAAGTGCGACATGGCGCATACCGGCGATGGTATCGCCGAAAGGGCAGTCGCCCTGGTACTAAGCCGAGGTGTATCTATAGCTCGAGGGCTAGTCAACTTGACCAATGGACAGACCGAAGTGCTGCTGACAAACTTCAGCGACGAGCGTCAGCAAATTCCGAAAGGCACAACTGTGGCCTTTTTCGACAGCGTCCCAAAGGCGCAGCACTGCTTCTCACTGCAACAGGAAGGATCAATGTGCAAGACGCCCGTAACCATCGTCGATGTGAGTAAAAATTTGTCTTCTTCAGAACGGGACCGTCTTTTGGATCTCATAGATCAATTTCGAGACTGCTTTGCTTCCGAATCGCGGATCGGCCAAACGCCTTTGACAAAACATCGAATCATCACGGATGACTCGATTCGCCCGATTCGACAAAATCCTTACCGTGTAGCTCCGAAAGAACGTGCAGCCATTCAGCGCCAGGTGGCCGAAATGCTTAGAGACGACGTTATCCAGCCGTCACAGAGCCCCTGGGCTTCCCCCGTGGTACTTGTTAAAAAGAAGGACGGCAGCTTACGATTTTGCATAGATTACCGCAAGCTCAACCAAGTAACTAAAAAAGACGTGTACCCTCTTCCTCGCATCGACGATTCCCTTGATCGCCTACGAAATGCACGTTACTTCTCATCAATGGACTTGAAAAGTGGATATTGGCAGATAGAAGTAGACGAGAGAGATCGGGAGAAGACAGCATTCGTCACTCCCGATGGATTGTACGAGTTTAAGGTCCTTCCGTTCGGTTTATGCTCAGCACCAGCAACATTTCAGAGGTTGATGGATACTGTGCTCTCGGGACTTAAGTGGCAAACATGCCTGGTGTATCTTGACGACGTGATTGTGTTTTCGGCCACATTTGAAGAGCATCTACGCCGTCTGCTAGCTGTATTTCAGGCCATACGATCTGCGGGCCTCACACTAAAACCCGAGAAGTGCCACTTCGGGTACGAGGAGCTGCAATTCTTAGGTCACGTCGTTAGCCAAGAAGGTGTCCGGCCTGATCCTGAAAAGCTCTCCGCAGTCGCCAAGTTCCCGACACCTACGGACAAAAAGACATTGCGGCGTTTCCTGGGTCTTTGCGCCTATTACCGCCGGTTTATTGCTGGTTTCTCACGAATTGCCTGGCCATTAACTTCGCTGACGCGTGACAATGCTGTCTTTCACTGGGGTGAAGAACAGGAACAAGCGTTTAATGAGCTGCGGAGACGTTTACAGACACCACCTGTCCTGGCGCACTTTGATGACGACGCCCCTACACTGCTTCATACGGATGCCAGCAACGTGGGCTTAGGTGCTGTGCTGGTGCAGCGCCAGGGTGGTGTAGAAAAAGTAATTGCTTACGCCAGCAGGACCCTATCTAAAGCAGAAGCGAACTACTCGGCAACCGAAAAAGAATGCCTTGCAGTGGTATGGGCGGTTATGAAGTTCCGCCCTTATTTGTACGCTCGCCCCTTTCAAGTCGTTAGCGACCATCACTCGCTCTGTTGGCTGACGAATCTAAAGGACCCTTCAGGGAGACTCGCGCGTTGGAGCCTTCGATTACAAGAATTCGACATGGCAGTTATTTACAAATCTGGGAAAAAGCACGCGGATGCTGACTGCCTTTCGCGAGCGCCGGTCGAACCTTTCACTATGACCGATGAAGACACTGCATTTTTAGGTGTCATAGATGACGCAACGCTTTCCCAACAGCAGCGAGAAGACCAGGAATTGCTCCCTCTTATTGATTTCTTGGAAAAACGAACTACCGTTGTGCCTAAGATTTTCACCCGAGTAATCTCTTCATTCTTTATTCGCAACAACGTGCTTTACAAGAAGAACTTCCGCCCTGGGGGAAACAGTCATCTACTCGTCGTCCCATCTGTTCTCCGCAGTGAAGTTCTGCAAGCGTGTCACGACGAGCCAACCGCCGGTCACCTAGGCTACACCCGCACGTTGGCTAGAGTCCAGCACGGATACTACTGGCCAAAACTGCCTGCGACAGTGAAACACTATGTACGTACGTGCATAGACTGCCAGCGCCGTAAGTCACCCCCTGTAAAACCAGCTGGCCTACTCCATCCTCTTCAAGTGCCAACAACACCTTTTAAGCAAATCGGCATGGACCTCCTGGGACCATTTCCGACGTCGACAGCCGGAAATAAATGGATAATTGTCGCCACCGATTATCTAACCCGCTACGCGGAGACCAAGGCTCTGCCAAGGGGTACCGCCGCCGAAGCAGCTCGGTTCTTCGTGGAGAACATTGTCCTGAGGCATGGCGCTCCGGCGCTCATTATAACTGACCGAGGAACTGCATTTACGGCCGAACTTTTGGAGACCGTTCTCCGCCTCAGTGGTACCAGTCACCGTAAAACTACAGCCTATCACCCCCAAACCAATGGGTTGACGGAACGCCTCAATAAAACCATTGCAGACATGCTTTGCATGTACGTTGACGTGAACCACAAGAATTGGGACGAAATTCTTCCCTACGTCACGTTCGCCTACAATACGGCACGCCAAGACACCACTCGTATGACACCATTCAGCCTCCTTCACGGGCGACCAGTAACAACTATGCTGGATGCAATGTTGCTCCCGAATGCCGACACCGACGATCTCGATCAGGACGCCGAGGAATTCGCTCAGCGTGCAGAGGAAGCCCGCCAACTAGCGCGTGTGCGGATCAAGAATCAGCAAGAGCATGATGCACGACGCTACAATCATAGACGCCGACATGTCATGTACGAACCTGGCGACAAAGTGTGGGTCTGGACGCCTATTCGCCGCCGTGGACTCTCCGAAAAACTATTGCGGCGATATTTCGGGCCATATGTTGTTCAGCGACGTTTAACCGACGTCACTTATGAGGTGGTGCCAGACGGGGTGTCGACCTCGAAGCGACGCCAGCAACAAGCCGACGTCGTCCACGTTGTACGCATGAAGCCGTACAACTCGGACTGACCTTGACCCCCTACTCCCTTTTGTGCTCATCGGGACGATGCTTCCTGAGGAGGGGGGCAAATGCCGCATAGAAGACGACGCCAAAGATGATGACTGGGCCCCACAAGCGCGAGCCTGGAAGAGAAGGAAGTTGGAGCGCAAGACTCGTCCAGGTTGATTTATTAAACCCGTCCTATCTTTGGGTCCTCCTTGGCGTTCAATCGAGACGTGACAATATCTTAAAGTGCTTGGAGCTACACATAGGTAAAATTCCGCTCACTGACAAACCTCTCATATTGATCCTTGTTAGGCGCCAGTTCAATCAATACTGTACTTGTAATTAAAAGACATTCATAAATGAGGCAGCAAAAGTTTTTAGAAAAGGCTGTCGATTCGACGCATAGTTACATGCTCGTGGACTTACATAAGCACCACAGAGACGACGTAACACACAAGGACAGGATGGGGCTCTTTCATCCCTTCTTTCCTGTCTGTGTTGTCTTTTTTGTTGAGCTTATATAAGCATACCTGAAAGAACGAAGTGGCCTAGTGACATATATTATTAGATACATAACTTCAGTACATGATGGCACAATACGCAGAGGAAGGGAATGTCCACCTACTGGCTGTTACTTTCGAAGGAAACCTTTCAATATTCAGTGCATATTCGTTCTATAGATATACCCATCCTGTTCCACTTATACAGCAGCCGGTACGAACAAACAACCCCATGCTTCTAAGTGATCATTCATCATCATCATAATCATCAGCATGACTATACCCAATGCAGGGCGAAGGCCTCTTCCATACTTCTCCAATTAAGCCGGTTCTGTGCTAGCTGCATCCACTTGACCCCTGCGATCTTCTTAACCTCATTCGCCCACCTGCCTTTCTGCCACCCCCTGCTACACTTTCCTTCCCTTGAAATCCAGTTTGTTACCCTAAGTGACCATCGGTTGTCCTCTCTTCGCACTGTATGTCTTGCCCATGCCATTTATTCTTCTTAATTTCGACTAGAATGTCAGTAACTTGGGTTATTTCTCTGACCCACTGTGCACGCTTCCTATCTTTTAAGGTTTCCCCTGCCATTGCTCCTTCCATATCCTTCTGAGTTGTCCTCAATATAAGTAGAACCCTTCTGGCTAGCCTCCACGTTTCAGCCCCATGGGTGAGTACAGGTAAGATGCAACTGTTGTATGCTTTCCTCTTGAGCGATATCGGTAAGCTGCTAGTCATAATCTGCGAGTGATTTCCAAGTGACCATTGTAAATGTATAAATGTTTGGAGGAAGCGCGCTTGGGAAGAGGCTCAATTTGTGCAAGGAGTTGGGCTAGGCCGCGCTGAGGCACCCAGGGGTTGCGAGGTTGCTGTCGAGTTAGCAAACTGCTTATTCCTGCCGCCTTGTTGGTCTAACGAATACGGTGCGAAGTGATCATTATTCGTTTCCATGCACGCCATCTGTAAAAAACAAAGAAGGAAATTAAAACCCAGGCTTAATACACCCCATAAAGTTTCGGTTCATAATTGAAATTGAGAAGCGGAGAAAAAGAAAAGAGGGAGATACATGCCATTTTACACAACGAGCCCCGTATTGCGAGCATTCTACATCACTCAAATATTGATTCCAAAAGTGAGAAAGATCATTTTCTAAAAAGCTGCCTTGAGCTTTTGCCATGACGTCGCAGTGATAATCAATGAGTAGGTTCCTTCGCTGCTTGAACATGCTGTATGCACGAAACCTGCTCTAGGTGCTGACTAATCATCCACTTCGCATTGTAGTTTTTCTTGCTGCTGCCGCTTTTTAGTTTCCTCTTCAAGCCACAGTATCACCAGTTCCAGGCTGAAAGTGACACCGCAAAAACACCGAACAAACATTTTTTCACGCCTTGACCTACGTTCTTTTCCCCTGCCCGGTTACCTTCCCCTTACATAGCGTTTCTCCTTCGGAAGCAAAACCGTATTTTAACCCCTGCTAGTGATGGTCGCGCTGCTCAGACGAAGAGATGTTTATACTTGTCGAAGCATTGGCTCGACTTGCGATCTAAGGATTCTACCCTATACCGCAGTTCAGCGTTCTTTTGATAGCATGTAGCCATCTTCTTTCATTCGTTCTACTACGGATCCATATATCTATAGTTATACGGACTGCATCTTCAACACAGAATCGCGTTCGTTAACACAAACAGCGAAAGTTGTAACGTTTGAATTAAAAAAGCGAGATATACGCAGAGTGAAGAATAGCCTTGGTGTTCCGGCGGGTAAATACATTTTACTTTCTCTCTAGAACCGCACGTGACATTGAAAAATTAAGTGTAATGTTTAAGCCTGCTAAACTTTACTAACCAAAGCAAACGCAGCGGTAAGCTTGACTCGACTCGTCTCTCCGTCTATGCGGCAGCCTCCCGGCGACCTATGTCCACTCGATTATTCAATTCCGCCTGCTGTCTTCACAACCTCTCAGACGCACACAGTTCACCAGGTGTCTATAATAGATCATCCGTGACGACTGCCACCGTTTAATTGTCGAGGGCGGTTGTGATCAGTCGACACAGGCTGAAGCATTTAACCAGAGTTTAAAGACCCCTGGTTACTTCCCAACTTTCGGCACTAACTGATATGGCGGAATCAAAGAACGCAAACTGCCGTTTATCCTATAACACATATGGAAGCATCTGCCCGAGCCCGTGCGTGAGTGCCGCGTTAGCTCGCGCCACAGCGGTTCTTCGTCTCTATTTTAACAGCAGCGGAACCTATCTATACGGCTCCAGAGCAGCTGAGGTTGATTGACGTCATAGCTGTCACTTGACTACGCAGAGGCGATTCTGAAGTTATCATGGTACTGGCCTCGACCCAGTGACGTCATAGATGCCACGTTGTTTCTCATCATTTCACGGTGAAATGTGCAAACGGCGCACACTGCGAAAAAGCTAAAGGGCGGAGCAGTAAAAGCTTTCGCGTTAAAAAACTTGATCTTGTTTAGCAGCAGCGAGCACAGGCATGAATACCGATGCAAAAACTCCCCATGCAGCGCACATGTGGGGAGAAAACCCATGAACGCAAAGCTGGAGCTGCGGTCAAAATGTAGAGGCCCCAAGTAGTTATAAGCCAGTGAGAAGAGCTATCCCTAAGGAGACTTCATAAACGGTAGTTTAGCTCCCTTCAAAAATATTACACATCCAGTATGTTTCATTTGAACGAATCTGAATGGGCGGCTTGCGCACAGTGGAGTGCAAGCGAAAGCAGGTTCGAGGTTTTATGTATATAAAATTGCAAAAAAAAAAATAGCGCTTCACATGACGGCGTTTCTAAAGCTACTGGAGAATGGGCTGGCCGGAAGAAAAATGTGGAGATGGCATTTGTGGTACTGTCGTGTCAGAAGCAAATTGTGCACGCCGTGCGTTCTGCTAGGGCGGTGGCGCGAAAGTTCTGATAGGGTGATATGAACTATGAACAATGTTTGATGTTGTTATTACAAACGCGACAAGAAACGTGCTACTTTTACAGCCTTTATTATTATAATAATATAGTTATGTCTTCCTTCTCTCACTATCGCTTATCTATTTTATTTTCTCTCAGCATCCTGTCGTTCTCTCATTTATTCTGCCCATCTAGATGCTACGCATCCGTGTCTTATAGTGATGCCATGGCTCTCAAAAAGTTTACTATCTCTTTGCATTATTATAAATTATATAACCACTTTCTGTTCATACTTTCCAGAGAAATCGCGCAACATAGCTATATCTCTAGAGCTTCTACAAACACTGGGTTAAATGTGCTGCTGTGTCATGGGGCGTGTTGCTTTATGGTGGAATAAAAAGTATAAAATGGCTTCTTAGAGATAGCAACGTATCTAAAATAATATAAAGAATAATAATGCCGATGCGCGCTGTTTACTAAACTAGGAAGTCAAACGTCTAACTAAAAAGTATCGAAGATGAATTCATTTTCTTGCAGAACAAAAAACCCTGCTCTTTATTGCAGGAAGCTTGGCAGCCCGGCCGAATATTTGACTATATGGACCGGCCATACGTGACAAAGCCAGCTAAGAATAGGGCGGACTCTTTCAGTAAGGCAGTGATTCCAAACCTAGTTCAGCTGTGCGCAAAAATAAATAAACACAAAATGATCAGATTTACAACTGTTAACCGCTTGTGATGTTTTTTGTGTTGACAATGCAGAAATCCATCACTAGAATGCAAAATAAAACGTATGTCAATGCAAGTAGAATGAAGGCCTGTTATTGTGCAATGAATTACACTGAAAACCATTATTTACAATACCAGTTGCAGGCAAAGAAGAATTACCGCATCAAAGAACACAGCATTATGGTCTGTTACATAGGGCAGTATATTGTTACGTGGCGGCCAGCGATGACAACAGGAGAACAAAGGACAGAGAGAAGATGCTCGATGGTCGTGAGATGACGTTTAATGAATCTGTGTGCAGGTCTAGCGCGTACGCTTCTGCCCGCGCCACTGCCCTCTTCTTCCTCATTCGTCCGTAACAATATGTTCTATTTGATCGCGTGCACTGGGGCGATTCAACTTGCCATTTTCCCGATGTGTAGGTGGATAGCATGAATGGCTGAATTGAAAGAAACTGCATGCGCAGACTGCGCAAAGTAGAGCTCTAAATTAGGATACTTTCAATCCTGATGCCATGTATTCATTGAGCTTCACATTTTCACAGATGTCAACTCATTTTTAATGATGAGTAAATAGGATGCATATACATGGTTAGGAACGTCAAAAAAAAGCTCAATATAAAATTAAATCCGGCAAAATAGGTTTGTAGATCTGCAACTCGGCATCAAAGTTCACTCACCAGCAATATACAAAAAACAAACAGACCCTAATCATACCATACTTTTACCATTATTTCTTCGAGAGTCAGCCTAGGATGACTCAAGATCTGACCAGTTAGGTTAGAATTGCAATTCAAACTATTTACGCAGGATCAAAGATGTCCAAATATTTACGAGACATGTGTATACCAGTTGTACAGGAAAGGCACGAACGGACAAAACCGAAAGTCGGTGGATGCAACGGTGCCATGAATGTTTTCGAAAGTCATTGCGCTCAGATGGTTTTGCTAGATGTTCCATGTGGCTTCTAGCTCACTTGTATTAAAATATGAAATTGTGAGTCCCTGTTTTATTTTAATAACCGGTTGCTGCAATTACTTTCAAGCGAAAACCGCCGCTCAGCAACTGCGTTAAATTATATGGCAGGCCATAGGCTTTGCGATGTTTATGCATGGTGCAGTAAAAATGCAACTCAAATATAAGATATGTCAAGCAGTAACTAAAATAATTTTTTGAGATATTGCATAAAATGACTTTTAATACGCATGTAGTAAAATATAGAAATATGGATTGCTCTAATGGCTCGAACAATTGACGCAAATGTTATTTTGAAACCAAATTATAGGGAAGAAACTTGGTCCATCGTTTTCGGTTTTTCAGAAAGGAATGCGACCTTAAAATAGCACGAAGCAAACTGGTCCATTGCAGCTAGTTTTAAAACACCTGGTAAAACTAATAATGGTGAACAAAGGACAAGTCGGTTCAATGTAGCCAGTTTTTATTTAAGAAATGCCACATCTGATATCAGATGAACGCACAACAAATTGGTCCCATGTGGCCAATTTCTTGAAATGGTCAGGCGAATTTTGGTGGAACACAAGATAAGGTGGTTCGATGTAGCCAGTATTGCAAAACTGTACTTCCGACATTGCTGCAGCATGAGAACTTGTGTTCATCATTGGATGTGCTGCGAATTGCATAGCCTATATTGCGAGAAAGCCAGCAACGCTGGCCTTTGTACTCTCCCCGTTTGCAGATGTGTCTCCAATATCAGACGTTTGGCTCGTGGTGCCTGGTTATACGCACAGTGATGTCATACAGGACCAGAATACCTACGTTTTGTCTTCGCCAAAATGAAGCCGTTAAGGTCGTGTTCCCTCCCAGGAATCCGATGGAGTAACTGAATGTTTCAGCCACTGAGCAACTGCGCCCGGTTATAAAGCTGTTCGGGCATCAGGTGTCCGCACAGCGCTTAAAGACTAGTAGCGAGCTCCATGTATACGTATGCGATACGCAAGGCACCTTTCTAATAATGAAACAATTGCTCTGAAAAATGTCACATACAGCTGTAACACACAAGCATGTGGGAAAGAGGAAAGCCGCTTTATTGCGAAATGAGCCAGTATTTATACCGGTTATGAGGCATGCGTCCTGGGCATCTCGTGCGCACGTGTTGCTGGCGGTGTACTCTGCCACAATAGCCGTTGAAGATGAAGGTCGCAAAACATTTTTTGGCGATGCTGGGTGATTTACATAACAGTTTTGAAGAAAATAGCCAGACTTGAACATGACGCGAGCAATGATGTCATTCAGCTTGTCCGCATTGTTTGAATGTCATGAAAAGGTGTGAATGGGCTGAAATCATCAGACCAAAATGAGAAAAAAACTACAGATTTTTAGGTTAGCCATGCTCTTGTGGCACATACTTATATGCAGACAATAATCTGATCACGCGTCAATTGTCGGCATTCCTTATCGCTACAGTGGCTAGAATACTTATCGCTCTTAGGTTCGTGTAGCGTCGAATCTAGCGGAATGCACTACTGCCCTGAACACAAAAACTCCACTGAGTAAGCACTTCGTTTTTTCTATACCAGCGTAGTAGCCTTTGAGTTGAGCAGAAAGACGACGAGTACCAGGTGTCTAATTAGGAAAGCAAACACACCACCTGAATAGCGTTCAGTTCGTGATAATTGGTGTTTTATTTGATTTTGTTTGAGCACTAATAATCACTTTTAGGTACCAAAACAATGTCCATGGAATGCCGGCGATGTACCTTGTTGTTGTTGTAGTGGTTATTTATTGTATGTAAAAAGGGAAAGAAAAGATGTTTGCCAGCCTCGGTATCTGCTATCTTATATCTGAAGCACCTGAACTGGGGCGGCGGAAATAAAGGGATAGCGAGGAGAAGGTAGAGGAAATCAAAGAGGTGAGTGATAGGGAGAAAGAAAAGGGTAGGTAAAAATAAAAGAAATATATACACTATGGTACAGTATACAGTAGTTTGCTTGAGGCCCACCCGCAAATTTCTTAAGTCACTGAGCACTCGGCCCATCGGGCGGGCCTCCGCAATAGCTCTGCGTCCAGGCAACTGTTCACAGCGCACGCACTGGCCAACTGTACAAAGCACTGACGGCTGTCGTGGGCGATCGGCCATTATTGTGGGAAATAGCACACTTGGAGCGTTCAGTCCCAGCGCGCACTATCTGGCGAGGTGAAATAGGCGGGTCATCAAGCCCGCCTGTTCGATTTACTCACACAAGCTCACGTGAGCTCTCTCGCGGACGCGCGCACAGCCCGGCGGCCACAGGAGCACAGCTACGCTGTCCGGGATTACTCCCTGCGCTCTGTAAGCCGCCAGCAACTCGCGTCGTGGTTCGGCTAGCGCGGCGCAGCGCAGTAGAAGATGTTCGAGAGTTTCTACCGCGCCACAGCCGTCACACACGTCACTAGTGGAAAGTCCGTGGCGCATCCGTCGTTCCCCAGGCCACACACATCCAATGCGTGCACGGAGGATCATTGCGCGTTGCAACCAAGTCAGCGAGCGGCCGCTGACACTGTGAATGCGCTCACCTCTTGCGATGCGTGGGTCGGGGTGCTGCGTCTGGAGGTGGTCGTCGATTACCGCACGCACGTCTTCCAAAGCGAGTTGCTCGTCGCTAGGAGGGAGTTCATGTGCTGCGGTCGCGAGCTCCTCGGCACCTCCGGTTTGCGTTTTTCGCACAGCCGACGCGAGGTTATTTATGTTGGTCGCGCAGGCGGCTGCTCTTCGGAAGTGGTGTTCAAACACCTTTCGAGCGGGCGCCGCCACCGGTTCTTAGAGTCACTCGATAATTTTCAGAGTACCGCTATTTTTTTGCCCGCGCCGCTGCGCCACCGAATGGTCAGCTTGAGTAAGGTGGTGCGCCGCGGCCCATTTTCGCATTCGAGCTTCCAAGCAGGCACAGCGTGGACGCCTTTCACCGCAGTGCGTGTACGGAGATTGCTGTATTTGGTGTCTGGGTTTTATTTTTATTTTTTTTTTCATGCAAGAAGTACTTAGCGGCACCGTGTTCTGATCGCTACGGAACATTTTTGTGCCGCATTTACCCTCCTAAAGTACCTACAAAGAACATCAAGTTTAGCATATTAAGACCAAATGTTTAGTTCATTTCACGAAACCTAGAAGCTGCTCTTCGTTATTCATTATTTGCAAGTGAGAATATTTGGACAACAGTTGCGTGTGTATGGCGCATACTTGCTTATTATAACCAATCTGCTTTACCGCTGCTGTTCTTCATATCTCAGGTAAGTTGCACTGTAAAAGCTTAAGTATAAGTTGCGGTGTAAAAACCGCTTCTCTAATAAAAGAATGTACTACAACTACCGCGTTGGTGGGTGGACTGGACTATAAATGAAAGCAGGGAATAGTTTGTTAGGCAAGCAAAATGTTTGCAAAGTCTCTTGCCAGCCATTGACATCAACCGGTTTTCTCTTTGTGAATAAATTTGCGGTGTAAATAGCCGCGAAGTGTAATTGGCCGCAACTGAAATACAACTTGAGGCAAAAAACAAAGCTTTTAGGGCTAATGCATATATCAACACATCCGCTGTTCATTCTTTACATGACAAACAGTTATAGTGGATTACGGGTAGCTGCCAACTTGTCTGTGGCGCGACCAAGAAGAGAATGTAGGATTCATCACTAATTAACATATTAGAGAAGGTGATACGCTACACTTTTGATTTTTGGATACCATGGTACGCATACCCAAGATTCTCCCACGTAAAGACAAATTTCATGCATCAGTTTGCATAACAAAACTTCAGTCATAATTTTAAAGCCCCCAACAGGGAAAGCCACAGAACACTCCAAGCCTTGAACCACCATTTAGGGAGTCAAAGCGGCCGTAAGGAATGCTTGTTTCTGAGGGCAAGCACATAAATTACTACGTTTTCATTATTCACCCCAAAAGGTCGTAATATATGCCAGTAAGGAAGATATTCTTGCTCATTAAATATTGATTCTCTGAAGTACCACTGCTGATAGTAGGATAATATACCTAATTGGATGCTTAATTACCAGCTCAATGGTTAAGCGAATAGATAGGAACGACGTCGCTAAAGTACTTACGTGTGCATTGCAATAATTTGGAAAGTTCAAAACGTGCAAAAAACTGCAAGTTAATTCCTAGTAGTTCTGAAACCAGCCGTCCGAAATGGCATGAAGGTTTTCAAAATTCAAGCAATGTATTGTAAGTGAGGCGCTTTCTTACGTTCTTGGTAGCAGGTATAAGCGGCAAGAAATAAAAATTTCCAACGCAGCTGCCAGATTCCTTCGCTATTCCCACAACTGGAATTTATATAATAAATACACTATGGTAATTACTACTCGCTTTCGTCATGCGGAAGCTGCACATTTGGGACATCATCTTAACTGATATAAAAGGTGAAGCGTCAAACGCAGATTTTAATTTCACTGCTGTGTTCAAGCACTTGTCCGTCGCAAGAAGTTAAATCGTTTTCAGGTGAGCAAAAGTGTATATGCCCGAATGAAATTTAAAAAAAAAATGTCATATTAACCAAGAGCTGAAATAATGAGGTCTTATCAAAGGCCGCACGGGCGTAGTGGGCAACGACAAATATATCTTTCCTATTACCACTGCCGTTGCAAGCTAGCTAAGGCATGCTTATCTCTAGCACAATATCTAGACAATTTCGCTGACTTGATATCACCATTTACTCTGACCGTCTCTTGGAATCCAGTCTTCAACCATAGCTGAATTTTAAGTTGCCTAGCTTACGCACGACAAACTAGGAGGACGCCTGTTTCTTCGTTTGGCTCCAAAAAAGGAATAGTCATCTCGAGTTGATTGTCTGGGCCACTCTGCTCTTTTACAGCCCATTGAACGTGTGCCATTTTATTTTTTGATTCTTGCTGCGTTGTACCTGAGCGATGATCTGCCGCTATCAACATTCAAATAATTTTCAATTCTTATTGCTTAGTAAGTTTATGAATGTGATGCTGAAGGCGAAAACGATGTATGCCACGAAAAAAATAATTTTTATGATTGCTGTATTAAGAATCCCTTCCGCTGTCAGGACATATCAATCGGGTTTGTTTGCAATTCAACTATAACCTTTTTTTTCAGCATCATGAGGGTCGAGTAGTCTCATTGATGATTAAATAGAACGATGAACTTGAGAATGCAGAAATAACTGCATAATCTTTGATAGCAGCGGGGGAAAAATTTGGTACTTTTATACAAATTTTACATACCACTCATGATATTAAAACGGAATATGAACAAAAATATAAATATTACATTAACCTGCTGCTTCATTTAGTGGTATTACTTTTCCCAAGATATGAACCCGCCGGGGTGGCGCAGTGGTTATGACTTCCCAAGGACGCGGGTTTGAATCCCGGCCTCGGCGGCCGCTTTTCGATGGGGGCGAAAGGCAAGGCACCCGTGTGCTGTGCGATGTCAGTGCTCGTTAAAGAGCCCCAGGTGGTCCAAATTTCCGGCTGCCTTCCCTACTGCACCTCTCATAGCCTGAGTCGCTTTGGGACGGTAAACCCCACAAACCAAGTGAAACCTTTTCCTACGATACGTAACAGATTGTGGCATTAAGGATGCGGGATCGAATCCCGGCCTCGGCGGCCGCTTTTCGATGGAGGCGAAAGGCAAGGCGCCCGTGTGCTGTGCGATGTCAGTGCTTGTTAAAGAGCCCCAGGGGGTCCAAATTTCCGGAGGGCTTCACTACTGCGTCTCCCATAGCCTGAGTCGCTTTGGGATGGTAAACCCCACAAACCAAACCAAACCTTTTCCGAAGATATGTAACAGATTGTGGCATTAAGATGCTTTTATAAATGCACAGAAAATAAAAAGATCGTGGAAAACTCTTTCAAAAAGGGTGTTAAAGTTCGTGACTTTGAAAACTTTCAACGCGAGAAACTACAACCATACGAAATATTGATACATATATCGAGTGCAACTATCTAAAAAAATTAAGTTTGTAATTACAGCTCGAAACTTCCACTGCGTCCAATGAATTAGAAATTATTTTCTCTGATATAAAAAGGCTTTCATAATAATGTACACAAAATCACTTTTATTATAATTTTATTCCATAGAGTTCAGTGAACATCTAATGAAAGAACACTTGCCTGACGTCTCTGCCTGAAATAATTTGCATCAAACCGAGCTTACCACTGCAGGGTTAGGAGAGTAAGCGCAAAAAGAACTCTGGTTGTCACCAAGCTGAGGCGTTCAGCATTTCGTTGACCAATATAGCGCCGTCATCAATTTAACGTAGCACTGCATGTACATAAAGTAGCCAGACACACGGAGCAAGAACGAACATAACTGCAAAATGTTTGGCTTAAATTGCGCCGGAGCCTAATTGCAACTGTTGCCGTTACACAGTTTGCGCCCAATATTTCTATCCCTCCTTCAATAAGCGCACTTAAAGGGCTTTAGCTCTTAATACTTACCTTCTACAATTTTTTTCTGTCCATCCGAAGAGTTCAGACTGACGCGAGACCACGCAATCAATTGCCACCCGCTCCAACTAAGCAGACCCCCCAGAGTGCGTGCCGCCATATTGAATAACATATGTCGTGACCGCAGGTAACCTATAGCGTGTGCGCGGCTGACTGGCCAGCATTTACACATTACGCTACCGGTCCGCTCTATATGCAAGCCGTATGGGGGCCAAAGTCAGGCCACTTATAGCCACGATTACTGACAAAATTGTGGCTCACTTGTTTCGCGCAAATTATTCGGAGCGGTGGCAGGCAGTTCAGAACGATGTGGAGTCCATACTTACTAGTCACGTTGAGATCCAGCTAGTGGGAGAGATTCGCGCTGATGATTTTGTTCCTCGAAAATGTAGCTGGAAGGGGGGGGGGGGGGGGGGAGGGGTGACTTTTTGAGCCTCGGTGATAGAGCAGCAATTTCAATTCTATATAATACATAGCTCAAGAGGGAGCCGAGCAATATGAAAAGGGGCACCCCTCTAGGGAGTTTACTCAGAGTCCGCGATGAGCGCTGAGAGTCTAAGTGCATGTCTAAAGCTGTGTTCAGAGTCCTGACTACAGTCGCATTCGTCTTAGGTGTCGTATTGAACGCAGGGCGCATAGCTGCTGGAACTGCCATTTACGCAGCTTGCGATCGGGTATGTTAATACTGGGCCGCTCCGTAAGATACGTTCTTTACGACCGGCCGATCACCACTCTGGGCCAATTGAGTCTCATATTTCTCAACATGGTGCCTGTTACCAAGCGGCTGCTAGCGGATATCCACTCTCTAAGCTCACAATAAGCCGATCGTCTTTGCGCTCTACGTACACAGACGGACGCGTAATAGAAGAGCTAGAGTTCCTAAAATCATCAATAGCGCATGCCGGTCCACATGGTTCGACAGTGGTCTTGCATGCCAGCTTCCGTCCTCGTGCTGGCCTGAAACTCTCTTGGGAAACGTCTGGTGCCGTCGCCCCGAAACGTTCGGTCGAAGGAGCAAGGCCCAATTTTTTTTTCCGACAACCCTCACCCGCACACAGTTCCGACGTTCGATTCGCCTGCACACCTGCTTGCGATATCTAGTTTACCATTTCCCCGGAGCGATATTTGAGTCGGTTTGATGCGGTGACTTATAAGGTCGTACTACTGCAAACAATGAGGCGGAGCGTGCGACAGACACAGAACGTCCACGAAATGCGTCCCAACACGTCCCCCTTCGGACGATGCTGTTTGCTTTTGCTCTTTTACGGTGGACTTATTTCAAACATTGTTGGTTCCGCCACCTCTCCGTTCTGCGGTCCGACCGCAACCTCGCCACACATCGGCGTTTCGCTGCAGACCAGCTGTTCCCTCTTTCTTTGTCGACGAAGCCGATGGGCTGCGAGAACGCACTGGAACAAAACGGCTATCCCCGGCCGTCATAACCTCACTTTTATAACGTACGGGAAGCCTTTGATCGCTGCGTCTTTGTTCGCATATGAAAAAAATAAACAATTTAAAAGCACTTACTGCTTTGACTCCGCGCACAGGCAATGTGCAGCCAGGCATCGTTTTTGCAATTGTCCTGGTGCGATTTCAACCACTGGTCCTAGAGAACCGGCCTCAGCCGCCCTTCTTTTATGACAGGCTGATAATTACACAGCGAAGATACTGCACATACTGAAGCTGCAGGCAGGCACAATCCCTCATACAACACTAATAACACCGGCGAGCAGAGACAGTGGGGCAGCGTAGGAGAGTTGGATAATGTCGCCTAGTATCTGGTTCGCCCACGAAATCTGGGAGGACCGGAGGCCCCGTGACTCGAAAGGGAAAACCGAAACGCCTGTGCTCATTGGTCGCGCAGTAACTGACGTATCTGGGCTAGTCGTAAAAGTCGCGGGTCCGCTGACATTTACGCCCACACAAGCTGCAGAGGTTGCGCATCTTACACTCAATGCGACCACAATCTGAACAGACACATTACGTTTTTTTGCGTTTACGCTTAGAATATATTATACATATTATATCCGATCCTATTATAAGTTATACGGCCATTACCAAGCGGCGTCTAACGATCCTGAGAAACCTATGTTTTACGAGATCGCCTTGCGAGGGGATCTAAAAACGAAACGTGCCCACCGCGAAGACAAAATTGTTGAGATGTGTGGTGCTAGACTCGAGCGAGACCGCATGAGAAAGCGCGATGCCGGCCAAGAAGCTGACACAGAAGTGCAGCATGCCGCTCGACATGGGAGAGAGTGTGTGAACAAACAAGAATTTGAGAAACGTCGAGCTTCTGCCCAATTACTTGGTAGAACGAGAGGAAAAAGATGGTTTACACGGTATGAAGGAGCACTGAACAACGGTAAATGGAGTACGACTCAGTTCGCAGGTCGAGCCAAGCTTTCAACAAGTGGACTTGTCTTCCGTCTTGGCCCATACGAAGACAAGGCCACTTGTCGAAACGTTGGCTGGACCTGCGATTGAGGCGTACCCCCTTTACCCTTGTTCTGTGCTCCTTCATGCCCAATCTCTCGTAGCGAGAGCTACACTGGCCACGCTTTCATTATTATTATTATTTCGCCGTGCCTGTCCGTGCATGTTCCTGCCAGTCCGGTGCCTGTCTGAAGAGCGAAGAAAGAAAAAGAAGTCGTAAGAGGCTGTAGCTGGCCGCTGACATGACTTAGCACTAACTAGACGTAGGGCTTTCTGACAGTACACGTTTGGCGAGAGCTGCCAGCCCGGGTCTCTCCTTTCATATGAGAGGATGATATCACAATCAGCATGCCAGAACCCTTGCACTCACTTTATCCCTTGGCCACGCAGGCGCGTTCATACGGCTCGGTTAGAGCGGGGATTTATATGTTGGCTGGGAGCTTACGCTATATCGTCATTGCGAAGGTGGGAGTGAAAACTGAGAGAAAGAGTTGCCGTAGTAGAGGGCCTGGGACCACCGCGCGATAGAGGATTTCGGCTCATCGCACCTTAGAGGTCGAAGTGCCCCCTATGGCATAAATAAAGCATAAACCATAAGTTACTCTGAGCAAAAGCCATGTCCTTACTTTCAAGCCGTAACACAACGTTTAACCACAAGATAAACCCCAGCTAATTTTTGTTCACAAACTAAAGAAGAATATCAGCATCAAGATATTAAAATGATCAGACTCGTTGAAGGTAGTAAATGTATGTGCAAATTTAAAGCAGTTGAGCAATTTTTTATTTTAAGGCGAGCGCGTTTCTAGGCTCATGGAATGAAATCCCGTTCGTAAACGTGGTGCGCGAGCTGTGAATCCGATCTGTGCACTAATGTGTCACTTGTCTGTCATCTTGATGACGCCATCAGAAAAATAAAAATTCTGTCTCCACCGGGAACCGAACCTCCATCTCTCCGATTCCAAGACGAGCACTTTCACTAACAACGCCACACCCGGGATAGCGAAACGCACATCATAATTCTCCTTAGTGATAAAAATGAAGCTGTAATTAGTAATAATGACAATGATGGCAGTAGCAGAGATGACGACCATGATGACGTACTCTATAAGAGATAATGACGGTGGATATAATCGGTAATGATAATGAGAGCAAACGTGATTCACCGTGTTCAGCAGCAACACTCCGGTTTCCGCTTCTATGCAATGTAGATTCCAGAGTGTTCTCGGAGTTTTTTTAAGTGTTTAGAATAGTGTGTCGTAGATAGGCTGTTAATCTTCAAACTTGTTGCACAGAACATAAGCAGCAACACGCGAATCTTGACTTCAACATTTCCTTTCTTACCATTCCCATTTCATCTAATTAACACTTTTAACTGTCCAGTGAAACTCCTAAAGATTCAGATAATGCTCTTTTTTGAGTGAACTGATGTTATCTATACAAATGGCATTACAAAACATCTGTCCGCTACCATTAACGCTTTCGAGGACCACTGTGCCGTCGTCCACAAAATCAGCACAACAAAAATAATCTTGTTGTCAAATATTGCAGTGGCCTCATTTTCGTTATTTGTGAGACATTTATTAAAACTATGCATTTCCTGCTTTAAATGAATGCGTTTCTGCCGAAGCTTCCCCGCACTTCGCTCGTACTTACTTCGTACTCTTAATTTAGAGTCTGTTTCTTCATAGCGTTACTATGGTCTGCATCTGATAGCTCAGTCAGCAGACGGAACCGTACGGTATGTTATCTCCGTCGTAACTTTTCCACCTCTTCTGTGCCCTGAAATCTGTGTTCCACAAATGATAAACGATCCTTTAGTTTGTATTAGAGGAATATATCTGAGGCTTCTTTCATGCCAACTTGTTTATGGCCTACAATTACATCAAAACAAGTGTTTTATTTTATGTGACTGTAAAACCATGGGTAACTTACTTTTCAAGTAAACTTCAGTACTCTTATCCTTCTCTTTCAAACTATTTACACTATTCTACCAGCGGTTTACAACTCTCTTTTTTGTTATGACATTACCAGGGCCCTTCTTTATATGCTATAGCATTGTGGAAGACGCAACAGGTGCTGACATTGATGAAAGTGGCTTGTTATCACATTGAAAGATTCGCTTTGTTCTTCAATCAACGCACTTGACAAGACCAGAATTGCCTTCTCGCATGTTTCTCTATGTTTTACTCGATTTTTCTAAATGTCATAACTAACACTATGCTCCGACACATGTAATAAGCTTGTAAACTCTTTTTGCTAATACAATATATCTACTAAAAAATCACGCCTGCAACTGATGTTTTTGTACAACTCATCTCAATAATATCCTTGTAATAAGGCAATTTTAAAGAAAAGGTAAACGAACATTCAAACAAACACCATCATCAGAGAAGGCATTTTTGCAACGCATGCCCTAGCTAAGATTTACTATTACATTAGAATATTATAAATGTCTTAAGTTGGCTGAGTGGCAGAGACAAATACTTCGCACACCAAAGATCCTTTAGCAAGCAGAAGTGACTGCGCTCACCATATTTTAGTTTGCTATCCCTAGAGCTTACGCCGGAGCAGTTGTGAATTTTTCACCCAGGAGCAAAATACGAAGGCCCCGATTGATTTTATTTAAATATTAAATTCTCCTGATATTTTCTAAAGCACCAGGACGCGCATATCGACATGAAAAATCGCGCATTTGTTCTCTAGATACCTAACAGTTAAACTTAATGCAACTATGTCTGAAGGGAAACAAAAAGAAACAAATTCTAAGAATATTTATGAAGGCAGCGCTTACCATTTGCAGTGCAATTAGGTTTACAAATTGGTGCCGTGAAATTGCCAAAATGAAGCAGCTGGTTTTCTCAGATTTAAGCAAAACCTATTTTTAATATTTTATGCTTGCATGATTCGTGTTTCTAAAAACAAAAGAAATCAGACTATATTGGCTGGAATGTCTGCAATTTAAACTTGGCATTTTTACATTGTTAGTACAAACGCCTGTACACGAGGGTGCAGGTGCTAGATTCTATGTGATCTCTTCGGTTTTACCGTTAATTTCATGTTCAAGGGTGGTGCCGGAAATCTAGTACCTGAAATATTAACATCAAAAATGCTGCACTGAACCCATTTCAGTAATTCACTGTTAAATCAAGAGCTCTGCTCATAATTATTTTCACCCATTCAAGTACATGATTCTTCATCTTTATTTGCGTTTTGCTGCTGTAATTAGTTTCTACATGCAGCGTTTTGTTTACTGCGCCATGTTGTGTCAGCATGATTCAAATATCGGCATTTTTTTGTGTAGATAAGAAGACACGTTCATCTGATACTTCAGGTGTATATCTTGGCGATTAGCCCGGTGGTAGGTAACAAACTGAAGGAATTGCATCTATATCCGCTTGCTTGCAAATTACACATGAGCCAGTGCTTTTTCGAAAAGAAAACATGGTCTGCATTGAAAGCAAGAAATCAATATGAAATATGCTATCTGAAGTAAATGTTCTGCTTTCTCATGTTAACCCCACCCCTTGTGTAAAACCACCAACAAGGGGGTCTTTAAGAAAAATAAAATGAAATGAAATCAAATGAAATGAAAATTAGCCAAAGTTAGAAGTTAGCTCTTTGTGCAAGCAACTGAGAGCCTAGTATGTAAAACATAAAAGCTATGTCAAATGTTATTCGGAGCGTATAAGGCGACCTTTTAACCGTTTCGTGCTCTCGGCAAACTTCAACCCCCCCCCCCCTCCATGGTATTTTTATAAAAATAACAATTTGACATTTTGTATGCAGGAGTAGCAAACAGTGCAACATTATTCGCTTGGTATAAGTGACAGAGCAGCGTAGGTAACATAACAGCGTTGTCATATTTCTGAGCTAGCTTTTGAAGTTTAATGACGTGTCGTCTAATACTTTTACTGTCTCAAAAACACCACGGCGGTTTTATTAGTCTTAAATATTATTTACTGTTTTATTATATTACACTCACCTCAGTAAAATTTTTAACATTGCTGCGAGTAGTACACCGCACTGAACTGGCATAGCTTTATCGAGGACAGTCTGGCTCCTCTTGCGAAACAGTGGCTACAGCACAGCATCCCTGTGTATAGTTTCGCTTGTTATATTCATAATATATTTATTTTAAACTAGAATGTTCTTCGCTAAGTGCGTGTTACCTTTTTCGTACGCTGTGAGCAGGCAGGGGGACGTTGTACGGATGTTCTCGTGAGAAAAAGTTGAAGTAAGAATGGGTAGTTCACCGCACGTTGGAAGCATAGCGTGTAGATACATTTTAGGTAATAAAGATAATTGAAAAATGAGATGTTGGATTCTACTTAGCTACTTATTTAAAAATACTGTCAATCCGTAACTGGGACTCATATCGGGTTGTTTGTCTTTCTGGAGCTGATTACAATCAGGCATACCTTCAAAGCAAATAAAAAAGAACTCCCAGCAATTTTATACAACGCAAGATCTGATGCGCCATAGCAAGACGATCAGTTTTGGCTACTTGATAGCACTGCCCTGGCAGCAAACTGCACAATCCTTGGCTGTGAAGGTTGTGAAGTATCTACCTTGTGGACTGTCTCATTCGCGATTTGCCCACGTGTGAAAAATTAAGTACACTCTGGGCACCGGTGTAGTCTTGTAGCATAAATTCGTTTTATGGCTTTTTCCAATAGAATGGTTGAAAGTCCCATATGCAGTCGCAGTCATGTTAAAAGTGCAAAGACACAACACTTACAAGAACTTGAGCCTGTGAAAATTCACGGGGTTTGCTAGAGTCGTGAGTGCTTCTCAGATAAACAGTTCTGCGAGGGAAGCTGCGTTGGGATTTACTATCTATTAAACGCACCACTTTTTTGAGCCGACGAAAGCGATATTGTAATTTTCATGCGACAACTAAATGAAAAGATTTTGCGCGCATTCTAAAAATAGTTGGACGAGATTGTTGTACAGCACGATCTTGATTTCAGTATTAAAACGGAAGACACAATTAAAACGGCAAGCCTGTTCATTGCTTATTTCATTCTTTTGTGCACCTGTGTCAGAGCCGAGGTCTTCAGACATAACAACGCCTAAGTATATCCTATCTTCACACTTTCCAGAATGATAATATTTGACTTATTTTATGTCACTCACATCGGGATGTTGTTATCTGCGTTTTGACCACATTTCAGCAATTTGCAACGCTTTACTCTGTTGTGAAGGGTCAAATGTAGCATTGCATGACATTCTTGTTGATTGTATTCGCTATTAGAGAAGCAGTCACATCCGAACATGCGTATGTTTACATCCACATTAATGAACAAAAGAAATAAAGGTCACTGTAAATTCCTGTTCTCTTGCTTTAAGTTAAAATTGCATCAAATATTTTGGTGTTTATTTTAGATTGTAAAAAAAACGCATTCCTGTAAAACAAAAGCGTGCTGCGCAGACTCATTCGCAACAGGACTAATCATGAGTGTTATTCCAAGACAGCCTTGAGACAGCATGCAGATAACACTGTGTGGTGGCGAGAAACAATGAGAAAACGAAATACGTCACGATTGTTACACAAATTCCGGAAGACGGAACGGTGCACGAGCTCCGGTACGCATGTGAGCACAGTGTAGTGACACAGCGATCCACGCACCACTGCAAGAATCGGTAAATTTGCAGCTGCCGGAAAACATACAAAAAGATAGATTGCTTTTACAGCCACGAAACCTGCTTATATTGTAGCACTGCGATTTATTTTGCTGTAGTAATCCTCGTTAAGCGTAAGACACCAACGCCGTCACTTTCATGCGCCAGGTGCAGGTACGGTGACATTATGTAGCAAATTCACAATGAAGGCACCTATTTGGCTTTAGTGTAAAAATGTCTGAAGACAGGAAGGCGTTGAAAGTGCCGACATGAAGCACTGCCTGAAAGACCGTCAATTTAGCACGAGAAGAAACCGCTGTAAGATGAGGAGCCCAATCAGGAGAATAAACATGACTATACGCTAACGAGAAAACCGGAGATGCTCCTCTGCTGCTCGACCTCCGTTCGAAAATTCTGGCGGCCAACGACGTTCTTATATTGCTGATTTGTCTGGAAGAATAAAACAGACTTCAGAAACGGACTGGCATATGTTGCTAGTCCAAAGGAAGGAAAGCGTAGCAGGGGGCGGCCTGAAAATCATGCGGACGGATGAGGTTAAGAAGCTCGCAGGGGTCAAGTGGATGCAGCTAGCACAGAATCGGGTTGTTTGGAGAAATATGGGAGAGGTCTTCGCCCTGCAGTGGGTATATTCAGGCTGATGATGATGATGTTTCGAGTGCACCGGCTGTGTTCGAGCTCCATCTCCAAAGGACGATTCCCTCTGGTTGCTCCTGCTATTAGGCCGTGGAATATGGTCTTGCGGCATCATACCAGCATCAGTCGGCAATATTCATGCAAGCGTCGGTGCTGTTAAAGTCTCGAGTCTACACCGAAAATGTTTGTGTTTACTTAGAATGCGGGTAGTAGTTTTACTGCAGTAAACGTAGCATTCTCTAGAGCTATTCCTGTCAGTTCTTTTCTCCAGCAATATAAAAAGCAGCTGCGGTGAGGTGTACGTCCAAGGAATGACGTGCACGTGCCAGCCTTCTTTTACAGACGTAGAGGCTCCTGCCAGCACCACCAGACACGTAGTGCCGCAGCTGTTATTAGATAAGCGATAGGTGTAATTAATTACTATTCAATATTATAGTGATGAAAAGACGTAAAAAACAAGTGGACGTGTCAAAAGGAAACATGACAACGCGCTTTATCCAGGCAGAAATATTAACCACTTAAACTGGTTGCAACACATTTCTCTAACAATTCTCGGTTGCTTTATGATGTACCTAGACGAGAAAGATGCGGACGCAACCAAAGAATGCTTCGAATGTTTTCCAAAATGTGGCACCGTCCGGAGATTTTCCACTTTCCCAGCCAAACTGCGAAACAAGCAAGGATAACATTTTAGAAGAGAGGAAAACGGTTGTGTTAGAATTTTTTGGGTTGTGTTGGGTTAGGGTGTGGGGTTTAACGCCCCAAAGCGACTAAGGCTATAAGAGACGCCGTAGTGGAGGACTCCGGAAATTTCGACCTCCTGGGGGTGTTATGATATTTTGATTATAGTTGCCGCAGTTGGGAGGACAATTTTTGAAAAAAAAGAAGATAAAGCCTTTGACGAGGAGTTTTTGATTCTGTCTGCAGGAACGCCGGCATCATCTCGATTTTTGCCACATTCGCCGTAATCCAAAACTTGAAAAACGGTTTCAGAGAAAAACACACACCAGAGCTTGTATCAAATTCTGGCGCAACATATTTGCGCTTCATTCAGGGTGATCTCATAGCAGTTTCCTAACTATTCATTAGTTTATTTACAGGGTAGATTACGATAGGGAATAAATCCTATTACAAATGTACCTCTGAAAAAAGTCGGTGAGTTAAAAAAAAGGCGCAGTATATCCCTGAGATGTGAGATGCTATGCCCTCTTTCCGCAACAACTAACATAAACTACAAAGCATGAAAACAATCTCGAATGAACACGTTGTGTTAAATGCGCTTCGTATCACTAGTAAGGCGAAGCTAGAGCGCCTTCCTATTTAGTTAGGCATCAAATCGGAAGTAGTCATGTAGAGGCACGACCGCCTGATACCGGCATTTATAAGTATTGCAGAGCGAGTATTATCAGCATTGACAACGCATAATTTGTGCTCGTACGTAAACATGATGGGACCGTGAAGCTCTAAATAACAGGTAATTGTCTGATATCTGCTATCTAGTCATAAGTAAAAAACAACCAATGCCTTCAAGCCACCAGTAAACACAGTTCTTGGCTCGCACCAACACGACCAGGTTTCAATTGCGTGATAAGTAAAATCAATTTAGGAACAAAATGCCAAACGCTAGGCCTGCAAGTCTAAAGTGGGAGTATAATGCAGGATTGTAGACCTGGAAGGTGGCGGTTTATTAATTTTTGGAACCTCACCTGATGTGCCGTTTAAAAAGTAAAAGCGATATCAGCAAACTTCGGATGCTCGCTGCTCCAGAACAGACTATGTTTAATTTTACCCTATGTGACAATTTGCATAAATAGTTGCAAGGAGTGGGCGTGCTTACTGTCTTTGTATTGTCCTTACGTCTGCGGGCTCGTTCTAGAAGTGAAGCAAACCAAAGCTCATTCTAGCGCAAATAAACTGAAGGATACAGTAAAAAAATAAATGATAGTTTTAGTTTGTAGTGGGTAGTATTGTAAGTGCTGGGAGGGAGTATCAGTGCTTCTTTAAAAATACAATCATAACACTTGTTTTAGCCGTTTTGTGTCTTGATATCGTGGTACGACTGTTTTAGCTTTCGCTGAATATGCATTTCATAATGCATATGCATTTTATAAATGCATATGCATATTATAAAATGCATATGCATATGCATTTTATAATTTAAAAGTTTTGAGCTTCACAGCCAGTTTTTCAGCCAAGAATTTTCCCATTTCTAGTTGTTTACAATGCTTCCTAGGATGATTTACACTTAAACAATCATACAAAAGTGATATACCTGAAGTTTTATTGGGTTCTGCATTCATGATATGGTCCTTTTAGGTGACGACAAGCCATTCGAACGAACACACTAAATATGGCCTCTTGGAAGACGATTCAATGGCCGTATCTTATATTTATTCTAAGCTCACCTTGTGCGCTTTGTGATGAAGCAGAAAGGTCTTCTGGAAAGGTATGTTTATTTTATTTTCTTAACCGATATAAAATAATTCCTATCATGAAGTACTTATACCAGGATATTTATAGTCATTGTTGTAGTTTTTTTGTAATTACAAAGAGTGTAGCAAAAACAAGAAAAAATTGGGGACCTAAATAAATATTCACTATCACATTAAGGCATACCAAGACATGGACATAGCGACCTCACTAGGCGTCTCTTTGCCTCAAACGTTCTCCTTCATATGAATTAGTTAAAAAATGTCAATAGAATGTCGAGGAGCGCCACAATTGCATGCATCGTTTACCGAAGAGCAGGTACTGCCCATATTAACTGTCACTCTACATGTTGTCACAAGGTGCTGACAATGGCAAAAGGGAAAGGTTAAGACATTAAGGCTCCAAAAAAATTAACTCTAAATTGGGTTGAGCTGCGCACCCCAAAAGACTAAGCGATGGCAGTAACCATGCTCAGCGGTCATAGACCTATGAATGACTAGAACACTTCACAGTGCCTAAAGTCGGCAAATAAATACGCAAAACACCGGCAGGGAAATTAGAAAAGCCTGTAGCAAGGTTAAGTCTCATAATTGTAACGCCAAATATGCTAGGCAGATATCGGCTTATCTTTCGATGCAGAGGTGCTGAGAGTGAACAGAAAGGAGCAGAAAATCATCTACGCGGAACAAAAATGCGACAAATATTCATGCCGGCGATTCGGTACTGCAACAAAGAAAATACAATCGTTCACAGCATTATTTCACTTGATAACGGCATGGCATTTGCCATTTGAAACCAAAGACGATATGAAATTTTGAGTATCAAGGGACTCAAGCGCATGTAATAGGTCTTTAAGTGCACAACATGCCCGATTTCAGGCTGTGCGCGGCACAGCTAGAATGTTGTCGTGCTGTCGGGATTGACTTTGCAGTCCGTTATCCTGATGCATCAGGGGACGTTGGGAAGGTTGAACTATCGGCCTAAGAGCTTTTCACTCAGTTCGAAAGAGCGAATCAGCCTGCAAACACAGACACGGCCTGCCAGCTTAAACTCTGCCTCTGATTATTGCATGTCAAAGCGTTGGGATCAGGCCATTCTTAGATTTCAACGACCAGCCATACATATCGGTAAACTTCCTCTACACGCTGAAGGTAGGAGGCAATGTCGATAATGTGCTCGTCTCAAAAAGGCGGTAGCTTTGCGTTGAGAGTGTATCGTGGGCTGCAAGTTGGAACGAGATTGACCTGGAAGTCTCCTGGCCGGCAGTTATGTAGTCGAAGATAACGTGGGGCGAGATGGTGTCCCAGTTGTTGTGGTAAGCGCCGACTTAGATGTTTTTGTCAACAACGACTGCAATCGATATGCTGACACTCTCCGCAATCATGGTGGATTCGATATTGCAGGCTTTTGTACGTCGGCGGCTTGTATGACTAGGCTAGGATCATTTTGGCGAGTTGAGTCGTGGACGCTGTGTGTCCATCCGTGATAAAAAATTCAGGTGCGCCTTGAAGCATTAAGGTTCAGTCGATGAAAAATTTTGTAACTCCAGCGGCATTGCCAGATTGCAGGGCTCTCGCTTCAGCGTAGCGACTAATGAAGTCTGTCGCCAATAAGATTGATTTCTTTCCCGTTGATTAATTTGGTAGAAGAGACAAGAGATCCATCCCGGTAACTTAAAAGGGCTTTTCGAAGCAGTTATGGAGTTAAGGAGTCCAACTATTCTGAACTATGGCATCTTGCATCGCCGACACTAAGGACGCACTTTCACTCAATTCGCAAGGCCCCCAGCAAAACGGGACCTATAATACCTTGAGTGATTTCAGTGCCAAGTGCGGCAAGCCAGACGTGTAATTCTTTTGGCTCATTGTACAACACCTGCACAATTTTCTTTATGATGCTTTCGGTCACAATGAGAAGGTTTGCGGTCATATTGGGCGGGATCTGACTCTCCACGAGGATGTCACTGTATAGTGCAAAAGAAGACAACTGACGCTTATAGGCAGCAGGAGAGGAAGCAGTCTTGCCTTCCAGGTGACGCGCTAGATTTTGGTACTCAGGGTCAGACATTTGCTGCTGAGCGAAAATGCTGGCGCTTACCTCTCCCAAAAAGGAATCGTCATCATTGTGCGGCGCTTCAGCGGAGCTTGTGACTAGCAGTCTACACCGCAATATATGAAGACAGACTTGCAGATAAAGCAGTGGTCTTGAGCCCCTGAACACGCAAGCTGCGTCGTGCAAGTTTGTAGCAGAAATCTTTCAAATTGACAATACATCCGTGTGCGCGGTGACCGCTTGTACAGTCTCACGTATAGACCAACACCGATCTGTGACGTACGCGGGATGCGGTGGCGCTGCTGTCGCCAGGCTGGGCCGGTTGGGGGTAAAAACTAGGCTTAGCGCCCATAGGAATACATGAACTGCTAACATTTCGAAGCAATTTTCTAATTTCACGGCGCACTTATGCTCCAGATATTCGGTACAGAGCAACCATGAACATTCTAGTACCGATCACGAAAGTATGAAATCTTATCAACGAAGCGAAGTATTTTTAAAATACCGCGAAACGCATGCAGGCGCGATTCGGGAGGGCGGCCCATAGAAACACATGTAAACCCATCTTACCGCAACATTTTACTCGGTTCAACAACGTTGAACCCTTCTCATTTTTTGGTGAACGTCTTGTATCACGCCCTGATGTCATGTTGCATGGCACGCTGCATTCCCTTGAAAGTACTGCAGGTCTTAAGACTTGTGGGACAGTTCACAGCAGGATAAACTGACCGCGCACCGTTACAGACGGAAAGGCACCACCGGCGCTGTCGCTAGGAGATGCTGTGTAGCTGGAGGCGGCCTCGGTGGTTATTGCCAGCTGCGCTGTGGTCTGCTGCATGAGCGACTCTCGTTCGGTCCGTATTGTCGTACGGCGTTTTACAACTGCCTGTTAAATGTAATTCTGTATAGGATGTATCACTGGAAGGACAGTATTGTCAAGCTAATTTGCTCCATGCGGCAGCATATCGGACTGTAAACAAAACTGCGTGTTTCGCTAATGAGCATTTTAGAGGTGTCCTGATTCACAACATAAATTATTCAGGGAGTTTTAAAAGTAGATAGCCTTCGCATTGACGCAGCCTACTTCTTCAAAGCGCTGGCCAACGTTTAACGGCCGGCCAACACTTCTGGTGCTCTTCGAAATGACAAATATATTGCGGTAAGTTGCGTTTACTTGTGTTTTTATGCGTCGCCCTCCCAACTCGCACCCCCATACGTTTCGCGGTGTTTTAAAAATACTTCGTCCCCGTAATGAGATTTCATACTTTCACGATCTGTTCTAGGATATTCACGGTTACTCTGCACCGAATAAGGACATCATAGGTATCTCGTGAAATTAAAAAACTGCT
This sequence comes from Amblyomma maculatum, assembly GCA_023969395.1. Taxonomy (NCBI): domain Eukaryota; kingdom Metazoa; phylum Arthropoda; class Arachnida; order Ixodida; family Ixodidae; genus Amblyomma; species Amblyomma maculatum. Next base: position 578,966 of record JAJIZL010020697.1, on the reverse strand, counting down.
TAGAAATATTTCGGTTCCATGCATTTCTGAGGGCACTCACCCCATTTTTCCCCCCCAGTCGGATGGAAGATGGATGGAATATAGGAGCGTCCCCTTTGCAACGGGGCGGTAGCAGTAGCTATCATGCTCATTTTTCTCCCTATATCATAATTATTTATTTAGATTGGTTAACTAAACCATCATTCTTTTTAATAAATTTTTGTTTCTACATTACTAACAATATAACACATCTCTGCTTTTAAGCCACCAATCTTCCAGTCGTTTCTTTGCTAGTTTCCACCGCCGGTTAATTCACCCGCGCTGGTATCTCTAAACCCCAGAGCTTAAGGAACAGTGACGGCGCCTGCATCAACTTTCGGATGGATACCATTACATTCGAGTATAATATGGTCAATTGTTTCACTGGAGTTACCACATAGAGCACATGCGTCATCTTCATTTTTAAATTTCTTTTTGTAGCTGCGTGTTCTAAGGCACCCTGATCTAGCTTCAAAAAGTAGGGCGCTGCCTCTTGAGTTATCAAAGAAAGCTTCCTTCCTGATCTGCACTATCCACTTTCGGTATAATTCCACAATCTGTTTCTTTTCTATTGTATCTATCCAATTTTTACCTTCTCTGCTTTTCACCTGTTGCTTAATGCTTTTTTATTTCTCCGTCCTCGTGACTAGCATACTTACTAGTTAGTTTCCTAGTTCTTTTATTCCATTGCAATTGAACGGTTTTTAAGTAGAGGTACTCAAATACTTTAGCTGCCCATCTGGTACTGTCCAATTTCGTCAGACGTTCCTCATATAATATTTTACTCTGAGCTTCCAGTACTTCGAAAGATTCCCAGCCCATGTCTCCCTGTACCGCCTCATTTGTTGGTTTGCCGTAAGCACCTAGTGCTTATCGTCCAACGGCTCTCTGGTTTGTTTCTAATGTGGACTGTACCTCTGATTTTAGGCACAAAACCGCATTTCCGAAAGTAAGTCCGGGCACCATAATTCCTTTCGAAATACCCCTCAAAACCTCATACCTGTTGAATCCCTACAATTCCCTATGCTTCATTATCCCGGCATTCCTTCGCCATTTGGCCTTAAGTGAATGCTCATGCTTTCCAATGTATTCCAGTCCTTCATTCACCCATACCCCGAGATATTTATATTCTGCTACTCTGGGTATTTCATGGCCTTGTATTTTAAGACCCTGATCTGTTGAGCCGTTGAAAATCATCAGACCCGACTTAACTGGGCTAAAACTGAAGCCTAGAGCGTCCCTTTCGTTTCCGCAATACTTAACTAGAGTTTGCAATTCTTCCAGACTCTCAGCTAGCAGCACAATATCGTTTGCATACATCAAACCGGGGAGGCGCTGCTCTACCGCCTTTCAACCTAATCTATATGACAGGCTAAAACCTAAGTTACTGTCTTGTATCCTGCGTTCCAGGTTTATCATATAAAGCATGAACAGCAGCGGTGATAGAGGACAGCGGTGTCTTAAAAATCTTTGCATAATTTGACATCTTCAGTACTTCTTATCCCTTCCCATGTAATTTCTACTTTGTTATCCCGGTATATTTCCGGTAGGAACTCTATTATCACATAACCGATACCTTCTTCTTTTAATATGTTCCACAGGAGTTCCCTGTTTACGTGATCGTACGCCCCGTTTATGTCCAGGAAGGCCAAATACAAAGGTCTGTTTTCTACTCTAGATATTTCGATGCATTGGGTAAACATGAACAGGCTATTGTCTAAGCGCCTACCATTTCTAAAGCCGTTCTCAATTTCTCCAAGTATCTTGTTACTTTCTACCCATGCTTGCAGCTTTAATTTCACCGCCTGCATGGCCAACCTGTATATAACAGATGTTATGGATATCGGCCTATAGGATTTTATGTGCATCCTTTCTCCTTTCCATTTATAAATCAAACTCATTTTACTCTGCCGCCAGCTGTCTGGAAATTGCTTATTCGTTATGACTGTTTCCAGAGCTTTTAACAACGTTTCCTTACCTTTTGGACCAAGTTCATTTATCAGCTTGATCGGAATTCCATCTACTCCTGTAGATGTGTTTTTATGAATATTGTTTTCTGCATTTTCCAGTTTAGATTGCTCAGTTCTAAGCTGCTTTGTATTCTGCTATCTTGTGTTGCTTCTGATTTGCGGAGATTACCCTATCGTTGCTCTTAAATAGTTCACTGCATTGTCTCCCTTTAAACAATTTCCTTCGTTATCTTGAATCCGATCCTGCTTTCTTTGATTCTTCTTTCCTAGCCAGTTTATATGATTTCAGAATTTTCTTGGTCCGCCTCTAGAGGCATCTTGCATGTCAACCATCCAGCGATCGGCGGACTGCTTTAGTTTACTTTGACGAGGGCCTATACACAAGTTTCTTTTGTCGATATGATTCCCATTTTTGGTCAGTTTCCTCCTCAGATACTTGTACTTTCTTTGCCACTCGGTGTTCCCTTGAAGCAGCCCGTCGTTGTTCAATAACATCCCTGATTTCCTTATTCCCCCCGCTCCGTGGCTTCCTCTTTCCATTCCAGCGGTTTGCTACTTTAACATCCTTAATTTTCCTCCTTATGAGTAGTTCCACCTGTTCATAATCTCCGTCTTCCATTCGGCGTTTCTCTATTGCTTCCTCTATGTCTGCTGCTATCTGCGCTATTTGATCGTCATTTAATTTTGCGTTTAATTTTTGTGTAAGTTCCATTTTTCTTTTCATCAAGGGCCCCATCTGCAGACTAATACTTCTATGATCACTTCCTAGACTACACTCCCGTTATTCGTCTATTTTCATTTTTGTGATCATGCTATAAATTTCCTGCGACATTAGACAGTAGTCAATGGTCGTCTGCCTGTTGCGGAATTCCCACGTGATTTGGCCTTCAAATTTTGTTTCTCTATTTACTATAACTAGATCGTGTCACTCACAGAAATCTAGCATCAACTTCCCGTTACAATCCGTGTATCCATCCAGATCGTCGATGTGGCCGTTCATGTCCCCGAGCAGAATCATATTGGCCCCGTCTCCAAACTGGCTTATATTGTCACTGAGACATTCAACAAGATCCTTGTTTTCCTGCCTGCATCGATGTCCTGTTCCTAAATAAACTACCCCTAGCCATGTCTTTATGCCGGCAATTGTTCCTGATACCCAGATATGTTCTTTACATGATGATTTAATTCTTTGCCAGCTTGTTCCCTGGTGTATGATATACCTACCCCTCCACCTTTTTTTTTCGTTTTTTTTTTCTGCTGCTCCCTTCCCAGACGTAGCCTTCTGTAAACAACGGATCTTCTAGATCCTTGACCCTAGCCCTATTTTTCACCCCCAGTCGGCTGCGACGCCCCGAGCGCCCCCTTTGTTTATAAACACGGTGTTGGTCTATAAAGACTGGAAAACTTCGATGTGACTTTTGATGATCTCGAGACAGTCCTTCTATCGCATGAAATAACATAATTTAACTTTTGGAAGTGAACACTTAGCGGCCGGTGGCGGTGAAAACGTTTAATAAAATATAAAGTTACATGAAGGTTGCTCTGGGGTCAGGCTTAGTGCCCTTCCTCTCACAAACACTAGGTGGAGTTTCTAGTACGGGACCCCAGTGGCTTCCGCTGCCGCCATTGCTCGTTTGACCAAGGCCTTTTGGGCTTTCAGGTTGGAGCAGGCAAGTAGGGTCGCCTCCCAGTCCTCCCGGGTGATGTTTTGGTTAGGTGCAAAGGCAGGGTTGGAGGGGCACGCCCATACCATGTGGAAAAGGTCCGAGGACATTTCCCCGCAGTGCAGGCATTTACCGGGGAAGGCATTGTCAAAGTGTTTAAGTGACGCCGGGCACATCATGGTATTCGTAAGGAGGCGAAGAAACACGCGTTCCTCCGCTCTTGTTAACCCTTTATATGGGTGGGGGTAAATATTGCGTCTGTTTTGGTACAGCTGCGTAATTTCTCTGAAAGTGTAGGCTGGTGTGAATTCTTCTTAGGAGAAAGGAGACGAGGTTGCCCGGTTAGAAAGCGCGTGGGCGGCGGCATCTGCTGCCTCGTTTCCTCCTAGCCCAGAATAGGCTGGAGCCCAGACTATGAAGCGGCGGGTTGAACTTTCCACTTACGAGCTGTTTTGCAGTAGTCGGTAGGCCAGGTCCGAGCTGTTTTTAAGTAGCCGATAGGCCCGGTACGGGACCCAGCCCTGTTGAAAGTTCCTAAACGCCCCTCGCGAGTCCGGTATGGTTGTTTTGGAATCATAGTGTGTTGCTGCTAACGCGATTGCGACCTCCTCTGCGTGTGTTACGATTCGGGCTTTAAATGGTAGCCCGTTTGCCGTTTTGGACTCGTGGATCACTGCCGCCGTGTACCACCCGCCTTGATGCGGGCCGGACGCGTCCACATAGTACACTCCGGGTTCCCTTCCTAGTGATGAGCTAAGGCCTCTGCCCTGGCCATGCGCCTACCCTCGTGGTCGTCCTTGTACATATAAGCGGGGAGTGGGCTTACGCGCAGGGCGTATCGCCACAGCTGGGGAAGCCTTACTATTTCCTCGGTTATAGTCGTGTGTTGTATGTGTAGACGGGTTAAGAATCGTCGCCCCGACGGTGTCAGCGATATTCGCGTGTATTGGCTCGTGAGGGGCGCTCTCTCAGCTCCTCGAACGAGTTCGTCATACCCAGACCGTGGAGTCTCAGGTTCGACGTGGTTATAGGGAAGTCGAGGGCCTTCTTCGCTAATTTGCGCGTGATCACCTCGATGGTGTTCTCGTCGTGTTTCTTGAGGTGTAAATAGGGGGTCGAGTACAGTATTCTGCTTGTTACAAAGGCATTGGCCAGTCGTAGAGCATCTTTGCTTCTCAGTCCCCCTTTCTTGTTTGAGACTCTGCTGACCATTCGGCCCACCTGGTCTCCCACCTTTTTTAGTTTGTCGAGCGTGGTCGTCGCTAGCTTACGCTGGTGAATGAAAAGGCCCAGTACTGTAATTTCATTTCTCTCGGGTATTGGTTCTGATCCAAGTCGCAATTCAGTTTTGTGTGTGCATTTTTTGGAGGTCGAATATGGACGAATTCGGATTGTTTTGTCGAGCACTGAAGGCCGCATTTTTTCGCGTACTCATTCACAGCGGTGGATGCCTCCTGCAAGCTGGCCTCCATTTCTCTGAGGGAGCCCCACGTGGCCCATATGGAGATGTCGTCCGCGTACAACGTGTACTGCACACCCGAGACTTTCTCCAGGTGGACCGGAAGATTTTTCATTGCCATATTGAAGAGCAGCGGGGATAGCACCGCTCCCTGTGGTGTACCTCTCGTGTCTAATAGAAAGGGACCGTGTTCTGCGTTCTGGATCCTCACGTAGGCCTGTCTGTCTGAGAGGAAGCGTTTTATATACTCGAACGCGTTCTTTCCACACCCTGTCTCCGAAAGGTGTGTCAGGATGGCCTCGAGCGTCATATTATCGAAGGCTCCCTTCAGATCTAGGGCCAGCACTATCTTATCCCCTTTCAGATGTTCTGTCGGATTTAATATTTCTCTGCTAACTTGTAGCAGGACGTCCTGAGCTGATTTATTTGGCCTGAAGCCATACATCAAGTCGGCGAAGACTCGCTTATTTTCAAGATACTCGGAAAGTCTGACTGTGACCATTGTTTCCATCAATTTGCCTACGCACGACGTGAGAGAAATGGGCCTGAGGTTGGCCGTATCTATGGCTTTGCCTGACTTTGGGATGAAAGTTATGAGTGCCGTCTTCCATTCGGTGGGAAAAGGAAGTTCTCCCGTCCAGATCGAATTGAAGTATTCTAGAAGGGATTGGTATGCGTGCTCTGGTAGGTTTACTAGGAGTTTTACCGTGATCCCATCCCTCCCTGGCGCGGTCCCGCGTTATATTCTCGCTAGGGCTGCCTTGAGCTCCTATAGTTTGAAAAGTTCATCTAGCTCAACATTTTCGGCTCCACTGTACCTGTAAGCTTCTCCCCCTTGGGTCTTGAGTCGTGCTCAAGTACTGGTCTCGGAGCTTCAGAGCTAGCTAGGCCGTATTGTCTTGAAATGCAAGTATGGCTCTCTGCAGGTGTTTTTGTGACTCGGTTCGCGTCTGGTTTGGATCTATGAGAGCTCGGAAGAGACGCCATGTGTTTTTCCCAGGCATCTGCCTAGCTGCCGCGTTGCACCTCTCTACCCAGTTAGCATCCGCGAGTTTCGCCGCGTATCCTGCCGCCTCTTTTGTTATCGCCGCGATCCGGGTTTTTAGCTTACGGTTATCTTTCTGCCTGTGCCATCTTTTAACCATGCTGCGTCTGGCTTCCCAGAGGTGGAGCAGATGGGTGTCCACATCCGTCACCGCCTCAGAAAGCTTTTCCGGCGTTTCCGTCGAACGCAGACTGGTCAGCCGCTGTTTGGTCTACGCTTGGTATCCCTGCTCCTGGGTAGAACTAACATTATATTCTTTTCTGAATTTCGCCCAGTCCGGCATCCCAGTCTGCCCCGTCGGTCTGGTAAGGGGTTTGGTGCGGATCGTTATGTTGATCAGACAGTGGTCGCTACCGAATGTTTCCTCCGTATTCGTCCACTCCACTTGCCTCGCGTTTTTTTTTTTAAAGTTAAGTCCGGACAAGTGTCCCTCTGCGCCGAGTTCCCAATTCGCGTGGGGTACGCCGGGTCGGTGTGTAGGGTTAGGCCTAATGTGGACGCTGCCTCTTCTAGCTTCCGTCCTCGTATGTCCTCTCATTTATAGTTCCATGAGAGGCTCTGCGCATTGAAATCTCTTAACACTAGTAACGAATCTCGTCCCGCTTCCCTGATAGCCCTACTCAGGAGTGTGGAGAAGATTACATTTTTTGCATTAGTTGGGCAGTACACGTTCAGGATGTGGAGCGGCGGATCATCCTTTATTATAGGCAGGAGAGTCAACCGTGACGTATAAAAAGCTGGCCTGCAATTCCAGATCTATCAAATTTGCTGTGAAATTTTTGTGCACGAAGATGCATGTTAGGGGGTTGAGTTGGAACGTTTTGTAGTTTGTGAGGTTCGCGTTCCCGCCTGGCTCCTGTACTGCCACCACTGCCGCAGTATGCTCGTACGTGGAAAGGTGCATCCTAAGGTCCACTCTCTTAGTCTGATTTAAAGCCTTGACTATTCCACTGTGTTAAAATTATAGGACTCTCCTTAGCTCGTCCCGCCATGTTGTGCCTGGAGATTGTTATTCTGGAGGGGGAGCTGCTGCAGCTTCTCACCCTCACTGATCACCCTACGCATCTTGTGAGTTATGGGATTCGTGGGTCTCCTTGTGTTAGCATACTTGCGAATCGTCATCGCTTTCGCTATCTGTCGTGATACTATGGAGGCAATGGATTCCTTTATCTTCCTCATCATAGTATCTAGTTTGTTTTCCATGCTAGGCTCTGCGTCGCTTTCCATCGCCTCTTCTTGCTGAGGCGGCCGATATTTAACTAGTGCAGTTTCTAGTTTGCTGGTTAGCAGCTCTATTTGAGCTTTTAGGGCTGATATCTGTTTTTTTAATTCAATCTCTATCAAATTTTGTGTAGGTGGAAAGGTAGTATTGGAGGAGGAGGGGCGATCCCACTCACCCGCTGCTTCCCGTTCTTGACCATGCTGGCCCAGTTTCTCTCTTGATTGTTTTGTTTAGAATCCATGTTATTCGAAGGGGGCGGGAGATTCTCGTTCCCTATTTTCTTTTTCTTGTTTTCTTCTTTTTCTTGTTCTTGTTCCTGGATCGTTGCTGCTCGTTCCTTCGGAATTTCGCAGTGCAGTCTTTAGAGTTCGTGGCGTGTTCGCCGCCACATACCGCACATTTTCGATCGCACTCGTGAGGGGCCCGCACCCCCTCCACAAACGGAACTTGCGTTCCGCAGAGTCCGCAGTTTTCTTGCCTCGGTGTCGGGCAGGCGTCTGCCCTATGTTCCACCGTGCCACACAGGTTACACGCTGGTATGGTGCGACGGTAAGTGGCTACCGGTATAACTTGCGCGTTGAACAGCACAGCTCTAGGCTTGTACTTCCCTTCGAAGTTGACCCTTGCTTTGTTCGAAGTGCCGAACTTTCGGATCTCAAGGATGTTGCTCTCTCAGCGAAAGCTTCTTACCTTCCCTCGCAGGGATTCGGTGGTATCCGGATTGGCCACAGTGATGGCTACGTGTACCACGTTGTCCTCACTTTGCTTTACGTGTCCACGCAGATAGAGGTCTTGCCCTTGCGATCGGATTGCAAAGTCACCGACCAGTCTGTCTGCTGCATGCATGCTCGTCGTGCCCACGATGATGAGGTTTTGGTCCGGGGACACTGTGAAGTAAAAATTGTCTGCTTCTGCCTCCCCAACTCGCTGTCGTAGGACTAGGCCCAACTCGCTGTGTTGCAAGTTCTTCAAATATGTGGCCGTTAGTGGTTTGATGATTAGTACCACATCGTCTGGTCTGAATTTGCACAAAAACTTGGGCTTCCATGCAGCTTTGACTTGCGTTAGGCCTCCGGTTGCGCTCTAACCGGGTTCTGAGTCGGGTTGCGCGTGGCGGCCTCCGCGTGCTGACGTGGCCTTCCTTTTCGCGCTGGCTTGGAGTTTCTGGGCTCGCTTTTCGAAAGCCCGGATCACATTTTCACTGCAGGCTTGCTCTCGGCTGGTCTGCGGCAAGGTTGTTCGGCTTCCGGGTCGTAGCCGCGTTGCGGGTTGGCGTTTGCCATGTTCGCCGGGAGCGGCCTTCCCGCCGTGGGACGCCGGCGTTCAGCCGATAGGCTGAGCCACGGCTCCACAACGCATGGGAGCAAACGTGCTCCAAAAAGTCGAAAACTCGGTCCCCGGGGTTGAGAGCAGTCTCACTGCGTTCCGGATGACTTGATGGCCCTTCAAGGTCCCATAGTTTGGGGATTCGACGCGTTGTTCCACCGCTACGGTCTAAAATCGCCGGAGCCGATGTTCCATGCGTCCGCTCGCTACCGCTGTAGGGAGGGCAGTCCCTTAGCGGCTGAGATACAATATTACTGTCCAGTACTTTCTCAACGAATACCTCCTATCGGCTCACAATGCATGCATAGCTTTTTCAGGCTCGGCATTTTCACCAATGTGGCTGAGAGCAAGAAGTAACTGTAAGCGGCACATAATTTCTTCGAAGATATCCACCTGCGGTTTTTCTATTCCAAAGGCCCGCCAGCCTTTGTTAGCTGCGTTAGTGGTTAGGCGATGTCTCAAAAGTTTTTGACGAAACGCCAATAATACGTGTGAGGACTAAGAAATCGGCGCAAAGATTTGTGTTCGCCTGGCTGTGGAAACTTTCTAATAACAGCGGCCTAATACAGGTATGGGCAAGCTCCATCATAGCTGATTATGACCCAGGAAGCACACCTCACAGGCTAATTAACGTGCTTCAAGTTTCAACGTTAGCCCGAATACCTTGAGAGTGCCCAGGCCTTTGGCTTTGCAAACTTCGGCTTGATTACGTCCGAAACTCTCCATAAACAAGAGGTAGAATTTTATACGTACGCATTCACGTGTCTTAAACAGAGAAGTAAATATATATTTGTAAGGGTAGAGACAAAATAAGTATTAGAAAGACACTTTAGGCAGGAAGTGACAGAGCGACGGAAGGCACAATTCCTTTCGGTGCCGGCGTAAACGCACGTCAGTCATCCCTGCACACACATGAATACGTGAGTTTGTAGACGAAAATTCCTGTGGTCGCCTGCAAGAATGATGAACAAATTTGGGACAAAGCCCACCAAAAGGGCGAAACCGGAAAAACTAAGATGATAAGAATTGTCCTTGTGTAAATATGAAGTGGGCGCATTGCCGGGGAAGAAATTGAAACATAAGTATTCGTTGCTATGCAGCAGCGCACACTGAGCGCGGGCGACAAAGGACACACAAAGCACTGACACTATCAATTGATTTTTATATAAACATTAATCTCTTTTAAAGCTATGATTTGCTATACGTCACGTGGTTATACAACACGTGCCACTGGTTATTCAACAATGACCACGAGCGGTGAATAAACCATAATAATAATGTTTCATGCAAAGTCAATGTGGTTCTGCTAACGCATGAGTCGCCCGCGTTTTGCTAATAATACGCCTCTGCCAGCTCTCGGGTTATTCTATCTTTGTGTCTGAATAGCAGGATTGTCCGGGCGAGATTTCTGAAGGGCCGACTTGAGACGGAACAAAATATGTTCCCGTAATATTTTATTAGGCACCTACCCGTTTAGCATATTCATGTTCTACCCCGCTTCAGCGGAATGATGTAAACAACGGCTATTATATGTATGAAAATTTTTGAATTTCTCGCAAATGACACAGCCTGCATTGGCGCATGACTCAGCCCTTCCATGGGTCATGTGCTGATTTGGCCAAGCTTCTTTAAACTGAAGACGCAACTTGTACACCGTATCTCAGTCCTAATTTCTTCAAAGGATGAGTCATTTTATATATGTTCGACACCACTGCATATTTTGGTCTTCCTTTTGGTTGAGGTCAGCGGCGCCTGCCTGATCTTTTTTACCACTTTGGAGGAAACCTTCGCTTACTGTATCTATGACAGAGAGCAGAAAGCTGGCGCTAATCAACCTCGCCCTGTTAGATATAGGAAAGCAACAATTTAGAAAGAGACGGATATTAAAATATCATTCTGTTTATAGTGTCAGCTCTTTATGCGCCCTTTCTCGTTCGTCGTCAGTGTGCGCTCCTTTACAGCAATTAATTCATACCAACTAGCCCAATTAGCCGTCATAACTAATGGAACATATGTTCCTAGAACGACAATGTGAAATAGAAGCGGGCCCTGTGGAAAAATTGTGGCATGTGAAAGGAGTACTCCGGGGAAGACAATGGTAGATACTAGACTTGCAAACGGTAAAAAAGAGACACTGCGCCAAGCTTTTATGTTGCAAGAAATAGTACCAAGTTTATAAGCAAAATACGACCCGTATTGCTCGCGCTCCGAGGGTCTGGTTACCCCAGTTTTCAGTACTTTCTTTTTTATTCACTCAATGTTTTGTCTTAGTATTACGTTTTGACAAATATAAATTTGATAAGAATGGGTCATGAGGAGAGGTGTTTATTAGAGTGAATTGGTAAGTACACAAGCGCCTCCGACACTTACTGCTTACAGGGCACATTTCATCCTTGTTTTAAAATCAGATTCGACTGCACAGTAACCGTAGCTGTTCATATGTGATTCAAAGAGAATGGCTCTTAGACTGTTCAATGCTTAAAGCACTGCTAATACTTTTTCCACGAGGTGAGAAACCTGTGGTGATTAGTTTTTAGGTCATTAAAATCTTGATAATCGTCCTCAGTATAGCTCGTACACCCATGACTCGATTACCTATAATTTCGGCTATATTTAGCTATAATATACATATGTATGTATGTATGTATGTATGTATGTATGTATGTATGTATGTAT
>JAJIZL010020697.1:493453-542339 GCA_023969395.1 Amblyomma maculatum | reverse complement strand
ATATATATATATATATATATATATATATATATATATATATATATATACACATATATTGAAGAGGGACTTATTGGGGGTTATTCGAAGGAGTGGAGACGGCGACCGGTGAAACAAGACGATCCTAGAGCGAAGCACAATCTCGTGCGAACAAGACAGTCCGAGTTCTCAGTGCGCGCGCCATCTGATCGCCGTCTCCATCGTCGTTAGTGTCGGCGCTGTATCATCTTCTTCCTTACAACTTCCCCGGCGGAAAGAGGGAGCCATCCTGGCGACTTAAGGCGAGGGTATGACAGGGGGACCGTAGTATGGCTTAAGTCGACTGACGTGAACAACTTCTCGGCCGCGGCGACGGTGGTCCGAAGAAGTCGTTGCCGGCTCCACCCCGTAGTTAACTGGTGATGTGCGCTCTAATACAAGATAAGGGCTATTATACTTTGCAGAGAATTTGGAATGAGCCGGAACACAGAGCCAAACGAGGGTGTTCATAGGAAAGTCAGCAGCTGGCTTGCCATGATCGCTCTCATGTAGGCGAAGATCTTGAATGTCCGACGTGAATGAACGAGCCAGCTGACGGCACTGCTCAGCATTACGGTCCACAGCAGAAAGAGAAGTGTACTCTGAACTGTCGGGGTTGTAAGGAAGTATGGTGTCCAGTATACAGAAAGGCTCACGACCGTAGAGGAGGAAGAATGGGGAAAATCCAGTCGTTGCCTGATACGCTGTGTTATAGGCATATGTGACGTACAGAAGCACCTGATCCCAATTAGACGCGTCAGAAGGAACGTACATGGCGAGCATGTCACCAAGAGTTCGGTTAAACCTTTCTGTGAGGCCATTGGTTTGAGGATGGTAAGCTGTGGGAGTTTGATGTAATATTTTGCAAGCTTCCAACAGCTCGTGGACCACTTGTGACAAGAAGCCGCGGTCGCTGAGAAGTTCACGAGGAGCCCCGTGACGTAGAATGAAGTGACATATTATAAAGGAGGCGACGTCACCAGCATTGGCCGTAGGCAGGGCTGCAGTCTCCGCGTAGCGAGTGAGATGATCCACTGCGACTATTATCCAGCGGTTGCCTGGTGTCGAAGATGGAAAGAGGGCCATATAGGTCGACTCCGACACGATCGAAGGGTCGCGCTGGACAAGGCAATGGCTGTAATGGGCTGGCGGAGGGGCGCGGAGTAGTCTTCCGCTGCTGCTGCCAAGCAGTATAGGAGCGGATATAGCGGCGGGCAAAGTTGTACATCCCCCGCCAGTAGTACCGCTGGCGGAGACACTCGTATGTCTTCAACAAGCCAGCATGTGCGCTTTGCGGGTCGGCATGGTGATGGGCACAAATTTCTCTGCGAAGATGGCGAGGAACGACCAAGAGCCATTTGCGACCATCCGGGCGATAGCTTTTTCGATACAGCAGACCACCCCGGATCATAAAACGGGAAGCTTGGCGACGAAGGGCTCGCGGGAAGGAAGATGTTGAGGACGCGGCGAGGACGTCTAGGAGTGAAGATATCCAGGAATCCCGGCATTGTTCAAAAGGAAGATCGTCGGAAGTAAGGGCTGCAACGGAGGTTTCGGATATCGAGTCCGAGGGTGCAAGAGAAGGCAGCGGCGAGCGCGACAAGGCGTCAGCGTCGGAGTGTTTGCGTCCCGATCGATATATCACGTCAAAGTCAAAATCTTAACAAAGGCGAAGAGCCCAGATGTCCGAGGCGTCCTGAAGAGCCTTTCAGGGAAGCCAACCAGCAGAGGGCATGGTGGTCGTGATATTGTTGAAGCGGCGGCCATATAAGTAGGGGCGAAGCTTTGTTAAGGCCCACACGATTGCAAGACACTCCTTTTCTGTGACAGCGCAGTCAGATTCAGCTTTCGTTTGCGCTCGGCTAGCGTAAGCAACTACATATTCAGAAAAGCCGGGTTTGCGTTGAGCCAGGACAGCACCGAGACCGATGCCGCTGGAGTCAGTGTGCACCTCTGTACGAGCGGATGAGTCGTAACGGACGGCGGAGAATGGGCGGCGAAGTTAGTAGACGTCGGATCGTAGTGAAAGCATCATCGCAGAGTGGGGTCCATGTAGACAAGTCGGTGGGACTATTTAGCAATTTTGTAAGCGGTGCAATGATGGTAGCGAAATTGCGGACAAAACGGCGGAAATATGAGCATAGGCCGTCGAAGCTGCGCAGCTCTTTAACAAAAGATGGTTTCGGGAATTCAGTGACCGCACGTAGTTTGTCCGGATCGGACAGGACACCATCTTTGGACACATGACCCAGTATTGTCAGCTTGCGGGCGCCAAAACGACACTTCTTCAGGTTAAGTTGAAGACCGCCGGCAGTGCAACAGCTCAGGATTTGGTGCAAGCGCACGAGGTGTGTCGGAAAATCGGGAGAGAAAACGACGATATCATCCAAATAGCAAAGGCAAATGTTCCACTTGAGGCCGCGTAAGATGTTCTCCATCTTTCGCTCAAACGTAGCAGGAGCGTTGCAAAAACCAAACGGCATCACCGTGAACTCATATAGTCCATCAGGGGTAACAAAGGCTGCCTTGTGGCGGTCAGACTCAGCCCTAGCGACTTGGAAATAACCAGAGCGCAGGTCCAGGGACGAAAATAGCTCGGCTCCTTGTAAACAATCGATGGCGTCGTCAATGCGGCGTAGTGGGTATACGTCTTTACGTGTAATTTTGCTAAGACGGCGGTAGTCAATGCAAAATCTTATGGTGCCATCCTTCTTTTTCTCAAGTACCACTGGAGACGACCACGGACTAGATGAAGGCTGAACTACACCACGTTGTAGCATGTTGTCGACCTACTCAGCAATAACGCGGCGCTCCGTAGGCGAAACACGGTAAGGTCGCTGGCGAAGAGGGGCATGACTGCCGGTGTCCATGTGGTGAACAACCTCAATGGCACGGCCCAGGGAAGTCGTCTGCACGTCAAACGAAGAACGGAGCTGGTTGAGGAGAACAAACAGTTGCTCACGGTGAGTCGGGTCGAGTTCACTGGCCACAGATGATTGAAAAAGGTCCCAACTCGGTATATCGGAAGACGCAGTAATCGTCGTTAGGGAGGCTACGTGGGCGCTCTATGGTGCCCGTCAACATCAAACGGCGAGAAGAGGTCAGCAACTTCAATATAGCCAAGGCATTCATCACGAAGTAGCGGGACCACAGCGGTTGAGGCATTCGCAACCCCAACGTCAGCGGCGCCGTGGATAATATCGATGATAGCAAAGGGAACAAGGAGTTTACGGCGATAAGCGAACATGGGAGAAGGCGCAAAAAGAACAGTCGCGTTTAAGGAAAAGGGTACACACGCGGGAACAATCACAGCCCAATTGGGCGGAATGTCGGGGTCGTCGGCGACAAGTTTGACGCAAGAAAAAGACAGCGCATCATCAAGAACCGCATCACAGAGCGCCGAAAAGGCGACGTGGGCGCGGGCGCAGTCAATAACAGCATTGTGGCGGGACAGGAAATCCCAGCCAAGAATTAAGTCATGCGAGCATGACGCAAGCACTAAAAACTCGACGATTTATAAGACGTCCGCGATAACGACACTCGCTGTGCAAGCAGCAGACGGACGAACGGAATCGGCGCTGGCGGTGCGAAGAGAGAGTCCAGAAGGCGGGGTGGTGACTTTATGAAGCGGGCTACAAAAGCTTTCGCTAATGACGGAGAGGGTGGCCCCTGTATCGACGAGTGCAAGGATACGAACACCATCAACAAAAACTTCGAGAACGTTCGGCGGAGACAGACGAGGACTTGTGTAGGCGATATGTGCGCAGTTCGTGCCCCAATAACTGCGGCGGCTAGTTTTCCGAGCCTTGTGTCACGCTGCGAAGCCGCATTGGAAACACGGACCGACAGCGAGGGGACGGCGAGCGGTGCAGTGGAATGTGCTGGAGGCCCGACGAGTTGTGCGGCTGCCCTGGAGATATAACCGAAGGTGGACGCAAGGTGTCGTATTGATAATTGCAGTCATCCATAGTGCGTGCAGGGGCAGAGCGCAGAGTGCGACGGCACAGGCGGGCGACGTGACCGGGAATACCGCAGGCATAGCAAATAGGCTGGTTGTCATTGTGCGCCAAGGATTGTAGGGAGGCGTCGTAGATCGGAACCGTGGGGCGACAGATGGTGGCGCCATAGTAGTCACGTACGCAAAGGACTGTGGCGGCAGTGGGCTGGCAGTAACTTGCGCAGAACGTGGGAGGCATCCGTACTTCAACAGGTAGAGGCGGCGCGACAACAAGGGGGCTGTAACTTAATGGTGCAGCAAGTGGTGTGGGCTGCAGTGGAACAGGGTCGGCATGAGGTGTGACAGGCGCTGGCTGGCCAAAACTGGGAATGGCATCAGCAACCTCCTGCGTGATGGCGTGTCGGATAGAAGGGTTAAGCAGCTGGGCTGTAGATGACGGGCGTGGGCCAGACAAAAGCCCAAGCTCTCGGGGACCTCATCCCGAACTAAGTCTTTGATGTCAGCCAAAATGTCGCTGCTCACAGCCAGGCCAGAGATGGACGCAGCAGGTGTGGGAGAGTGACGAGTGCAGAGGCGTTGCTTGAGCATTTCGTCGAAACTTTGGCAAATATTGTATACTGATGCCACCGTGGTTGGGCTCTTTACCCACAGCATGTGAAATGCATCGGCATCAATGCCCTTCATTATTTATATAATCTTGGCAGCCTTATCCATAGACTGGTGGACACGCTTGCATAAATTAACGACGTCTTCAATGTAGCTTGTGAAGCTTTCCCCTTCATGCTGAACGCGTACGCGCAGGGCTTCTTCAGCGCGTAGTTTCCGAACTGTTGGACGACCGAAAACTCCGTGAGCTTTGCCTTGAAGTTGGCCCAAGTTGGCATGTAGGCCTCATGGTTTCCATACCAGAGGTTAGCAACGTCAATCAGGTAGAAGATGACGTTGTTGATTTTCCCGCAGTCATCCCAGTTGTTATGGTGACTTACCCGCTCGTACGAGGCCAACCAATCTTCAACGTCCTGGTCACCCTGCCCGCTAAAACTGTGGGGTCTCGCTGCCGAATGGCACCGGAGTATGAGATGAGCTGCGAAGGGGCTGCCACCGGCTGTTGGCCTACCTCGTTTGTCGCCATAGGTATCGTACGGCTGCGGAGCTCCACGGTGATCGTGTAAGAGTCGTACCTCGCACCTCCACCAAACCACCAAATGAAGAGGGGTTTATTGGGGGTTATTCGAGACAAGACGATCCTAGAGCGAAGCACAATCTCGTTCGAACAAGACAGTCCGAGCTCTCAGGGCGCGCCAGCTGATCGGCGTCTTCATCGTCGTTAGTGTCGGCGCTGTATCATCTTCTTCCTTACAATATATATATATATATATATATATATATATATTATAAGTAACAGATACCCTATGCCTTATGAATTATTGAAGATAATGTGCATAATTTGCGAAAATGGGGTTCTCTTCCTCACTTTTGCAGTTTTGTGTATGCGAAGAAAACGAATGTGGCATCCTTTCTCAGGAAGAAGTCGAAATTCATTCATAATAAGCCTGCCGCATACTAGGAGATGCTGCCGCTCTTTAGTAATGCATTTTCTTAAGAAATTCATTTTTGGCAATTAATTGCTTAGAAATTTTATTGCCATGATTCCTGCAGCTCACAAGTAGTTCCAATAGAAAACCTTGGTACGAGAAATCCTATTGTAAATTATCGGCTTCAATGTATGACAGCAAACACGTCGCATAGAACCATTCACCTTATTTGAAGAAAACTTACTTGTTTCGGGGAAAGAAGAATCTCATATGTGTCCTGAGACGAAAAGCAAAAAATGTCTCTTAAAGTAGGTTAAGAAAACTTTGGTGTGTTGACAAGCCTGAGCCTCTGCTTCTCACTTCAGCAGTCAACAGTATACCAAGGTTTCTTTACCTAATTTTAGATGCATGTTTGTTATGAGCTGAAAAGAAAAGAGTTCACTCGACAAGAAATATAGTATTGTGTAGGATTTGTTTGAGAACAGTCCAGTATACGGCCAGCATTTGAAGCAGTCGTAAGTACGTTTTAGACGTCAACGTTACAAACAAGCTATGTATAGGTGGAAGGAACTAGTAATATATATTATAGTCAGTAGGTCAGGGCTGCTATAACTATTCTCGTTTATGATATAGACGTGGCAACTGGCGTGGCAATCATTCTAATACACATCTGTTTTGTTATTTTCGAAGAAATCTAAAGCTCACAACCTGCGCGTAATAATAACGATAGCACTTCATGACAAACACAAAAGCCTAGCCACTTTGCAAAAGGAGATTCTCCCCTTTTATTAGTACATAGCCTTCACTTTTTTCATAGTACTTCACTTTTTTAAATTCCTCTCCATAAGCGGGCATCTCTTTTCAGGTCAGTAGATGTGAGCTTCACCACCACGAAAAACAAGGGAACTACAAGTAGTCTCAGCATTAAAGGTGAGTATTCATGTAAAAAACAGTAGCACAGCTCAAAACACAGGAGGAGAAAGACCACTCGTGTTCTCCGCGTCGTGTTCTTGCTTCTAATGCTTTGGGCGCAAGTTTATCTTTTTACATATGCTGTACCAACTTGCCCACGTTACATTAAAACAGTTACAATAAAAATATTCCAATATATCACCCAGTGAGCAGCATTGTTAGATCGTCCACCTCAAAAGTAGTAAAGGAAACTCATTCTGGCGTGGATTCTCAAGAATACCCAAAATATTTCCTCAAGAACAGTGGGAACAGCATATACAAAAATTACAAGCAACGTATCCCTAAACTTGTCTCTCAACATTGAAGGTAATTGATTAAGCTTCACGGATGATAAGGCTTATATACTCGTAATTTATGTCACGTGTTTGTGAGGATCCCGAAACTAGCAAACGAAGAGACTGGCTTTGTACTGAACTAACTCTTTATCCGGCTGATCTGCACCAGCAAATAAACTAAGTAACTCGGCGTGGCGACTACAGCAAACATGCTCATCTTTCGTTGATCTTCGAATACCTGTTGCATTCATTAGCTCTCAATTTTAAGTTTACAAAAAACCATCCAGATAACCAGAATATGGAACATGGAAACATCTCGAGCGATACAGAAACAGTTGTACTTCGCTGTTGGAACTGGCAAAAAATTTCGGTGCATCACGCGCTACAAAAGAAGTGTTAAAGCAGGGCCTCGAGACAACGAGCCCGCACAAGTCACCAGTACAGCATTTATACGTACGACCGTTCTCCTTACAGTACACACCTCTGTAACCCTACCAGTGCATTAGCTGCCGTACATCAGCCTCCAGAACCGAATAATCTGGTAGTGCATTTTAGAAAAGAAGCGCCCCTTCAAGAGCGAGCTTGCTGAATTTGAGGTCGTCCACAGAAGAACCCCAGGAAAACACGATGAATATAACTTCGTTGGTTGTACACCGAAATAAGACATACTGTGGCATACGTGCGAAAGCAAATTTATTTGTCATTGAGATCACAGACAAAATGGAAATCATAGCGGTGCTAATTATATTGTAATTGACTGGTAGACCATCACCTATTCATGAAGCGCGACGGAATAGCTTCTCTACATGACAAGCAAGCGTTCATTTCAAAAATATTGGTAGCTATTACAAATCTAAAATGTTGGTCAGTCAACAAGCGAAAGAAGAACGAGGATAATGTCCTCCGTGGACGGCATGTTATTTAGTAAAGCGAAATTTTCAGTGTCTGCCGAGCATCCTGACACGACAAATGCTATGCCTAAGTAATAATTCACGCAGATTGCCCGAAGAGGAAATTCTCTTTGATTTTGTTCTTCAAATATGGATAGCATTCATAAGTGGGTTAGTTATGAGTCTAATCATAGTAATATATATGTATATGTTGTTTTTATGTCTCTTAATTTGATTGTACGCTAAATATAGACAATAAGAGTAGAGAATAGGACGACGATGACAGTGCACATTCACATTACCATTGTGACCACCTTAAGTCAATGCTGCACAGCTGCTTGTCGGACAAAAATGCTATGTTTAGTTTTGCATCACACACAGGTTTATAGCTGCATGTCAGAAAGAAAAATGAGTGTGTATAATTATTAGAGTCTGGTTTTTCAGAAATCAAACCGCTTGCAGACGAATACTCGGCATACTTGGGTACATTTCCAGTAGTTTACGAAAGCGGACAGTGTCTCATATTCGGAGATGGTTTTCTGAACGAGGAGAGTGAGTATTTTGCACACGCATGCAACGTACATTGTGAGCACTTTCTCTCATGCGTATCTTTTGATCACTACTTCTGCGTACTTGCTGTCTTCGCAAGTTCAGTCCGCAGATGAACAGACCCTACAACCTCTATTTAGCATAAAAGAATTAGAGGTACCTAATGCAATTTAAAACATGACCTACCTTTATTCTTTGATCATACAAGCACTTTACAAAGGCGTGCTAGAATAGGTTTTTTTTCGTAATAATAATAATAGGCGCTGGAAAACGGAATTTCAAAAATGAGTGATTCTTGAGAAATGCCGACCTATATGGTGGCAGCTGCACACAGCCGGTGCGGTGCTAGTGGTCATGTAAGCTAGCTCCGCTGCTAAGGCGTCGTTGTAAATAATAATTTCCTCTAACATGAAACAGTGGGTTAGAGAGTAAAAAAGTTTCATGATCGAGTGGTTCATTTACTAAAGTGCCTCACTGTTCTATTACAAAGTGCCGTCCGCTATGTCTTCGATGAGATCGAAGTAATTAAGACCTAGCGACGATTAGGGAGAAGCAGACATCCAGAGTGCTGCCGTCCTTCGCGCTCGCGGGCATCGTTGCTCTAAGCTTGTGGTAACCGGTGCTCGTTTTAAGCATCGTGAGCTTATAGTCTACTTTCATTATGCGGCTAGGTTCAGACTTGTGCCTGATAAAGAGCACCGTCCGTAAACAGTTCTGCTAAGGCGGGACGGCCGTGGTATTGGGTGCCTCGATATAATATGCCGTGTCCTATACTACGCCGCTGGGCTGTCGGGCGGCGCCCGAAAGTCGTACAAAAGCACCGTCGGGTGGCACTATATACCTTGCGCATTTCATGCGTTGCTTTTGAGACGTGTTTCGGTGTAGAATGCATACACTGTTCGAGCAGGTCAGCTCGTGCGCGTTTCGTACTTGGGCGCCGAAGTGCACGTGATTACCGCCTAGAGATGTCACTATACCTTAGGTTAAAAGCGCTAACAAATATCGACGAAAAGCAGTAAGCGGCATGACTGCTATCTGGCCGACATTACCGCGGCTTCGCGTAAACGAAGTGGGCCCTTCTTGTGCACAGATCATGCAGCAGACGACGCGGCACCGGCTTAGATTGTCACCAGCTGCGCCGGTTGTCAGATCAGCCAGCTATTCACGAAGAAACGAAAATACTAGTTTTAAAAATATCTTCAGCTCCGATTCAGCTGACATTTCAAGGTTTAGTTTTTTGGCACATCAGGAATAAGATGCAATAAACAGTTTATATCCCAAAATTAGTGTCATGACCCTTGAAGTATAGTGCCCAAAACAGGGGTGACGAAAAACTAAACTTTATGAATGTCCTAAATATAAGCTTTTATTCTATAATCTAGTCAATCCTGGTATAATGATGTATGTGCTTTTTTTCTAGACAAACAGAGGTGCATGGCTTGGGGCTTGGGGCCAGAATACGCCTCCTTGCCAGAAGACTGCAAGAGAAGGTACAAAGAAACATGCATTGAGGGATTAAAGGTTGACGATGAGCTTCTTTCTACCTGCACGTAGAAGAAATTTCTGCGCGTATCATTGAGAGTCTGTTGCGAATGTTGCAAACATATGTTATGCAAATAAACTGTTGAACTGTAGAGCAATGTCTATGAGCAACAAGTTAACATATGCGAACATATTAACAAAGGCCAGAAATACTGGCCTTCCAAATTGCGAAAAATGTGTTCGCGACTACATCCCGTAAATATGGCGGAGTGGCTCTGTCTTTCAATTATTTCGCTCTGTCTTTCCATTCTGTTGTTCGGTTGATCTAATCAAAGATATTGAATACGGAGATTATTGTGACCGTCGCAGAAGATAAAAAAAACACGTGTCCTGTGGAATATAACAAAATACAAAAATAACAAGTAGTTAATATTTATTTGCTGTAACGCACTATAGCACCCTCATTATCTACCGGTCACTTGGCGCTTTAAACATTTGATTTGAATTCAATTAGGACACTAGGAGGTTGAAAATTTTGCGACGTTGTAGTGAATTTGGTTATGGTTAGAAAAGGCCACTTGATTGAAGCTGTGCGTTTCCATAATTTGTTTAACAATTTATTTAACATATGGAGAAAGAGGATTGATTTTTATCCCCAAAGTGAAGCGACTATTATCTGACGGCATTGGGTTAGTGCTCTACCAGCAGTGGCCATAATAATTTCTTTTTGTTTGAAAATGTCTGTCCTATACCGACGATATAGCGAATGGGTATCTTGGCATGATATTTTTGGTGTTTTAGATTCTAACTGCCTCCCGCGATAAAGGGGTGATATACCTGATGGCCCATAAACCTTACAGTACGAGGGTGAATGGAAGATTCGACCTATTTTTGGATACCGGAAATCTTTGTCATTGTAGAGATAGCAGATATATTGAATACTTATGAAACAATATAAATGGCGCTAGGAATCCATGACCAATTTTTAACGCTATGATGGCGATCGGCGGGCTGGTAGCCTATACTCTGCATCTGCTGTGATATCGCGTTAAATGTGGAATACTGTGGCATTATGTTTTATGATATTGGTCGCGCAAAAGCTTGTTTGTAGCATCTAGGCTCTTTTGTGCACATCTTTGCTGCAAGACATGGGAATGGTTACAATGAACATCTCTTAGCCGGGCCCGCGTATATATCAAGGATGTCATACAGTATGAGAAAGGTTATATAAGATATTTGGCATGGAACAGATTCACAAAACGTCTTTGACTTTGTGTATTGTATTTAACGTGCTAAAGCAAATCGAGCTTTGAGGGGGCGGTGGATGAAGGACACTGAACGTTTTCTACTCTAACATGAACTGTCATCGCACAGCGCACAGTGGAAAGTCGCATTGCTTTTCACCTCAGTCGAAAAACGACTTTTGTGGCCGGAAATAATTCCACGTCCTTGGGTTCAGCAATCAAGCGCCCTGCCCACTCAGCCACAAAGACAGTGGCTGTCTCGCACTTGTCTCGCTCGTTTTATTATTTCTGGTCGCTGACTATCGCTAAGCTGCATGCGAAATTAGATCTGCATCATTCAGCGTTTATCTTTTCTCCATTAGAATCTGCTTAAATGTGATACCGGTATATAATCATCATCATCATCATCGACATCATCATAATCATAAGACTGACATACCCACTGCAGGGCGAAGGCCTCTCCCATATTTCTCCAAATAACCCGTTTCTGTGCTAGCTGCATCCACATGACCCCTGCAAACTTGTTAACCTCATCCGCCCATTTAACTTTCTGCCACCCCTGCTAGGCTTTCCTTCCCTTGGAATCCACCGGTATATATTGGGGGGGGGGGGGAAATTTAGTTCTTATTGGTCTGTGCCCAGCTTTAGTTGTGCTTGATGACGACTGCTACATAAAAGAATTCATTGTATAGAGACATTGCACACATGACGTTATCTTGGATGTTCACCTTTTGCGCTATTTGGTGCTACTCTAGACTTCAGTGCCGGTTAAGTTATTTGAAGCCAAACAATATCCACGCATTAGTGGAGGCCATGCCCCAGAGTCATGAGGGAGTGATTTCCGTGAAGGAAGATGATTTGCTGCCTACGATGACATCAGAATTTGTGCTCGTGAAATCATCAGGACATGTCATGGGCAAACACAAAAAAATATTTGGTGACACGCACCATTGTGAACAGTGTGGACGGTCGCGCAAACTTTTGGACTGTGAACGTGTCAGAAGAGCCTATTCATCTTTCTTCTGGTTTGGCGCTCGCGAGATTTGAGAACCATGTGACCAATACAGTTGAAACTATTTCTGATTGCAGAAGAGCCATAGAAAGGAAGTCGGAATATTGTGCTAAGCCTGATTTTATGGGCAACGAACCGCTCCCGTCCTGTGACCGCCTTACTCTGCAAGACATTGTGACAATTCACACCCAAGGATTTGCCTCCAACGAATCGGGTGCCACTTCCGAGCCTTTCGACAACAGCATAAAACTAACATAGGAATCGCGCCTTCTATTCGCCCCCCCCCCCCCCCGCGGCAGAAAGTAACATACTTTAAAAACAGGTGGGCGAAATGGTGCAGAAAGGAATTCTCTAAGAGTCCTCCAGTCCGTGGGCCACACCTCGGATCCAAGTGCGGAAAAAAGGCATTTCATGGGGATTCTGAGTAATCTATCGTAGTTTAGCACCAAATGTAGCACCAAAGAAATACGAGTGCCCGTTACCTCGCATTGGTGACAAGGTCGATTGTCTGCATTCGTAATCATATTTCTCCTACGATCATTTGCGATCTGTGTATTGGCAATGACTGCGACATTGCAACTAGCATGAAAATACACAAAGGACAGCGATAAAAGGTACCGACGGACAGCAGGACAAAAGGTACCGACGGGACACTAGCGTGCTGTCCCGTCGGTAACTTTTGTCGCTGTCCTTTGTGTGTTTTCACGCTAGCTGCAATGTCGCAGTCATTAACGAATACACACCAACTAGCCCAACTGTCTTCCGTGTATTGGGTAATTCCCCTGAATCCATGCGACCACGAGAAGGCTGCTTTCGTAACACCACATGGATGGTTTCTATGAACTTAATGTGATTTCGTTGGGATTCGCTCCCGAGACTTTCGAACGATTTATGAACACTATCCATCTTGGCCTTAAATGTGAATTATGCATGTGTTACTTGCATGATGTCATCAATGTTGGCAGAAACAGCATAACGAGCGACTGAATATTGTTCTTGAATGCGTCGGAAAAGCGGGACGCATTTTGAACTCAAAACCATGCCATTGTGGAAACAGAAAAAGTCTAGTTCTTGGCTTCCTCCGCAGAATATCGGTGCAGTACAAGACTTCGATCTCCACTTTCCCTGAAAACTATTTGGAGCTTCTTCGAACTGTACTTATTATCGCCGCTTCATTGCTGCCTTTGCGGAAATTGCCCACTCACTCACTTCTTCGTTGGATAAGAGTTCGCAATTTCTGTGGACCCCCAAGTGCGAATTCTTTCTTAATCTACTCACGTCTTCACTAACTGCAATAGCACTCCTGTGCTACTTCTGTCATTCATCTGCGACAGACATTCGCACTGACTCCAGTGGTATCGGGTTTGGTGTGGTGCTTCATAGTGGGGCTGGTGAATTCATATTTGGGCTGATGAAGTTGCTGCCTATCCTAGCCTCACTTGAACAAAATGTAAACGCGACTACGCAGTCACAGAATTAGACAGCCTCGCAGTTGCGTTTACTGTGCACACGTTCCGACCATAACGATATGGACGTCACTTCACTATCGTTACCGGCCATCATTCTCTTTGCTGGTCCTAGGACTTCGCGATTCATCTGGTTGTTTGGCGTGCTGTGCATTACGTTTGCAAGGATATAGCTTTGGCATCGCGCGCAAAAATGGGCGACATCACATTGATGCAGACTGCTTGTCACGCCACCCGCCGTAGACGTCAGTCAACGACGAAGACAGTTTCAAAGGCTGATTAACCTCGTTAGGTTTGACATTTTCCAGTAAGCGACCTTTAGGCGGGAGTAGTGCAGCGACCTGTCACTACAGCCTTTTATAGAAGAGGCAGAATGAGGAGCAAATTAAACACCATTTACTATCAAAGTCGATATTTTGCTAAAAAACGGATCAGTCGACGGCACTTCGCTACATTTTGTCGTCCAAAAAGGTCTCCCCGAGCATGTATCGCACGATATGCACGATGTGATCCAATCTAGACATCTAGGCGTTTCTCGTACCCTGCACCGAATTCACCAGTAATTTTATTGGCTATAAGTTTATAAGACGACAAAGCAGTACGTTGCAATATTGTTAGCGATTTAAAGGAACGCACCACCACGCCAGCCTGTACTTCGCAGCCCGTCAGAGTACCTTTGTTACTTTAAGGTTATAATTGAACTGCTTGGCCCTTTTGCAAAGCATTTAGAAGGTCGCCGCCGGAGTATTCTCTGCGTATAACATCTCACCAGATACGTGGAGACTGCTGCTGCCGTTACCGCTAAGGATGCTAATGTTTCGTCATTCATCTTATATTTTGTTATTATTCGCCATTGCGCACCTGATGGTATAATAAGTGATCGTTAACGGAAATTTACTGCTTATGTCATGGAATAAATATTCCGGCTTTGTGTAAACGGCCTTACCCGCGCACCAACCCCGCAGTGCTACCGTATATCACGTACGCTTAGAACAAGGCAACGCATGAGGGCAGGGGATATTATCCCTTTTATTTGCTGTATGCCAGGACACCGCCAAATTTTATCGACACCATCTTCCCGTTTTCCCCAAACGACAACACGTTAGTTGATCAGATACTATGCCGTACTGAAGAAGTCCGTCAGCCTACTCACGCCACTGGCCTCTCAAAGCCACGCGAAAGAATACTACGACCTGCGTCATCGTGCATTGACTTATTTTCCTTAATACGTCGTCTTGCTTTGGACGCCTACCCGTAATCATTTTTCTATGAGAAGTTTCTGTACAAGCCTGATGGCCTCTTCTTCATGTCGCCGACCCAATTAACTTAATTACGTCGTCACCAAAGTGACGGCGGACTACTGCCATTCCAGCAAGACACAATTCACTCATGTGATTCGCCTTAAACGCTGCCATCGTCGATCTGCATATTTTCTAGAGTGAGAGAATGCTTGCCCCTGGGGAAATTTTCGCACCTCTCAACAGCTTACTGAGGAGTTGAAGTTGAAGGAACAAGAGAGAGACAAGAGGAGACCGATCTGGACTCTGAGGCGCTCTCAACCAGATTTTATTCGTCAAGCCTTAACCAGTTGTAAAACAACTTCATCCACTACGATATCTATGCAGGGAATCACCCGTCAATAAAAAAACCGGTAATAAAAGGCTGACATTGTTTTTTTCTCAGAACCGATGGTTGTGTTTCGCTTTGCTTCCACAGAATGCCGACAATACCTCAGTCCTATTTTAAAGGTGTCGCAAATATTCAGACAGAAAATAGTTTATGTAAATGAAAGATAGTTCTGTCTTTAAAGATTTTAAATGTGTTTCTTAGAAAAAAGTGATTATGTACGTATGTAAGTATTACTTATTAAGGAGCCGGCAAACGGACGGCGGAATAAAGCGTTGTGACGATGGCCAAGCGTCGACACGGGCTTATGCCCTACTCTGCACTACCTCATTTGGCCTGTTTGTGGTGGGTTGTGATGCTTCTGCTTTTCGAGCGCACCCCGGGACTGCTGGACGTCCCATAGTTGAAAGGGCTTGTCTGTACTTTGCACAGCACTTTGAAGTTCCGGCTGGTATGTTTGGATGCAGCTTCAGTCGGGAACCTGACACAGTTCCACGTGATGTGCCATTGGTCCGCCGGACCCACTTGACATACACTGCACATATCATTCGTGTGGACGATGGGTGGAGGATGTGTAGCACTGCCGGTGTGAGGAGTGACTCGGTTTGCATTTGTCTTAGGATGACCGCCTCCACCCGACTAAGGGCCGCGTAAGGCGGCGGCATTGTCCATCGAGCTAGACGGTAACATTAGGTCACTTCCTTGTAACTGGTCATTCGGCCTTTTGTTTCTAACCAACACTCGGAACGGTCCCTCTGGAGGGCGCGGAAGGTAAGCGACGCGCCGCCGAATGGGCCATCTCGTTGTGAATCGGTGAGGATGCACAATATCCTGCGCGCGCCGGGAACCACTTGATGCGGTTAGTGTTGCCGCGGTCTTGGAGCTGGAGCTTATTCATGATGGCGGCTGCCGGCGTGCACACTCGCTCCTTGGCAAAGTTGCGCGCAGCGTTCCTCGAGTCGCTGAGCACGATGCGACACTCGGCCTCCGAGATCGCCAGAGCGATGGCAACCTCCTAATCGGCTGTGGCGTCCGTGCACCGAACGCTCGCTACCGTTGACTTAATGCCGGTAGCCGCCGCAACAGCCACCGCCAAGATTTCTTCTCGCTTGTATTCCGCTGCGTCGACGTACCGGGCGTGTTGGTCTGGGCGTGTTGCTCGACAAGGACTTCGGCCCGCGCCTGCCACCGTTCTTGGTTGTACTCGGGGAACATAAATTGTCTCCTATGCGCACGAAAATACTAAACCTCCGCTGGCTTCACTGTGTAAAAGCGTGGCCTGTTTTGGGACATTTCATAAGCTGTGAAATTACCACATAATTCAAGCAGCATCGTTATGATAATACACATCGTCAATATTCTACAAGGTATATCCTTTTTCAATTATTACTTGTGGTTGTATATTGATGTTACATTACCCGCCTTGGTGTTTTGAGATCGCAGTTGCATTATCGGGATCTACACTCCAACGTCAAAGTAGCTGTATGTTGTCGTATAGTTAAACTTTGTAGTGCGAGATGCATGTCTCAGGATTTAAGGGGCTCCATTTGGAACAGAGTAAAGCGCTTAGGCAGTCAAGCCCACTGTGCTATTCGCCGGAGCACGTGAGGCTCTGGAAATGAACCCACAACTAAAGCAACAGTAAAACAATACCCTTCCAACTTGAAGAGTGTTGCAGTCGGGAAGCTTGTTGCCTCCGCTCTTCAGCGCTCCTCGCATGCTCCCCCGTCCGCGGATCAGAAGGTAGCCCCAAAAAGCGTGGTACTATTTCCTGCCAGACGGAGGTAGAGAAATTACAAAAAAAAAACGGAGCGCTAACAAAACATTGACAAGAAAGGTGACATGGACAAATCTGTCTCCCTTTCTTGTGAATGTCTTGTTAGCGCTTCGTTCACTTTTTGAAATGCTGACGAACTAGCCCAGCATTTTTGCTCTCGAAAAATTCTCATTCGGTGATAGCACATTAGAAGCCACAATGTGCAGCGGAATCTTGCACCTTCTCTGCAGTATATTGCAGTCAGGTTTGTATAGAGTTTGCCTTCTAGATTGTTGGTTGGTGTGTGGGGCTAAATGTCCCTAAGCGACTCAGGCTATAAGAGCCGCCGTAGTGGAGGGCTCCGGAAATGTCGACCAGCTGTGGTTCCTTAACGTGCACTGACATCGCAGAGGAA
The DNA here is from genome assembly GCA_023969395.1 of Amblyomma maculatum. Lineage (NCBI taxonomy): Eukaryota > Metazoa > Arthropoda > Arachnida > Ixodida > Ixodidae > Amblyomma > Amblyomma maculatum. Next base: position 525,144 of record JAJIZL010020697.1, on the reverse strand, counting down.
ACAGACACCTTGTTTTTCGCCGCCATTGAAAAGCAGCTGCCATGTCCCGGATTCAATCCTGCATTAATGGACACAATAGTGGTTGGTTGGTTGGTTTGTGGGGTTTAACGTCCCAAAGCAACTCAGGCTATGAGAGACGCCGTAGTGGAGGACTCCGGAAATTTCGACCACCTGGGGTTCTTTAACGTGCACTGACATCGAACGCCCTAAATAGTGCACAACGATGATGAAGCACAGTTTGCCTTCTGTCTGCTACCCAGATATTATATAATCTCCATAATATCCATTACTTCCTCAGAAACGACGTTCAATTTTCCTTCACTCTTCTTAAGGATTCACCAACAGAGGAAACGCAGATCCGCATTTTTGGCCGCCTTATTCACCAGAAGCGCTGACAGAACAGAACCGCATGTATGAGGCGTGTATGGCCACTGCGTGGTTCATGTGGTACCCCCAGTCTCCAGAAAATTGAAGTAAAAAGCAGTGGTTTTCAAAAACGTAGAAGCGAGTAGAATTCTGTAGCGGATGATTATTTTCTAGTGTGCAAGCACCACGAGGAAGAGCTCGAGGTCTTACCCCGCAGACATGAACCGGGCTTTTGGCCATCTGGTTACCACATCCAAACAGCGTTTGTTGAATGGGAACAGTATCAAAGCTTTATAGAAAATCTGACGCGCCATCCCAATCCAACGCATGCATCTCTCACAAAGGCTATCCGGACGCCGCATTCTTGACCGACTTCATATCAGCTGCTTCATCACATTTCAGAATCGGGTGAAATTGCCACAAGACTCGAGAAGTGCAGTCACGTTCCTACCTAATCCCGCATCTTGTCGAACTCTGAATGTAACTCCCGTCGCCAGGCACGTTCAGGAGAATTGAAGCGATATTACGGTCTACAATAATCCGTGTACCATGTGGGCATTGCTTGGTCCGCACCATGTTTGCAGTTCAACGGGGGAGTGGTCCACATCACCAACTCAATATCAAGAATCACGTTTCGCAGTTACAGCAGAAAAATACAAGAAGGAAATCGCAATCGCGCTTGCCCTCTCCCTCCAAGAAGTGAAACACATAATTATCGACTTCAAGGGGTCTGCAGAAATTGTAAGTTGGGTTGAAAACTTCCTCTCACCTTGAGAATCCTACATATTGGACGTATGTCCAACGACCCTTTTATTTCCAACCTCATCTTGACTCCCTGCCATCAGGAAATCCAGGACTATAAGTTAGAGTACAAGCCAACCAGAGCACTCTACAACTGTTCTAGAAGCCTAGTTCTAGGGCCCCAAGCTCTAATTACATTTCAAAACATAACAATCTATTAGAAAGACATTCATCACTGCTTTTCGAACCTCTGTAAGGGCCTCCAGATAGCGCGCGAACGGCCCCTTCTCAAACCTGATAAATACATTGATGTTCCAATCATTACTTAAACACTTCACAGCAAATTTTTTACTTGGCTGCAGCCTGGATGAAGCAACATCTGAGACGTTTTCAATACTGTCTGGGAATGTCCTAGCAGTCCATCTTCCACCTTTATAGCGAGGTGTCGGTGGTGGTACTGCTCAGATAACATGACCTAGATCCCCTATACACCTTCGTCGCCAGGGTGCGACCGGCATTAGTCGCCCCTGGTGCTGATGAATATTTGCTCTACATAGATTTGCGACGCCCTCGTTGTACAGAACAGTCAATAAACCACCAACACAAGCTACTCGAGAGTGTGCCTCTGCCACAAACATCTTGGTCGCAAATTGGGGTGGGAGCTTATGTGCTAAAGCCGCCACGCGCCCTACAACCATCTCACATGTCTCTTCTAACCATGCCCTACAGATATATCATGGCGTTAGCCGCTACGCGGTAGCGACCTATCCTTTGTTTACACTTACATTCTGCCTAGCGTTTGATCTTGGGGGTTAAATTAACTACACAGCTTGCCGGTGAAAACACAAGACGAAGTAATACACATGACAGCGCTGAACACTGCTGTCTTCATTCTGTCTTTACATACAGAGCGCCGTGGATCTACGGGACGGCGAGAAAGCAAATGGAATAGCAAAACATAAACTCTACAGCATATCTTCATTACACGCATACCACCTCCTCTGAGCGCGGCGAGCGGCACACCAGTTTTACCCCCATGGACAAAAGCCCTTTTATGAAATTGTTCCTCCATCAGCAACCAGGCTACAGGATTTGAGAGCGCGCCTTTATTTCGTCAACTGTGCTCCGTAGCCGCGGGCCGGAACTCGGACAGGGAAGACGTGAAGCATGATCATGCACCCGGGATCACAGATTGCCGGCAGTCGGCCATGCCGCGGGTTTTGAACTTTTCGGCCGAAACCTTAACACGAGCCGCTTAGGAGACGTACCATGGCTGCGCAGGCTTCCGGCTGTGTAGTGTTTGCTATGTCGTTGTTATTAGAAACTGCGACTATATGCAGCGAGACTATATGCAGCTGTCTTCGCTCCCTGCCCAGTTATGATTAATAATGGGACCGCAGGGCTGAAACTTTTAAAGAATTCAGTTTCTTCGGCGGTAAAACTGTAACCTCACCCGGCCGTGTGCTGTACGTCGCGAACCTTAGCTCTCAATGTTTTACATTTGACAGATTGATATTTTCGTTTCCTTATTCTGCAAACGTATACATAGTTGAACGCTGAAAAAGCATCCAAATATTATTACGGAGAGCAAAGAGAGACAGAGATTAGAATAGACAAGCAGGGAGGTTAACTAGGGGATATCCAGTAGGCTCCCTTACACATGGGGGGAGAACTAAGGAAGAAAAAGGAAAGAAAGGGCGGCAAGGAAAGAGTCTGATACATATCCAGAAATCTATATTAAAAGGGAGTAGAGAGCGTACGCTAACGCCCGTAATTACAAACGCGCCTCCACTCGACGCCCCACCTCCACTCCAGGGAGTGGAGAAAACAGCCAGTCCTCCACTCCAGGTCTGATTCACATTCATGAACGTCCTTCGCCATTTCCTTCGACAAGGTCTCCTCGCGAATACTTCCTCCACATGAAGCAGTGCAACCGGTGTATGGAAACGAGAATAAGGTGAAGTTTTGGCCCAAAAACTGCGTTCAGAAGTGTGTAACAGGCTCAAGTTTTCATGTCGAGTCTTCTACAGACTTTACACAAGCAACCGCGACGTTTACATCGCAGTGTACGTCGTTTTGTGGGCTGGATAACGAAGGTGGCTGTGAAAAATGGCCGTTAACGGTTTTGCATTTAGCAACAGACGCTGCTGGTGGCGTAGAGTGTACGTAGACGGTAACGTAGGCTGCGATAAATGGTGTGAATATTTTGGTTTATTTGTTTGTTGTGAGATCAGTGTTCACCCTTTGCTGCTTTGCCTTCTTTCTTTATTGCGAAGTTTTCATACACATCAAAATATATTGCTAAAAAAAGTAAAAGGCGCCAACTCGTACGATCATCGCTCTGGCATTCAGAGGGCAAGGGGAAGCGATAAAACATGCGTGATGCTTCGTAGTGCGTTTCAGCGGATGCACGTTGAATTAGACTCTGCAGAGGCAAATGCTGCCTGCGGTTTCCAATCACGTTGGGAACCGTAATTGAAAATGAGCTTCAAACGACAAGCCCTTTGCTGACTGCTAAGCAACCTCCGTAAAACTAGCACCAACGCGCTCCCTCAACAGCGGCACAAGTTTACGTACCCTCAGGCGACGGGCAAGCCATTGATGCGTGAGATGCAGCACAGACGTGCGCAGAGCTCCACTGCGCCTTCGGCGCCCCACAGCTTACTGCTTGCAACACACATTTCCCCCACAAGTTCGCCGCTCACTGCGGAAGCCATCGCGCAGGGTGAGGCACGGAAGGAGCGCGCCGTCGCGGCTGAGTCCGGCCATGGGCGTGCTCACCACTAGCAGCCAAATGCGCGTCTCAAATATACATTCGGTAGGCTCTAAAACGTCGATCAGTTATGCGGTGACGACTTGAAATATGCCCGCGCCACACACGCGCAAAGCGCTGATGCGACGATGATCAAAGCATAGACGTCTGTGGCTGATCAAGGTTATCTATGTTTGGCGTAAGTGGCAGGGACGGTAGGAGGCTAGCCATGGTCATATCGTTAAAACGATTGCGCGCCAAAAGTCCCAGGTCGCCGCGAATCTCAACCGATGCTCTAGAGAAAGATTTGGTGTGTTGTTCTCGTGTCCACTTCCGTGGAAAGTTTGGTTACTGCTAAAACAAAATCCACGTAGCGAGCGAACGATGCTATGTCCGCCATGCTTACAAGTGGAGTGGCAGTCCAGGAGCGGTCAAGGTAGCGTCGTCGCCGACTCGAGATTCTTGAGAAAGCTCAAGTGTTCTCCGCCGATGCAGAAGCGATTCGAGCAGAGATTGCCTTCTAAAAGGAAACATATTCCTCGAAGGCCACTTGGATTAGAAGTTCGAATGAAAAGGTGTTCATGAATAAGGCGGTAAATATCTAGAGCTCAACTCCGAGTCCTTTAAGAACTTAAGGATCGCTTTCGCAGCTTTCCTTTCTGATGAAGGTGTAATCCAAAGCAAGCTTCCAAGCTTTGGGCTGTAGCAGCCAGGAAGGCACGCTCACGCTGAAATTGAGGTCAGTCACAAAGTATGTGCGCAATCGTTTTAACACAACCGTACTGCTCACATGTAAGACAGTGCCGTTCCGATTAGTTGGGAATAGGCATTTGTAGACGCCTCTCATAGCCACAGGTAACGCAAGATTGTAGCATCTCAGCAGGGGAGTACGAATGGTATCGGAGAAGAAATTATTAAAACAATCCTCAAGATGAGGGCACGGAAGATACGGAAAAAATGAACAATGTTGGTCGTTGCTTTGACATTTACATACGAGTTTTACACATCACAGCTTGAGCGAAGCGACCTGTCTTCTGATAGAGCGGGAAACACTAGGAAAGTTAGGTAAAGTTCATTGACCTTCATAAGCACAAGTCAAGTAATATTCATGTAGATGAAAGTTACACTGCCTTGAACTTCTCTGCCTAATAAGATGATAATACCAATTTGTGAGTGGGCAACGTAGAGCAATGCTGCTGTAGTGAAGAGCTTGTCATTTCGACGGTGTGAGATGACAGCTTGCAATCGAGTCTGCGCTGTTTATACCTAAGCATAGAAATTATGCTATGCTGAGGACAGGAGCAGGTTTCTAGTAGCACAACCGCTAGCATACGTTTTGTCATTGTAGTGTCTTATTCTTGAAGACAAATTTTAATCCCATTGATTGTAATCATTCAATTGTTTTGTACTTTATTAATAAGTAGTTCTGACTTTGCGAAACGAGATTCTGTAATTAAGGTATTTATTTTATGGGGTTGGCTTGTTGCTCAATGTGATCCTTTTCTATAAAACAAATGAAGGGTGTTACGATTTTCCTCCGTGCTGCAGATATTTTCAAGCTTCTCAACTGGGTGCTGTGTTCACTACCTTTGGAATCACTGAGCGCATTTGTAGGAAGCAGAAAACTGCATCATGGTCTTCACAATTTCTAAACTCAAGGGCTGAGAAAAGAAGTAGTATGTCGCTGTTCATGAAAATCTTCCTAATGACAAACTTTAGGCTGGTAAGGAGCCCTGTTGCTTAGCAGGATAGTCCTGCAAACAACGCACATATGCTACTAACAGGGCATTTGAATCGATATGGAATACAAATATTAAACCAGTAGACTTTATGTTACGTGAAAAGTCATTGCCAAGCTCTCTTAGGCCATGAGTGCAGAATAAACAGCGTTACAAATGGATGAAAAGTGAAAGGTTTTCGCGTGATGCCTCCTCTAGAACACAAATATGCTGTTGTATGGTCGCAATACATAGAGATTCTCAGGCATATGCTCTAAGTACTCGTGTGGTGCTCAAATGAACAGAAGACACACATTTATTGCGACTGCTCGAGTGCGCTCGGAAATCTGCGTTCAGGAAAATCGCAGTTTGTGTGCAAGTGGGGCCTTATTACCCCAGCCCCTGTTGAGAATGTTAACGATGGCGTTTCAGAAACTAATGCCTCAAAGATGTCATTGTCACTTGTGCTAAAAGAAACCATTGATAAAGCAATCAGTGGAAAGCCTAAAATGTTATCTACGACTAGTGGCATAATTTTTAATATACACCTCACAGAGGCAACACTCCTGAACCAACGCAATACAGTAATTTTCATGCTGTCGGCTAAAATTGCGGTGGTTGTTGCCGGACCAATTGGTTAACTGCTGCTCCCAGTTCCGCGTCACAGCTGTAACATTGGCCCTTAAGCGGGGATGGAGGGCAAAATCGATCGATAATTGCATTTTATTTCATTAGCCACGATGGATCACCATACCTAGAAAATGTTTACAACAAGTATAACCCTCCCATATGCACCCATATTATTTAAAATGAGCCAATCATGACCCTACCCAGCGGCCCCGCCTACTCACTGTATGTTTTGTGCGAGTTTCCGGTTTTAGTCTTGATTTAACAGCGCTTGAAGCACTGACGCCAGCGCTCGACGCCAACAGTATTGGACTTGGTGCCATCCTTATACAACGTAAGCCTGGTTTCAGCGAGTATGTTGTGTCAGACACCAGCCGAACACTGACAAAGCAGAGCCTAATTATTCAGTAAGAGAAAGAATACTCGGCTAATATTTGGGTCATCGACAAATTTCGTCCCTATGTCCATAGCCGTCCATTTTATGTTGTGCCCAATCCCCACGATTTGTGCTGGCTGGCCTCTCTGAAAGACCCATCCGGGCGCCTTGCTCACTGGGCTCTCCGTCTCCAGGAGTCTGACATTCATGTCAGTTATTGATCAGGCCTGAAGCATACGGACACGGATGTTCTTTCCCGCTCGCCATTGCTTAGTGATATCTCGTCTGACCACGTCCGTGCTTACGATTCGTCGAGTCTCGCCACTGACGACATGGCTTCCGAAATGACCGCGGATCAGTGCACTTTTGGATTTTCTTTCAAGTCCTACTTCCAGTCATTCATCCAAAACGCTCGTCAGGCGAGCCCACCACCTCTCCATTCGTGACGGTCTTCTCTATCGCCGCACTTTTTTGCTTGATGGACGGAAGTGGCTTCTAGTTATCCCCCGTCATCTCCGCGCCGACATTTGGGCTGCGTACCATGGTGACACACAGTGTGTCCACGGCGGCGTATTGAAAATCTGCACGTGCCTACGTCTGCGATTTTACTGGCGTAGGATGTTCCGCTTTGTACGACATTTTGTGCACGCTTGCGAGTCTTGTCAACGCCGAAAATCACCTCAGAAGTCTTCTCTTTCGTCGCAGCAATTACCCTGCCCAACTCGTCCGTTTAACCGCGTTGGCATAGATCTCTATGGCCCTTTTCCTACTAGTCCCGCTCGAAACCGGTGTATCATCGTGGCAGTAGACTATCTTACTCGCTACACTGATACATCACCGTCACCTCTGTGTGCGCACGAGACGTTGCTTTGTTTCTTATCAACAACTTGATCCGTCGCCACGGGACGCCGAAGGAACTACTCAGTGACTGCAAACGCATTTTCGTGTTCGACGCTCTTGAGGCCTTAGTGAAAGAATGTCGCATCATTCACGGCACCGCTACTTCTTGCCACTCTCGGAAGAATGGCCTGACCGAATGCTTCAACCGTACTCTGAGTGACATGCTAGCCGCGTATGTCAACGACACTCATTCCAACTAGGACCAGCTCTTTCGTAACCAACGCGTATAGCACTGTGATACAGACCACTACTGGATTCTCTTCCTTCTTTCTTCTTTACGGGCGCGAGCCAGCGTGCACACTATTTTCCTTACGCTATTTTTCCTTACTGCCCTGATGTCTTTGAATCGACACCACTTTCGGATGCCTCCCAGCACGCAGAAGAATGCCTCAGCTCGCTCGTTCGTTTACAACGGAAAACAAGTGGCAACAAAAACACCACCGCGAATCAAGGCGAGGCTTCTTCATATGCACCAAACTTTCTGGTGTGGCCCTGGGTCCCTGCCACAACCGCCGGCCTTTTAAAGAAGCTTTTTGCTCGATATCACGGTCCATACCGAGTCCTCCAACAAACATCTTCTGTCAAAATACGTTGTTGAGCCTGTTACGCCCTCTGCGGACTTGCGTCGCCGTGGACACAAAACAGTTCACGTGAACCGAATCGAGCCCTACTACGATGAGTCTGTCCTTTCGGCTCCATAAGTCGCAAGGATGGCTCCTTCTCTACCCGGGGGGGGGGGGAAATGTAGTGTGGTAATCTTCGTCATCATAGCCACTGATACGCATCGCGTGCTGGCGAACTCGAGGACGAAAGAGTTGGTCCTTGTCTTTGTGATTCGCTATGCCTGACGCTCCGCTGCCAGTTCATGCTTAACAGCTGAATCCATCTGCGCGGACTGAATAAACACCCCTGCAATATAAATTAAGAGCAGAATAGAAACAAGCACTGACCCTTGTGTTACATATGATAGTGCATATAACTTGTTCTATACGCAACTATTCATGATGGCAATGCGCTGCCTCTAGCTAGTTGAATGAATGTGCGCTCAATTCCTGCAGCAGTTAGTTCCGTGACTAATTCTTGGTATGAAACGACGTCAAACGCTTTAGAAAAATCTAAAAGCACTGCATCTATTTAACCTCCTAAGTTAAGTGCGCTACTCAAGTCGTGAGTTATTTCTCCCGACAGTGTAATTTTGGATGGACCTGACCAAAACCTATGCTTACTATACGAGGGAATGCAGTTTATTTTTAGATGCGTATTGATGTCTCTATATATGACATGCTCCATAATTTTGCAGTATGTACTAATAAGTGATAGTAGGTGAAACTGTTAACTTGCAATTTTAACCGGTACTATTCTTGCACATAATAGGTACTATTCTTGCACATTCGCCAATAATCTGGTATCTCACTGGTATCTATAAAAAACTGATAAATTATCCTTAAGTACTTCGCGACCAACTTCGCGAGACACCGTATCCTTTAGAAAAGCGTTAGAAATTCATGTCAGATCTGCATGACGTATTTAGTGGTTCGTTAAGGAGGGACAGAATGCCCTCTTCAATTACACATATATCTTGCATTGGGCAATCAATATGGTAAGCATCGAGTAAAGCGTTGGATGTAGTTTGTGTAAATACTGACTGAATAAAGGCATTAAATTCTTGTATTGCATGATTAGATCAAATAAGTTATTTTTCATCACATTTAATTGTGATATAATTGATGTCTCTCTGACTAAGTATTGCCAAAATTTGCGGGCATATTTATTCATACAAGAAGGCAGATTGAAAATAGCAAACGAGTTTATGCTACAATAGTTTTGTTGTTGAGCGAAGCAATTAAAACTCGAACCGCCCCAGGCAGCACCTGCCATCAGTCCAATAATAAGGATTGAATGGGAATTACTGGCTCACAAGTAAGGTCAATGGTGCCAATGAGCGACCAATAATGTCACAGCCACGCTAAAGCATACCCATTATTGGCCCAGTGAACTTCATTCATATCCGTTATTGGCAGTGAACCGGCTAACAGCGATCAATAATTCCCGTGCATATTGAGGAGCTTGTCATTATTGTATACACAATGTGGCAACCTGGTCATTATTGGACAACCAGATTTAATAGTTTGCCAATATCTTCCACACGATGGTATATGCTAATAAATATTGTTGTGTGAATAAAAATGGCTTCTCAATATTGCAGATATCAAGGTATACAGTAGTCAATAATGTCCAACCAATTTTAGCAGCTTGATAAAATTGTATATATCTTGGTTTCTAGTGGTCAATATTATCTAATGATCCTTGATGGCTGGTCAGCATTTCACATATCATGGCATAGCTTGGTTAATATTGCTTGGCCATTATGGTTCTCTTGCGAACATTGAATATATATTGGCATAGATTGGTTAATATTGTCCCACCAACTTTGGAGGCATCCTAACATTGTATATATCTAGGTTTCTAGTGGCCGATATTGTCTAATGAGCTTGGATGGTTGGCCAGCATAGCACATATCATGGCACAGGGTGCGCAATAATGTTCTGCCAGTATGAATGGCTTGTCAACATTGAATGTACTTTGGCATACAATAATCAATATTGCCCAAATAGCTTTGGTGGTATACTAACATTGCATATTTCTTGGCTCATAGTGCTCAATATTGTCTAATGAGCTTTCATGGCTGGCCAGCATTGCACGTATCATGGCACAGATTGGTTAATATTTCAGGCCATTTTGGTTGTCTGGTCAACAATAAATAAATCTTAGCATATATTGGTCAATAGCGGCCCGCCTGTCATGGCGGCCAGACAACAATGTATAGGCTCCGTGCAGGAGTAACTGCGGCGCCGACGAGAGCGCCCCTCGCGGCGGAATGCGATGAGCTTGCGGGAGACGCCCGCGCGAAGCTCCTCCGAGCGTGTGTGTTTGTGTGCGTCGGTTGTGGATTGCGTCAGGAACATGCCGCGTTCTAACGTGAATTGCTGCGTTGTGAATTGCCACACCACTTACACGAACTCACCTGGAACAAGTTTCTTTAGGTTTCCAAGCAAGCCGTACGAAGCGAAGCGACGGGAACGCTGGATTGCTCTTGTCCGACGACAGAAGTGAGTCGCACCAGCATCCTACGAAATGTGCGCCGCTCATGTGTTGTTGCATTCATTTGTTTACAGTTCAGGACGCTATGATGGCTCTCTTTACATTACTGTACGAGATACAATTGCTTTGATAGCCATAAGCGAAGTTGGAATGAGACTGCCTGTTATTCTCCTCAAACTCGTAACAGGGCTGTAAACATTACCCGTTGAATTTAGAGAGCTTATAATATGCAATTTTGTGTACATCTTAGCGTTTGCTCTATTGCAAGTAGCCTTAAGTGGCCTGATGTGTTAGGTTCGCGTTATTTTTATGTTGTTATTGCGGCTCCATCGTCGCTCAGGCGTTAGGCGCTGGACTTCTGTCCCGACAACGCGGGTTCCGCTCCGCCTGCGGCAGCAGCGTTTCGATGGAGTCTGGCACAAATAGTTCTACCTCCACAGGTGTCTGTTTGTCGAGGTGTATGTTGATCGAGAAGGGTAGGTGTTTTTAAACACTAAACGTGTGTTCTGTGCGCTGTTAGTGCAGGTTAAAGTATCTTAGGTGGTTTAAGTTAGTCCGCAGACCTCCACTACGAGGTGCTTCATGACACGTGTCGATTCGAGGCACCCGACCACGCAGTTTACGATTTATTTCTTGTGGTTGTTGCCCACACAAGTTATTTTGTCCACAGCAAAGACGGCGCGGGCTGCCGACCTACTCCCTACACAAGGATCTGCAGTAAACACTTTGTGGGCGGTGTAAAGGCAAATGAAGAGGGGCATCCAGCCTACTACCCCTCCATAGTTCCTGCTACGTACAGGGCAGCACCTGGGCCGCTCTCTGAAGACCGGTATGTCTGGTAAGAAGGGATCCACATTAATATTATAACAGAGCTGTTTGCAACAGGTACTGAATATATTGTGTTAAATTTTATGTGTCATTCAACTCTATTTTGACTAGATGAACATTTAAATCGCTGTTTAGCTTGTAAATGTACTCCAATCTCACTAGGAAAAGAGGAAGGCAAGAGCAAAGGATGCTGCGGTGCAAGCAGGCTGCTGAGGTGCATGGACAAGCAGCTGAAGCGGTAATGAAATTCATTTCTGCGTTGATGAAGTCGGTTTTTTTTTTCAGTCCCCTTTTGTCCATTGCCCACGTTTTTTGTACAGCAAAACTAAAATAAAAGTTAATTTATTCATTCATTTACATTTCATAGGCTGCTGATGTACAAGAGCAAAATGTGGAGGCCATAATTCTGGAGGCTCAAAATGATGGCAGCGGCAGCAGTCCTGTGGCTTCTGACAGCAGTCAAGGCGCTCAGTCTGATTCTCCCCATAGATTTGTTCACGTAAGAAAGCATACCCAATGTCAGAGTTGAGGTTTAAGGCCCGGGTCCTGTTATTGATTAGTAATTGTTTTTTAACTTATTGCTTCCAGGTGTCAACAATGACAGAAGATGGGCACTCGTCCTTCAGCAGTGAATTCACCTTCACTTCTGAGTTGGCCGATGGACATGCGTCATGTTATATTAGTCACAAGAGGGTGTACACTACAGGCGTGGGAAGTTGTAGCACTACATTTATTGACAAAAGCTGTGGGCCTTTATATAAACAACCCATTTTTGCTGGCTACAGCTCACTTACCGAAGATGAAGAGAAGTTTCATGCTTTAACAGCTGTCAGTTTTAATGTTTTTGCACTTCTTTTGAGGGTTTTGCCACCCATGAGGAGGGCTGTGAGAGAGTTGTGCATTGAGGACAAACCTGTTATTTCTGATGAAGTTACGGCGCGGCGTTCCATTTCCTGTCCTTGGAGCTCTTTTTGATGTGCACAGAACTACAGCAGCACGAATCTTCAAGGGAATGCTCTTGAATTTGAATGTGGCCACAAAAAGCTGGGTCTACTGGCCGTCACGAAATGTTATTCAGTCAACTATGCCACCTGCATTCAAGGAGCACTACCCAAGTTGTAGAGTAATTATTGACTGTACAGAGCTTGAAACTGAAATCCAAAATGAAGTGGAAAAACGGAACCTATGGTATTCACGTTACAAGAGCAGGCATACAATCAAATACCTAATTGGTATTGCACCCAACGGCCTTGTCACTTTTGTCTCAAAAGGATTTGGAGGCCGGACTACAGATTCAGTGGCAACTGTTGAGTGCGGATTTCTGTCATTGCTAGAGCCAGGGGACATGGTCTTAGCAGACAAGGGTTTTCCTGTCATAAAGACAGGTGTTGGTACCCAGAAAGCGACATTGGTAATGCCACCGTTTGCTAGTAGTCAGCAGTTCACTGAATCTGAAGTAAATGCAACATACGAAACTGTCTCAGTGAGAATACATGTTAAAGGGTCATTCAACGACTGAAAATATTTGATATCACACAAAAGATTCCGTGTGAACTCACAGCTTATGCAGATGCAATCCTGCATATGATAGCTGTAATAACCAATTTGAAAAGTCCTATCTTTGCAAAAGAGTGAATGGGTTGGGGGACTTGGCCTGCAAACGACATTATATGAAGTTTATTTATTGCACAGCCACATATATCTATATTTTGGTGCAAGCATCACAGTCAACACATGTACAATTTGAATTATGTGCAAATATCACAGTTTTGGCAGGGCAGATCACAGGAGGTTGATCACGTTATTGATATGTCCATGCTTGAATACACAGGAACGGCATACTTCCAGCCCTTCCACGTGTGTGCGCTTTTGTTTTGCGCAGTCAACATTTTCATTCTTTAGGCTTGCCTCACAGGGCTGCACATTCATGCAACGCCTTTAAAAAGTGCTGAAAATAAAAGCGCCTCAGCTTTGGCACTGCAGACAGCAAGAAGTCACTGTCTTTCTTGACAGGTATGATTACCGTGTCTGCGCTCGAGTAGACATAAAAGTGGCACATTTGGAGTCCCAGCACATGCATGCACATCTGAACTTGAGTGAAGTACTGGTGACTACGGCGTAAGGAGATGACTTCATCGCCACACAAGTAATTTAGCAAAGGCTTATTCTTCAGTGTGGTGTTTCTACGGCTGTAGGGGCACTTTATTTCAAGCAGGATGGTTTCTCCATCTTTGTCTCTGAAAAAAAGGACACGCTGGTGTAGTCTGAAAAAAATAAATTTGCGGAACTTCTTACCTGAATATTCCGTCTGGTGAACATGCCAGCCAAGGCTCCTCGGAGCACACAACTAACCCGAATTCTGCGACCGTCACGTCGTACTGTTTTTCAAATGCTACACGAGCTTTTGGCTCCATCGCCAGTCTATGCTGTACAGAGGGACCACTGAAGAGCACCTCCATTACCATGCGCTTTGCACGGTCATAAAGGCCCTCCTCAGGGCAGGTCAGGATCCTGTGTGCCTACAAAAATTTTTTATCACTGATAGTAAATGTTCATTCAATGTATCGAGAAAAAATATTTTTCTGTGCATTCAAAATAAGCAAGGTGTCATACCTTTGTGGCAGTAATTCTGGGAAACCTTTCGTTTCCCCAGAGAGCTTTGTTTACCAATGTCCGCGTACATAAAGGGACTACATCCTCTGGTTCAATTGCCACGTACTTATGGTAAACTTGCAGCAGTGGGTCAGGCAACCTACACCGGGAATGTCAAGAAGAACTGATCAGAAATTCTGCATGTTCATGCAATTCATATCACAACATTTTGCTCTGCCTAAATGGAGGACTACCCTAGAATTAAAAACCATTGGTCAATCGTGCAGGTAAGAAAATTACTGACCTCTCGATGAAGTTCACCCTCTTCAGAATGAGCCTGCCCTCATGCAGTTCAGAAGAAAAGCAGTGAAATGTTTCGTAAATTCTTTCCCAATCAAATAGGTTTAATGAGGGTGACCTAGTAGAGACGGTTTGTGAGGGCTCAGGAGGTAAGCTTTGGGTTTCTGCACGTAGGGCATCCACTAGTGGGCAATTTATGCCATCAAAGAATTCAAGGACGTGAGTGACAGGAAAACTCTTGGCACGTACTGAAAAGTGAAAACGTGATAATTATTAAATCCGCTTCAATCTAGCAATCTTGTGATAAAAATTTTCAGTCAGATGAGTGTCGTGATGGAACCCTACCTGGCGGTTTCAAGGTGCCTCCAACTAGTGAATGCTTGGGGTAATATTTCCGGGAAGCAGGCACGCCCCATGCTCGTGGTCGGCTTGTTTTGCTGTCGCCTGTGGTGGTATGCACAAACAGCGCGACAGCAGCAGCGTGCTTGCATTTCCCAGCCACTCCTGCCTGACAATCGCATCTCGCCGCCGGCACCCTTCTGTTTCTATCAACCTAAAAAATTTAACTTTCAGCTCTCAAACCATGCAATTAATAATTGGGCTACTTACGTCAATCTTGACAGATCTCGCAGGTGCGTTGATTCTTGTTTGTGGCACGCACTTGGCCGTGATTTCGGGACCTCCATCATGCAGCAGCTCTTTCACGTCATACACATGATCGGCTTTTAAAAGGAGTCGTCCTTTACGAAGGTTCCCGCCGCGGAAAAAACAGCTTAGGTTGTTAAGCTCGCCGAAACCGGTCGCCAGTAACGTGGGAACGCCGCTCGAAATGGTTCACGGTGGCTCACAAATCTACCGCGCTCGCATTCGCGCGCGCGCGCGTCTTGGTTGGTTGGTTGGCTCACATGAAGGGAAAGGCGCAGTATCTGTCACACTTGTGTCTGTGGACACCTGAACCGCGCCGTAAGGGAAGGGACAAAGGAGGGAGTGAAAGTGGAAAGCATCACAGTTTTTTGTCGCCGCTCGGTGGCGCTACCAGTCCGCCGACCCGAAGGTACCACCGTCTGGGTAACTGCACGGAGCATATACATATCGCGTTATATCCTTTAATATTGTTAATGACTGTGGTGGCTAGCCAGCATTGCACCCTAATCTAATAGATTGCGCATTAACGTTCTGATAATATGGATGGCTTGTCAACATTGAATATATCTTGGTATAGATTGGTCAATATTGTCCCACCAGCTTTGGCGGCATCCTAGCATTGCAAATATCTTGGTTTCTAGTGGTTGATATTGTGTAACGAGCTTTGATGGTTGTCCTGCATTGCACAATTCAGGCGGTGACAAAATAAACGGCAGAATGAGCTCTCCCCGACACAAAGACATTTTTCAATTTTTATGTATCCCAATCTGACAGTGTTCTTGAGCTAATTTCGTCCCAACAATTTTTGCTGGCCCGGACGTCAGTTTGCGTTCAAGTGTAGAAGCTATTCATACGCCATACGTAATTTGGGTACCATATATATTGTTATGAGGTTTATTTACACAGTTGCTAGGATGCGCTGGAGACTAGCACACCGGAGCGGACAGACCCAGCTTCCTCTTCCTCTTCTGCTTAACCCGCCAAACCTTATCTTCCTCCAGTACTGAACGGCGAGTAGCGCGTGACACTGCCCCCTTCGCAGACGATGCCCACCGGGCGAGTCAAGCTTCGTGACGCTAATAGAAGGGCTTCATGCGGGCAACGTGGACTACTTGAGTCTTCCGAGAACGACGAGCTTGGGTAGTCAGGCGAGAGACTGCAAAGTTTATTGCGCTGAGGCGTTCCAGTACAATGAAAGGGCCAGTATAACGGTGCAACAGTTTCTGGGACAAACCGCGCTTACGCAACGGCATCCAAAGCCACATCAAGTCACCAGGAGCGTAATTGACATCTTGATGACGCTCGTCGTAGCATTGCTTGTAGCGTTCCTGAGAGGCTAGTGTGCGGAGTCTAGCGAGTCGACGAGGTTCTTCAGCCAAAGAGAGAGTATGCACTACTGAAGTTTCAGCAGGGACTGAGAAAGACAAAAACTTGTCCAGAGTACTTCGTGGAGGTCGTGCGTAAAGACAAAAAACGGACTGAAGCCTGTCGGTTTGTGCTTAGCAGTGTGTTAAATGCGTATGTTATAAATGGAAGGACTTCATCCCATTTTTTGTGGCCGGAGTCGACATATATTACGAGCATATTGCTAAGCGTACGATTGTTGCGTTCGGTAAGACCGTTTGTTTGTGGGTGGTAAGGAGCTGAATGGCGAAAATGGGATGAGCATAGGCAAAGAAGTTCTTCTACAACTTCTGCCGTAAACTGTCGCCCACGGTCGCTCATTAACACACAAAGAGGCCCATGTTGAAGAATGTTGCACCGTAGGAAGAAAACCGAGACATCAGAAGCAGTGGCTGACAGTAGGGCAGCAGTTTCATAGTACCGCTTAAGGTAGTCTATGCACACTATGACCCAGCGGTTTCCGTAGCAGGAACGGGGAAACGGTCCTAGAAGGTCAATTCCCGCCTGTTCGAATGGGGTTCGTGGTGGCGTTATAGTGTGAAGATGACCGGGTGGAGAGCAGATTAGGTGCTTGAAACGCTGGCACTGGAGGCAGCTGGCTACATAACGTTGAGTAGCTTCACGCATCTTAGGCCAATAAAAACGTTCCTTAGTTCTGTGCAATGTCCTGGCGAAACCCAAGTGTCCAGCTGTGGCATCATCGTGCATTGCCGGAAGAACCTGATACCTATGATTTGTAGTAACTACCAGTGGAAACCGCACACCTACTGACGAGTAGTTCTTCCTGTATAGTAGACCATCACGAATGCAGAATGAGGTCGTAGGTTTTCTTTAACTTGCGGCATCAAAAAGCAGCGCCAACTCTTTGTCATTCCGCTGCGCAATCTTAAATTCACCAACAGCGGGGAAGCGCGGTCAGATAGCAGCTATATATTCATCCAAGATCTCATTGTCGCAATCAGTAGTTTCAAATGGCGACCGTGACAGTTGATCAGCATCCCCGTGCTTACGGCGGCTCTTAAAAGTCACAGTAAAATTAAATTCTTGAAGGCGCAAAGCCCACCGCACAATGCGTCTACAGGGGTCACGAAGGACTACAAGCCAACATGAGGAATGATGGACCGTCACAATTTTAAATGCACATCCATAAAGATATGGCCTAAACTGTTGCACACCAAAAACAACACCTAAGCATTCCTGTTCAGTTACTGTGTAATTACGCTCAGCCTTGCACAAAAAACGGCTTGTTTATGCAACGACATGTTCATTGCAATTGTGGCGCTGTATGAGGACTGCACCAACTCCGACTGCGCTGGCGTCAGTGTGAAGTTCTGTTGGAGCTGACAGAAGTGGCGTAGTACAGGTCCTGATGTCAAAATAAATTTTAACTAACGAAAGGCGGTGTCACAATCGGCAGTCCACTTCAAAGGCACATCTTTTTGCAGAAGACAAGTAAGGGGGTATGCTAGATCTGCAAACTTCGGAAGAAAACGCCAGAAGTAGGAGCAAAGCCCGAGAAATCTCCTGAGCTGTTTAACAATTTCGGCGGTTTAAAACAAGTGACAGCTTCAATTTTTTTTCGGATCACGCCTTACCCCATCCTTATCTACATCATGTCCAAGTACCACTGTCTGGCGTTCTCCAAAGCGACATTTCTTGGAATTGAGTACCAGACCAGCTTTCTCAATACACACCAAAACAATCTCCAATTGACTGTTGTGTTCCCGAAAAGTAGTCTCGAATATTACTACATCGTCCAAATAGCACATACAAATGTGCCACTTCATTCCGTGAAAAACTGTATCCATGAATCTTTCGAACGTGGCAGGAGCGTTACGTAATCCAAAGGGCATAGTTTTTGTAAATCAAACGTTTTTTTCAGTGTAACAAATACCATAGTGTAAAATAATGACATAGAAGGGCGACGCTGATTTGTTCGTTCAGGCTTGGTTTCAAAACACAGTTGCAGCAACATTTGATCACAAACGACGTTTTCGGCACTTTCATTACCATCAAGGTGACATGGTAGGCGCTCTGGCGACGCGATCGATTAGCGT
Organism: Amblyomma maculatum; assembly: GCA_023969395.1. NCBI lineage: Eukaryota > Metazoa > Arthropoda > Arachnida > Ixodida > Ixodidae > Amblyomma > Amblyomma maculatum. Next base: position 506,736 of record JAJIZL010020697.1, on the reverse strand, counting down.
CGTTTCTATGACGACAGTCATCATTTACACAATATTGAATAACTCGAGCTCGAAGAACGGGACAGTAGAACTAAAGCATAAACATATTCACAAGACATAAGCATAATGCAGTGCTTTTTTGCGCATTTGTTGTTTTAAAATAATTTTAATAGTGTATCATGATTATCGTAGCCTGTATTTGAGTCTGCGGCTGCGCCACAACTGCAGTACTTCACAAAATACTACCTTGTCCAAACTCGGCAGAGCTAAATGCCCAAAATTTTGTTTTGTTTTCTACCCTGTTTGTTATAGTCTAGCACATGATCTTTTTGTCATAAACAATCGTATTCACGGTCTGCAAAATAAACCATCGCTGGAGCCTAACTCTTCTCAAAGTAAAACATGAAAGAGCTCTCTTGGTAAGTCCAAGGTAGCCCAGAATGTGGGGCCCTAGTAGGTCCGATAAAGGCACGTGGTGCTGGGGCAACAATCATAAAACCTGCATCGGTCCCATGTGGGGCAGAAGTGGGCAAGCCCAAATGGGGCTTGCCCATGTTCCTGCTCCATGGGTCCTAGCGGAGTTGCCCGGGATAATGCAGAGCACATTCCTCCATCGAAACCACAAGGGTCCCTTGCCGGATATTTGAGGGCAATCCAACCTAAATGTGGGCTTTTTATGGGAAAACCGCCATAGATCCCAAATGAGGCCGCCCCCATTGAATCTTTGTGGTACCTACATCGGCCGTAGTGGGGCAAAAAAAAAAACGGACCCTGCTGCCCCAATCGGCCCCTTGTAGATTCTTTGAGGGCAGGTGACATATGAATAAGAGCTCAATTAGGGCAAGCCCTTGTAAGCCCCAAATGAGGCAGCCTTAGCTAAAACCGCTTTAAGTCCCACATCGGCTGTATGGGGGTGGAAGGCGGGCGCGCCCGCATGGTACCAAAATTGGTCCCTTGTGGGGAATTAGAAGGCACGTGCAACAAGTCGGTTCTAGGTTCCAAAACAACACCCAGCCCAATTTGGGCTGAACACACAAAACTGCTTTTTATCCCACAAGGGCCGTAATGGGGCTGGATGGCGGGCAGGCCCACATGATACCACAATCGGTCCCCTGTGGTGAATTAAGGCACGTGCAACAGCAAGTGGGCTTGAAGTTCAAATACAATACCCACCCCAATTATGGATGCCCACAGAAAACCGCTGTAAGTCCCAACTCCTTCGTAATGGAGCTAGAAAACGTATGTGCAATTCGGCAATCATTCTTTGCAATAATTCTTTTGATGTGGCCCTAAATTACTATTATAGATGATTTGTATAACAGTTGTTGCCATTTTTACTCGTTAGGCATATCACATGGCTTTAGTTCTCGCGCTCATGCAAATTGCGCTAAAAATACTACAACATGCTGGTTACTAACTGTTGCCTCTTATGTGGTTGCTATGGACAGCCTGCACCTCTCGGCACAATATTGCTATTGAGAACACACATCTTCATAGCCTGAACAAGATGTACCTGACGTCATTTAGGCTAGATTATTGATTATGAATTATTGTAAAATTTAATATTGTGGTTGTTTAGAAAGGGCAGGCATGTATAAAATAATTATGTGCATACATATTGATTGGGGAAACTTAGACTAGGGCTTCCCATCAAGTACCTGCGTCGGACCCCTATGAGAATAATGGTGCAAGACCAAGTGCAACTTGCGTTATAGAACCCGCATCAGTCCTATGTCATTATCTGAACGGCTAGCCAAAATAAAATATAAATGTTCATCCAAAGCGGCTGTCCGAATCGGTCAATACGTAGGACCATCAGGGGGAGTTGGCGGGATGTGCCCTTTTGACAATGCGGGAAAAATGTGGGCAGGCCCGCCAGCGCTGCTTGCATGGGTTCCTAGTGAGGCCCATATGGACTTTATCGACAGCCCTCTTCAGGCCTACGTCGGCCCCACTTGCAGCGCCCACAATGAGCCCACCGGGGCTGTCCTGCATTGCCTACATAGTACCCACCGGGTCCCCACCTTCTAGCTCACTTTGTGCTATCTGGGGTATTTGGTTGCTTACTCAAAACCGTGAGCGTCAATGGCAAAGGCGTATTGTTCATTTGCTATTTAGGATCAATTTCTTAATAAAGTTCAACGGTATGATGCACCACGCAGCAGAATAGGCGCCGACACATAGGAGACACTCCTGCGTGTCATCGCCTATTCTGCTGCGTGGTGCATCATGTCGTCTGACCAACTAGCTCGACTTTCAGCGGTATTCAATGGCAGTTTTCGATGGAGATTCGAACTACCGACAGATATAGATGTTGTTACATGCCGCATTGTTTAGGTGCAGTGCTTCATCGAAAAGTGACAAATATGTTGCCTTCCTTTCTTTTAAATCCAGAGTAACTAAATATGTTAAAAACTTTGTCGAACTTTGTGCTAGCCTTTTACTCTGACTAATACGCAAAAAGAAAAAAACGGGAGTAAAGGATGTCTCTCCTCGACTATTAAAGTACAGCTTAAGCCTCCTTAAGGTTTCGACTGAACGACCAGCATAGGCTATCTTGTGCAATTTCTCCAGCAGTAGGTTCCCAATAAAAGCTATAGCAAACAAATGAGCTTCGCTGTTAAATGAATGCGACAGCTTCGCCACCTCGGTATTCTTTTTCTTATTGCCATCTTAGACAACACCACAGACATCTAGATCAAAATGTACAATGCATGAGCGCCGCGCAAGAGTACATGATTAGATAAAAATTTACTAATAGGTGCCAAGTCATCAAGACTGCTCTCCCGCCCAGACGGTTCGCTTTGGTCTCGATACACATATCTAATCAGCGAAACGATTCACATAAAGTTATGACCTTTCGAACGTAATTTCACATCTGCATGACGAACATCCATCCTCGTCATTCACAAACTGCAGAGGGCCAAGCCATGAATGTATCAAAATGCCTTCGTCTGTAGTTTTAAACATGCATGTACAGATTTTTATACAGGGTTATGGGTAGCTCACATTTGAGTCAACACTCAAGAATGTCCCTATATAAATGGACTCACATAAATCACTTAAGGCTCTTTCAATTATTTTCTCTTTTTGCAAAAGTGTAAATTCGTCAAAGCACTTGATTCATTTCTATTCAAGCTACCTCTAGCGTATCGCGTCCAACCTTTATAAAAACAATTTACACTAGTGCCTTGAGTGCGAAAGCCGAATACACACCCGTGCACTCAACATTTTGTTTGCGAATTCAAGGCAAAACCTTGCCGCCAGACCCTTTAACATTCAGTTTCAATTAAGTTTGCATCGGGGGGGGGGGGGGGTTATACTGAGCGCACAAGGCATTCATCGCAACACCGACATACAAAATAAAGAGGACACCAAGCGCGATTACTACACATATTTAATTAGGTGAAACCAGCCAACATATGTAGCCTTCGAATGCATCATTAAACCTTGCAAAAAGACAAGGGACAGGGAAGAAGGCGATAGGACAAAGCGCTTTGTCCAGTTGCCTTCTTCCCTGTTCCTTGTCTTTTTGTACGATTTTATGATGCATTCCAATACAATTCACAGACTAGCTCGCCTCTCACTACTGTATATAGCCTTCTCGGCTAATGCCCACGCGTTGAAGGCATGAGCGAAACAATACGATTCTCGTCAAACCAAGCCTGTCAAAAATAATGTCTCAGCCTCATAACGAAAAACCGACCTGTCACGGGTATAGTTGGAACCTGTTTTTTTATGTAAAAGTTGCTAGAGTTTCACGAGCTGTCTGAGGTCCAGCTCAGCCCAGAATTCTCACCTCAGGGAACCGTAGTATGCAACTGGTGTAAGCCCTGCTGTGCAAAAAAAAACATTATTCATCTTCATAGTTTTCAACGTCTTCTGCATGCTATTTTAGTCGGTAATTCATGCAACGGCCCACCTGTACTGTGTAGTATTTTCAACAAGACAATAAAATTTCATTAACGACATTGGTGGCGCACCTAACAAACCGCTGGCGATGCCTATTCTTTCGCACGTTATGGAAAAGAATAGCTGGGCTTGCTTGCTGAGGGCTGAAGATACCACCAGCAAATTTAACCGGTTTGCCACTTTTTCAATCCCTGAGCAACTTTGCGACGTAAGTACACAACAGGCCTTTATTTTCTTCATTCATGATCGCACTAGCCTTCATCTTCTTCAGAAGTGTTTCCGCAACTGGCACTGAGACCGACTCAGGGAAGCCGCCTTCAGCAAGCTTCTCCAAGTGGTTATTAAAGCTTGCTTGCACCTCAAGCATACAATGTTTCCGGAGCGACGACTCCAAGCAGAGATTTGCGATGCCCTTTTCACCATATTTAAGTCGTTAGAATCATACTTATAATTCCCGTGTACATCTTAAAGAAAACGATATGTTGTTTCTTCCTCTGGCGGCGCCTGAGCACGTCATCAGGGGAGTTATTCATGGAGTGGATCCAAACACACCATCAGAGGAGCTTCTGACAAACATCCGACTACGCACACGAGGGGTCGAGATCGTTCAAGCACGAATGTTGGGAAAGTCTCGCACGGCAGTGCTAACATTCATAGGCCCCATTCTCCCCCGCTACGTCATCTATTACGGGGGAGAGACGGCATGTTACCCATATCGATAAACCCAACAGATCTGCCAAGACTGTCTCAAGGCAGGCCACAGAGCGGATGTCTGCCCAACACCCAACGCCAAAGTATGTCGGAACTGCGGCCTTCATGAAGCAGAGGAAAACCACACCTGTGAAGCCAAGTGCGTGGCCTGCCAGGGAAACCACCCAACGGGAGACGAGGTCTGCAAGCAGCGCCTCAGGGCACATATCGGACGTTATAACAACAAAGCTAAACAAAGCAATCACAATCAGCAGCAGAAGCCCCCAAAGTAGCACTTCAGCCGGAGAGATCAGCAGATCAAGCCGATGGAGCGCCGCTGGTTTTCATCGGAGGAGGAGGAACAGCAGCTGGCAGAGAAACAGACCCCAGTCAGGATTGAGATCCAAGAGACGGGGCTTGACAGCCTACTATTCCCAACAGAAGACACAACAGGTTAGGCCCAACCAGCAGGAACCACCAGAAGCGATAGGGGCGACGCCAGACAAGCTAGAGCACGACACCAAAAGGGTAAGCTGGGCTCAGGTTGCCTCTCCCACTGCTCTAAACGGGTATGGTTCATGCCAGGATTGCACTAGGCTCGAAGAGCAAAATAGACAACTGAAAATCAAACTATCAGAACAACAGAAACGCCTTAATAAGGTAGAACAACAACTACAACAACTCCTACAAATGGGTCAGAAGCAAACTGCCCCCCCCCGACCGTCATCAATAGTATCGGTACAGCCACAACCAGTACAAAATGCTGTAAACATCTCCGCATCTCAAACTCAACAGGCAAGTGTACTACAAACGCAACGGCAGAAACCGCTTACACAAACTCTCGGACTTCACACTCAAGAAAACACACCAAGCATTCTTAGTCAAATGCAATAAATGATTATTCAAATGCAGCAGACCATGACACAACTAACCAAACAACTCCAAGACCAACAAATTGCTACGAAAACTCAATTTGCGGCAGTTCAAGAAGAATTCAATCCGAAAATTTAAATAATAACTCAGGGGGTGCGAAAACGCACGGGAATCCCCGATGACCCTCGACTAAAAGCCCGCCGAAGGTCCGCTGGCATGACAGATCTCAGCGACTGCGAGTCAGTGGCGAGCAACGCTGATGGCTGCCACCCCTAACCGGCAACCAAACCACCTAGAGCTCTGGCAGTGGAACTGTCGCTCCTTCAAGAAGGAACGCAGCTCCTTGCAGATGTTTATTCAAAATCAACCGATACCTCCGGACGTCATCTGTCTCCAAGAAACAGGATGCACAACATACCTCAAAGGATACCTCACATACACCCATGACACGGCACCTAAAATAGCTACACTAGTGGCCCCCACACTAACAGTCGTACCACACGACCTGCCCTTCAGTGAAATTAATCAAGTTCTCATCGAGGTCATCTCTCAAAAAAAGAAGAAAGCAGAGTGTGTTTATCCTAAACCTTTACAGTCCTCCAAGCAACACGCAGGAAGATTTCAAGCCACTTTTACTGGAATGTACACGCATAGCGGGAACGAACCCAATTATTATTAAAGGGGACATAAACACTGTACATACGGCATGGGGCTACCACAAGGACACCCCGAAGGGAACCAAGTTGTTGGAAGCGGCTGAGCAGCTGGATCTCTGTCTTATGACGAACACCATGTCCCCCACTAGAATAGGAAACAGTGTAAGCAGAGACACCTGCCCAGACCTAGCTTACACCAAAAACATAAGACATTGCATCTGGACCAATCTACAAGAAACACTCGGCAGCGATCACAAAATCCTTAGGTTATCCCTAATGACAACCCGTATGAAAAGGAACATTGGCTCTACTGAAATAACGGACTGGGATAAGTTCAGACAAATTAAACCGCCAAACGACGGCATCACAACAATTGAAGATTGGGTTCAAAGCCTAAAGGATGCTCATGAAAAAACGACCCAGACCCTCAACACAATGACAAAAACCCCAGAAGTAGACAGACATCTCCTACATTTATGGGAAGCCCGAAAAAGTCTATTAAAACGGTGGAAAATGCAAAAATAAATAAAAAACTTAAAATGAAGATAGCACAGGTTACGGCTGAAGCACAAGAGTATGCTATAAAGCTCGCCAAGCAAAACTGGGCAGATTTCTGCAATTCGCTAAAAGGTACCCTAAGCACGGCTAAAGCATGGTCAATATTAAGAAGCATGATAGACCCCCCAAAAACCAAAACGGCCACAAGAAGAACCCTCCACACTATAGCCCATAAATACCCGGGCACAGATGCAGAGTTGATCACCGCAATGCACAAGAAATGGATAGCAGACCCTACTCCGGCTTGCCAAACTTCATATGCGGGTCAACCAAACCACTCCCTTGACTCCCCCATAACACTGGCGGAGGTCTACTCAGCCGCCCGTACATTTACAAGGAACACTGCCCCTGGAGGAGACAAGGTCACCTACTCCATGATTAGGAACTTAAGCACCGAACATCTGCAAGACCTAACGAAGTACATCAACAAAGAACTGTGGGAGAAGGGACAGGTCCCATCAGCTTGGAGACAAGCGGATATCATCACCATAACAAAGGCTGGAAAGCCACCGGCTGTGGAGAGTCTCCGTCCTATCTCCCTCACTTCTTGCCTGGGAAAACTCTATGAAAAAGTAGTCCGTCTCAGGCTCCAAAATTACATCGACGAAAACAACATCTTTCCTTCCTGCATGCTGGGCTTCCGCAAGGGACTCTGCACGCAAGATGCTTTCCTCCGGATTAGGGAAGAAGTCATCAACACCATACCCCGAAAAAGCGAAACTTTCATTCTGGCACTAGATCTCAAAGGAGCATTCGACAACATTGGCCACCAAACCATATTGCACGAATTAAACATTATCAATTGCGGGGAGAAAATCTTCAAATACGTGAAGGCTTTCCTCTCAGATCGCACAGCCACCATAGGAATTGGAGAGATCCGATCACCAAAAGTACCCATACCGAACAAAGGTACACAGCAGGGTTCTATAATCTCTCCAATGCTATTTAACATAGCAATGATAAATTTAGCAAAAAAAACGGTTGACCCGCAATGATATTGGCTTCACTTAATACGCGGACGACATCACCATCTGGGCTAATCAGGGATCCTTGGCGCAAAAAGAAGAAGCTCTGCTAGCCGCCATAGACCTAATCGAGGAATTTGCCGGGGAGAGCGGTCTTCAATGCTCCCCAGGAAAATCCGAACTTATCAGGCTACACAAAAGAAATTACAAGTCCCCAGGAGAAATTCAGTTCTCTCTAGGAGACCAGACAATTCAAGAGAAGGACAAGATCAGAGTTTTGGGGCTGTGGTTGCAAAGCAATTTGAGAGTAGATTATACAATCAAAACACTCAAAACCACAGTCAACCAAATTTCCAGAATGATTAGAAGGGTGACCTGGAAACGTCTTTGGGCACTCGGAGTGCACAACAACTTTGAGGAGCTCAAGGAGGCGGTTCTAGACAGTCAGAAACAACGCCTAACAACAACGCAGGCGGGTAGGAAAATCCTGTCAAAACTAGGGCTATGGCAGGCACTAAGAACTTCCGAGATCAAATCACAAATTCCCGACATCCACAAGAAACAACATCTATGTGAACTCGATACCCAAGCACATGCACCATAAGTTGCACACGGGTCGAAGGAAAGCCAGAGTCAAATCATTGGAAAAAACAATTGTCTAAAGACGCGGAAGTTGTCTACGTGGACATAGGGGCTTACGGCGAGCCTGGCAAGTTCACAATAGCTGCAGTTGACCACCAGAAGAGGCCAATTATTCAGGCTTCGATCTATGCCAAGGATCCTGCGGAAGCGGAATCACTGGCAATAGCCGTCACCATAAAAACACAAGACCACCAAAAGAAGTCATCACACGTAGTGACGGACTCCCAACAAGCATGCAGGGACTACCTGGCCGGAAAACCTCACAGAAGAGCGTGTGCAATATTACGTTCAATCTCCCAGACGCACACAATTACATGGACACCTGGACACGAAGGCCTAGAAGGAAATGATGTAGCGAATGATCTAGCCCGAGCTCTCACAAACCGGGCGGACCCCCATCCCTACCCCACCCCTCTCCTAGGACCCTACGGCGACAGGCTGGAGCACCTACGGTTAGAAAGAAGAATTTTCTCACCACCACACAAACAACTTCCTTCCTCGGACGCTATAGACTGGAGAAAAATACAAACACATTCCCTAATCTTCACATTTTAAATAAGATAAGCCCAACAAAATACACGAGTTACTGTCCTTGGTGCGGTTCAAGCCCCACACTCTATCACATCTCTTGGGAATGCCAGGACAAACCTGACCCAACGTTACTAGTGTCATGCCCGACACACGAGCAGTGGGAGGCGGCCCTGACCAGCGACAACCTGGACCAGCAAGCCTGGATTATCCAGCTAGTCCGCAAGTCAGCTGCTGCCAGTGGAGCCCTTGACTAGGGCCACCGACCACCCAGCTCCTGCGAATTCCTAATGATTATTTTTTAAAAGTTTTCTCTCTCTCTCTCTCTCTTGTTTCTCTTGATCACCTGACAAGGAAGGCTGAAGTGCACGGGTCATTGCTGTGACAGCCAGGGATGTAGTGTGATTTCTCTTGCAGCGCTTCATATCCAGAAGTAGAACTCCTCTTGAACCTCTGACCTATCAAATTTTCGTCGTTTATATTTATTCATCAAAGCTCTGCTCATCGAAGACAAAATAAGTGAGCTTGTTCCAATAACCACTCTGAGGCCAACGGCCCCTCATAAGGTTTTAGCCACACTGGGATAAATGCAGGCTATGTACGGCGGTTCGCACCCCGCAAATAGCGAATAAATTCTCTCCTATACATGGGTTCGGTAAAATTCACTCTGCATTGTGCTGCAGTTCTTCTCTTGTCTTCTTTCCTGTTCTCCAAGGTTATTTTGTTGTCACCGATACATGTCTAATCTACGACCCTGTGAAGTATGAGTGCACCATAGTTTCTGAAGCTCCCAGGTGCGCCATACTGCAATGCGCTATTTGCGCCATAGCACACTGACGATCTCCAAAGAGAGTTGTTCTGAGCCTCTGCAAGAAACGCCACGACGAACTGCGCCGCGTTTCGCTCCCGCCTCTCTTGATTCACTATCTAAAATTTATAGTAATCATCCACTAACTATGAAGCCTTCTAAACTCACCAGGTTAATTAGCTTCACCGCAGTAGTGCAGTGGTTAGGGAACTCGACTGCTGTGTCTAAGGATGAGTGATTCAATGTCAGCCACGGCGGCCGCCATTCGATGTAGCCGAAGAACAAGGTTCTAGTGTGCTGTGCGACGTCAATGCACATTAAGAACTCCAGATGGTCAAATTTCCAGACCCTTACACTACGGCGTCTATCATAGCATTAGACGCTCTGGAACATTCAAAACCGTAGACCAAATCAATCTAACACCTTTCTCACCTTGATGTGCACATCGTCTGACAACTCTATTAAACACTATAATGCTTTTTTAGGCTTTTCGTCACCGCGGCCGAGAGCCTGTAGTTGTCCAGCGCCTCAAGTCTCAGCATGAACCTGTTGTCCTGCACGTACATGCGGAAGAAGGATGGCATATACTTTGCCCGGAGTTTATTATTCAAGGCCGACTGATCTCTGGCTGCTCTGGGCCCCCTCCCGTTATCATGTTTCTGCAAACACCGATATTGACGCCGTGAATTATATTCTTTGTCAGGACGGGAATTTAGCTGTTACATTATTGCCTGCAGTACTCTATTTCATGATAGCGTATTTGTGTACCAGCGGTGTATTTTTGGAGTTGTTTACACGAGGTGCAGATTGATAGGTGTTGACTAAAGGCCGCTGCTGCGGCCAATCTGTGGCACGTCAGAAAATTTACGTAGTATGTTTATTGAATGAATTCATTGAATATTTTTTTTTGCACTATATTATTGATACTGCTGCTGACAATAATGCTGCAGATAACCAGCGCATGCGTAGATAGTCCCTCTTTCCTTCTTTCCCTCCTTTCTTTGCTTCTCTTTATATTTCTGAGCCGGAAATAAAGCGTCGTCTTTTCGCTCTGCGAATCTGCCTGGTTTAATCGCGTAGCTGCCGGCCTTTCGCCGGTAGAACGCAGCAGTGGCGACGAGGATTCTGCTGCAGCAAAGAAACCAGCAATACGCCCAAGCACTACAGTCACGCAGAAGGAACCCACCGCCAAGGATCAGCCATGGCACACAGGCTACCGGAATTCGAAGACGAAAAATATAAGTGGCAGCCGTACCTTGTCAAGGTTCAGTCTTACTTCGAAGCGAACGATTTGATAGACGATGCTAAGAAAAGATCCCTGCTGGTAGCGGCGCTTGGAACGAGGAAAATAGAAATTTTGAAAGCGAAGGTAGCACTGCGAAAGCCTAACGACCTTACCTACAAAGAAGTTGTGGAGACGCTAAGCAGCTACTACGACCCGGTACGGAATGAAATCTCTGAAAGTTTCAAGTTCTTCCATCGCTGCCAGCAAGAAGGGGAATCTGTACATGCATTCATTGTGGCAATACGGCAGATGGCACACAATTGCAATTTTGGAACGATGCTAGACAGAATGATAAGAGACCGTACTGTGTGTGGTGTCAGATCCAAGAATCTGCAGAAGCAGCTGTTAGCGAAGAAAAATCTGAATCTCGAACAAGCCGAGGCTCTTGCCCTCGCCGCAGAGAACGCTGAACGCGATTCGCAAGGGATTGTTACTGACGAAGAACAAGCGAGATTGCTAAAGCTCTCTGGCCAATACCAATCGCGCACGAACTCGCATGGCGTGCAACAATGCAAATGTTGCGGTAAGCTTGGTCATAATACAAATGCTTGTCGACTAATCAAACGCAAATGTTTTAAGTGTGCACAGCCAGGGCATTTAGCGCGAATGTGTGCGGCAAATGAGACAAGCAGGACGCTAGCACTAACAGCACAGATGCCAGAAACCGGAGAGAGTGATAGTAGCGCGTCCCAAATCTGGTCCTTGACCACCACGCGCTCTCTTATACCCCCCATCAGAAAATCGTTTGCATGGAATGGCATTGAAATAATGATGGATATTGATACCCGCTCCCCTGTTTGCGTCATTCCGAAAAGCATCTACCAAGTGCACTCCAATCAATGGCCGCAGCTGCAAAAGTCGGAAGTACAGCTTTCATGCTATCTCGGAAAGTTGCCACTCCTCGGCACACTGACCATGCCAGTTTCCTATGAAGGTACCACAGTACAATGCAGTCTGACGGTTTTAGACTGCAATGGCCCCAGCCTTTGCGGTCGGGACCTGCTGAAAAAATTGACAGACGAACGCATTCAGGTGCTGACCATGTATTCGGAGCCTTCCGTATCAAAGCAAGCCAGGGAGGACGTGCCGATGCTGCTCCAGCAAAACTGCGACCTGTTCACTGAAGGCGCTGGTCTCATGAAAGGTCCGCCAGCCCGACTGCACATCAAGGCCGGAGCAAACCCCAAGTTCTTTAAGGCAAGGAAAATTCCTTTTGCACTTCGTGATAAAGTGTCTAAAGAGCTTGACAGATTAGTCTCGGCTGGCATAATATCACCAGTTCCTCATTCTGAATGGGCAACGGCCATCGTGCCAGACTTGAAGAAGGACGGAACAGTGCGCATTTGCGGGAACTTTAAGATTACACTAAAACCTGTGTGCGAGGTTGAGCAGTGCCCCTTGCCTGTCATAGACGACATTTTTGCAAATCTATGTGGAGGAAAAAAATTCAGTACTTTAGACCTTCGAGATGCTTACAGTCAGGTTGAGCTAGATGAAGACTCGCTGAAATTAGCAGTGATAAACACACACAAGGGGCTCTTTTGCTACAACAGGTTACCATTTGGCATCGCATCAGCGCCAGCGATATTCCAACGAAAGATTGAATTGGTGCTGCAAGGACTAAAAGGGACTCAGGCTTATCTAGACGATGCCCTGGTAGCCGAGAGCAGCGATGCTGATAACGCAAATCTGCAAGCGGTGCTACAGCGTTTCCGCGAGAACGGTATCAAACTTCGTTATGACAAGTGCAAGTTTGGCGAACAACCGGTGACGTATCTTGGTCATCGTATTGATGTTGAAGGGCTACACCCCCTCGAGAAGCACGTGGATGCAATAAGGCTAGCCCCTTTACCGCGAAATGTTCCCGAGTTGCGATCCTTTGTGGGAATGGTTACGTTTTACAACAAGTTTTGGCCAAATCTTTCCCCTATGCTTGCACCCCTGTACAGCCTTCTTGAAAAAGGTGCAAAATGGGTTTGGCACGAAAAAGAAGACGCGGCATTTAAGAAGGCCAAGGATGCTTTGTGTTCAGCCCCAGTGCTAACGTACTTTAATCTGCCGCTGGAGTTGATGTTGGAATGCGATGCTTCACCTTACGGTGTCGGTGCTGCCCTTTTCCACCGAATAAATGGTGAAGACAGGCCAATTGGCTTCCGATCACGGACGCTCACCTCAGCTGAGAGAAACTACTCCCAAATTGAGCGAGAGGCTTTAGCCCTGGTGTTTGGCGTGACACGGTTTCGCGATTACCTGTTGGGCCGGGAGTTCACGCTTGTAACGGACCACCGCCCCTTATTAGGTCTACTCCGACAGGATCGTCAAACTTCTGTCATGGCTGCCGCCCGAATTCAGCGCTGGGCGCTTTTGCTAGGGGCATACAAGTACAA
>JAJIZL010020697.1:414070-493443 GCA_023969395.1 Amblyomma maculatum | reverse complement strand
GCCCGAATTCAGCGCTGGGCGCTTTTGCTAGGGGCATACAAGTACAAGCTCATTTGTAAACCTGGAAAACAGATGCTAATTTCTGACGCTCTAAGCCGTTTGCCTCAATCGCTGCAGGAGCCGCAAGCGGAAACAGATCTGTCGGAAATGGTGCTTATAATCGACGAATGGGACCAACCAGCGGTTTCCCACTAAGAGATTCAAGCGCTCACAGCAGCTGACGGGCTTTTGCAAGAGATATGAAGGTACGTGACTAACGGATGGCCCTCCGTCGTAGAAGGTGACAGCAGGGAAGTGGCGGAATTCTGGAAAAGGAGACATGAGTTGTCTGTGGAGAAGGGGCTGTGGTACTGGGGGCATCGTGTGGTGATACCAAGTGCGGCGCGTGAGAAACTGTTGACGATGCTACACGAGTCTCATCAGGGTGCGTCAACCATGAAGACAAGGGCGAGGGCTAAGTTTTGGTGGCCCGGTTTAGATCAATATATTTGTAGATTGGTCTCGAATTGTCGAAGCTGTGTGCAGGCTTTGCCCATGTCCCCTAGGAATCCTGTCAGCTGGCCGATTTCAAGAGAGAGGTGGTCACGGCTGCATGCAGACTATGCAGGGCCTATTGGAAACAAAATGTTGTTGGTAATTGTCGACGCACACAGCAATTGGATAGAAGCCATTCCAGTATCTCGAGCAACCGCTAAAGCCACTGCCGATTGCATGAGATCCTTGCTTAGCAGGTTTGGGTTTCCCCGCACCATAGTTACCGACAACGGTACACCCTTTACTGGGTTAGAGTTTGCGGTATTTCTACAGAAAAATGGAATCGAGCATATTCGTACCCCGGAATTCGCACCCCCAGAGCAATGGTCTTGCGGAACGGGCCGTAAGAACAGTCACGGAGGGTTTGAAGAAAATGCCGGGCGTGGAGTTGACAACTGCTCTGGCGAGAATTCTTTGTAACTACAGAAATTCACCACAAGCTTCAGGCTCTACTGCGTCCAAACTTCTTCTGGGATACCGTTTGCGTACAAAATTAGATATGTGTTTTCCTCCCAGGAACTACGAAATGCCCAAGCATTCAGAGACTGATTCCGCCAGTTGGTACTACACCCCGGGAGACGCAGTCTACGTGCGCAACTACGGCGTAGGAGAAAAGTGACACCAGGCAAAGTGAAATCGACGAGTGGTGCCCGTCTAGTCACTGTGGCTACTGAGGACGGAGTCGTTCGACGTCATGTCGACCAGATCCGAAAACGCTCATCAGACAGCGACGAAAGCAGAGAAGTACCAAATCCTGCAGAATCGCCTCCTGCGACCTTAGGGGCCCCGACAGACGAGGCTCACGACCTTCCCGAAGGGCCTGTTCCTAAGCTACACCGGTCCACAAGAACTAGAAAGCCAGTGGAGCGCTATGGCTATTAGGGGAAGGAAATGCTGCTGACAACAATGCTGCAGATAACCAGCGCATGCATAGATAGTCCCTCTTTCCTTCTTTCCCTCCTTTCTTTCCTTCTCTATATATTTCCGAGCCGGAAATAAAACGTCGTCTTTCTCGCTCTGCGAATCTGCCTGGTTTAATCGCGTAGCTGCTGGCCTTTGGCCGGTAGAACGCAACAGATACAATAGCTGCTAATTTGCAGTGCCACCGTCTTTGTTTGTGGTGTCTAAACAACTGAAAGAAATGATGGAGTTTCGATCCTCTAAAATCTTCTATTATGTTGCATGCTCAACATTACCCAATTAAGAAAACGCACAAAAAATTATTTATTATCTACAAATTTTCTGCGCGGTTTTAACCGGCAGCCTGTATTGACAACAGTTTAGTAACGCAAGTGTTTTTGGCAATTACCTTACAAAATTAGAACAGAATTCGACACTACAAAGCGTGCTGCAGAAAACACCATACAACGAAAAATAAGGCTGAAAATCAATATTTTTGACATTGGAACAGAAGTACAAAATATTTATTTCGGTTTATGACTTAGGTGTTGCCCCTTTCACGACTGGGAACAATATTGAAGCTATAAAAGCAGCAGAGAGCGTAGAAGGGTGTGATGCTTTTTGGCTCTAGAGGTGTGCTAAATGAATTATTCCAATGATGCAATTCAAACCAAGTGTAATGCTATTTACTCCCGTCAGTCAGTGCACTGAAAATCAATGATGGTTTGCTTTTGTGAAACAATATGCGTGGTTTAGTTCTATTTGTTCGTGCCTTTTAGAAGCGCATTCTCAGTTCACTCTTCTGCTTTAGAATAGTTCAGGAATTTGCGTACTACAAGAACGATTCAAATATTTACCCCCGACAACTAGTTTATTACGCCTTTCATTTGTGGTTTTATTTATAAAGACCAGGGTCATGCCCTTCATCTTGATTTTATTTATAAAGGCTAATGTCATGTACTCACTTTCTTAAGGCGTGTCATAAAGCGTAGATAGTACATCAAGCTTAATTCAGATACATAATGCCAACGTACATGCAAATGTCTCACATACTTCTTACGTCTAAAAGTAGGTAAATTATATTTTGTTACTTATTGCAATATTCCAGTATTATAAATCATGCTGCATAGGATGAAATGTTTTTATTAACCCAGGTAATGAACGCAGACTGTGCTAAATGTTTTTTTATTAATTTTCTTACAGCTTCTCGGTGGCAACATTACTCTTTCTTTGGTCGCCTTTTCTTACGGGGCAAGGCCGCAAACAGACTTTATTTGCGTTAAATCTACTTATTTAAATACAGCGAACGGGCAGATTACTCGCAAAGTATACTCCGAAAACGAAGACCCAGTAAGTTACCTTGCATAGGTAATCACCATTTCAACCTGATCGGTGCTGGCAGAAAATAATCAACGTACCGATTACTATGTAACAATGTGACAGAAATGCTTACAGATAACGCCGTGAGATATCGTTGCCTTTGTAAGAAAATGACAAGGAACAGAAGCGCAACAGTTAAAATATCATTCTATTTATTGTTGATGCTTTGTTACTTCCCAAAGACTCAAAAGCCATCACCGTAAAGATGTGCAGCGTACGTTGCTCAATTGACTAGAATGAGTGTCCCTAACTTGTTTAATAAAGTGTCATATTCGATTCTCATGTCATAACGCCAATTTCGTTTTAAATGAAATAATTTAATTTATTTCCTAAAATAAATTATGACGTTCCCAAGCTCGCCACAATTGTAAATATTTATTTCTGTCCTCATTACTTTTCCCAAAGAGGATAGCCACACGGAAGCCTGTCTTGTTAGTAATACTGGCTTCTCTCCTATTCTCTGTCCACCTATAATAAACCGCTGAATTTCGGGTCAAATTTGAGCTCTCTTTATGAATTCAAGTTCGCCAGGTTTCGGCAGAGAGAGCCTCCTCGCTGTGCAGTTACATGGGAAGTGTGGGTATGGTTCATTTAAAGCCACAATGCCCCTACCTTGATATGGGTCAGTTAAGGTTCAAATTGATTTGTTTGAGTGCAAGACAATGAGGCTGGGAGAGTGGCCATAGAGACGTGTTCTAGGTGACATTTCGGGCCTGATATGGGCGATATTATTACTGTGTATCCTGAATTCCTCTTTTGATGTCAAGGAATTCACGATCATTTCATTTCCAGTACTGAGCAGTTAAGGCAACCGTGAACTGTCGAATGTACGGGGTATCCATGCTAGTTTTAGCGAAAGGATAAAAATAAAAATGAAGTCGGCCAGAAAAACAACTTGTAAAGAGTTGCCAGCCATCTGGCGCACCACATTAAATTTTCATTTTGCAGTCAACTAATTATTAATTATTATTAAGTAATTACTATTCAGTTGATTGCAAAATGAAAATTTAATATGGTGCGCCATATAACGGCGGCTGTTTACAAGTGGTTTTCCTGGCCGACCTCATTTTTTTTATTTTTTATCATTCCTTAATAGCTAGCTCGCACACCCCGTATATATATATTTGACAATACATTTATATTTTGCAGTCGACTAATTAATAATTCATGCACGTTATCAAAGTTACTAGCTCTTGCGTTTAGACAAATATTGCGACCTGCAAAGTAGGCGAATAGCTTCTGAAGCCCCCAACCCCCCCGTGTTGTTTATTTCTGATAAAGCAAGCCTCAAGTGTATCATTTTTCTAGCTCTAAAAATAGGCCGTGTAATGCAAACAAAATGCTTGACAAATCATATTTATTAACTAAAGGCAATGCATCATTAAAAAAAACTCTATTTACTGAACAGGTTATTGCAAAACAAGAAATACATGCAGTGCGACCGGTGGTTCGTAGCTACATAAAAATGCTTTATCTGGCCCTCTTGAATAGTTTTATTTTTTAATCCTTGGTTAAAGTTAAATAGGGCATCCTGTATATGTGCATAAATAAATGAAATGCTTTAGAATTAGACTCCTCTGTAGGCGTCTCCTTTTTAGAGGGAAAAACAGCGCAAAAGACAAACATCAGAGTAAAGAAACACAAGACGAGCGCCGACTTAGAACTGAAAGTTTAATCAAAAAGGAGAACACAATATTAGGAAGAAGTGACCACAATATCAAGTAGTGGACAAGCAAAAACACATGCTGCTACGTAGAGTGCACGCACGCAATCTCGCTTTCATGCAGGAAAATGGATGGCTTACTAACGCGCAACCTAGTTTTTGCTTCATTGTGGTAGGCCTCCATTATCTCACGTGTTAAGGGAGTCGGGTGCTTATAGAGAATATCAGAATAGCGCAGTGAATGATAACAAGATTTGCCGTCACGGACGCGGTCACTTCTTGATAGGGTGGTCACTTTTTCCATATATTGTGTTCCCTCTTTGAAAAAACTTTCAGCTGTGAGTCAGCGCTCGTGTTGGGTTTCTTTGCTCTGGTGCTTGTCTTTTGCGCTGTTTTTCCATCCAATATGTTCCACCAACTCCTCGTTTGGCTATAGCCTTGTCTCCTTTCTTGCTTATCGAGCCGCTAGTTATCTCCCTTAAACAAACAGTATTCTAGATGTTACTGCAATAAGCATACAAATATTCCACGTGGTATTCTAAATAGAATCCTCCTTGCAAACGTCTGGTCACCTAATTAAACAAGCGTCGAAATATAACAGCTCTGTGGAAGTTTGTAAGGTAGAGGGATATTATATGATTATGGGGAAAAAAAAGAAGTCAGCGTCCCTGGAGAATCTTCGGTTCCAATGTTTTTGATGAATTAGTCTTAAAAGGGTTAAGGGTTTGTTGAGCACAAAAGAATACATGGCACTAAAAGCTCTGTTTCATAACTGCGTAAATATTAGCGTAGAATGTCAGTATATAAATGAACGTCAACCTATATGTGCTGCTGTATTGTTACGCTAAGTTCTATTTAAGTTGTACAGCCAGTTAACGCCATGCTGTATGCCACTTCTCATGATGCACCTGGAATGGGTTCACAGCTTAGCTATAACGCCTTGCATAATCATTTCAAGCCAGCAGATTATGAGCATCCGTACGCGACAAACAAGTTTTATCGAACATTTGTGGAACACACCCCTAATAAAACTGAATGTTCTTTTCAGAATAACCCTGAAGAATGGAAATCCATGTGAGTACAAAACCACATTCTTTTTTCACGAACTGTTATTTATAAAATTTTGCAGCATAATTTACGCCTAAATAGAAACTTGGAATGTTTTAAATGCCTCAATTACTTGCACTGCTTCTTCCGTGCACATCGAATTTAACCTGTTGCACTCAACGGGCATTTTGTCCCTGTACAGAAACCGAACAAAATTCTGGGCTCTAAAGAGAAAACAATGCTTCTTAATTTTAATGGTTACAGTGAAGAAATCTATGGATGAAATAGAACATTTATGCATACATGAGTGCATAAAATGTTATAAAAGTATCTAAAAGATAGTTGTTTGATTATTTTAAATACGAAGGTAAGCGGATTCAACATATTACAGATCGTAGATCTACAACTGAGAGAAATATGCGCAGGACTGATAACTGCAGTATTTAATGTTTATTAACACATCTTATTTGCCTTTTTCATTCTGGGGTTTGAGTATGGAACTGCATTTTCTTAAAACTGTTTTAAGGGTCTAAAAGGATGAACAAAGAGAACCTGATCTGCCTTCTCGCACATTAGTTTAATGTGAGAGGAGAGTTTAAATATTGAAAGTTACTGCTATTACCATAATTATAGGTCTAATGTATTCTTGCCATTCATAGCCAAGTATGGGTTTCACTTGATGTGTAATCTCCCCTTTTGTTTTAAGACAATGTATCCGAAGAATTTTGGCCGCCATGGATGCCTAGCGGTTAGTGCACACTGTACTGAGCCAGTATACAAGGGTTTGATATTGTCCTCAGCGGTAACGACGTTTCTTTAAGGGGAAACATCTGTCGCTCGTACTGTCCTTTTGTCCGTATATAAAAGTTTAAAGATCCCTGGAGGATGATACTACCAGATCATGCTACTACAATGTTCACCTTGCCTTGAGCCGCTTTGAGATGTCAGATGCAAGCAGACAAACCGAGTGCGTTCCTTTTTTTTTTCAAAAATAAGAACGTATTATCTTTGGAAAGTAATGTTAACAAATATACCAATTTTTGGGCTTCAACGTAAGGTATAAGAAGTTACTGCACATCTAAGCATGTTTGTTGTTAATAAATGCGACTGTTTAAAATATGAAGTCTTCTATGAGTATTTTGCGGGTAACCTTAACTTATATTACTCAGGACTAACGCTTTTTGCAGTAAGGATTTGTTATAGCAGTATGATTTTTATATGCAAAGGTTAAAGGGGTAAGATCTGCGCAGTGAAGGGAATAGTTTGTGCATTTTTGTTGGCTATTGAGAACGGAGATAAACATACCGTGTCGAATACTGCTCCATAAAACAGAACCTAGCAATAAAAGCCAGCATTGTTGGGCCGTTCTGCTCTTTTTGCCGCCGCCGGCGTGCGCTCAGAGGCATGTCATTGCTTCTTTGTTGAAGCCATCCACGTGTGTTAGCTAACTGGGCGCGTCGAGATCGTCTAGATAGGGAATATTTTAGCGCAAGTATGCATCCGCACTCGCTTGGATGATTGTCGCGCCTTTCTGGCTATCCTTCAGGCTGACGGAGATGGAACAGAGCCATGAAGTCTGGCCTGAAATAGAGCAATTAACAATTTTCTTTTATTTTTCCAGAAGACATATAACTTAAATGGAATGAAAAGATTTCCGATGGTCATAAGTAGTCGAAAACTTAGTGCGAATGTTATATACCATTCAAATAAATTGATATTTAACATCGGTATTGCAAAAACAAGCGTCCTCCGGCGTCTTCCAGTAGGAAATCAGCCAATGTTTTAGAGTTCGTTTTGTGGGGGACGCTGGCGGTCTGCGAGATTCACTTGAACTCTCACTGGAAGACACTGATTTCACTGGTACATCGGGAGCGAAATAATGAAATTACCTTTTTGACGTTGGGTGTGTCGCTGGTATCCACAACGCCACTGGGCGAAACGCTTGCGTTCGCTGCAACAGCACTGGCCCTATCATCATTTTGCGAATTTTCGTAAGTTCGGGAACTGGAAGCCGATAATTAAAGCTCAAATGAAATAATATTTTGCCTGTAAGCAAAATATTATTTTGCTTACACACAGCGGCGAAGTATAAACAGCAGAACAAAATAAATAAAACGAAAAACATTTAGCCTGCCGAGCGAGGGGCCTCACTCAGAAAAAAAGAGCATACATGGCTTGCACTGTATATTACATTACGTGTGCCTCTGCTTTCGCAATCCTTATTCCTGTATACGTACGAGCCAGTTGAGCCCTCGGTCATCGCACCATTACCTGAAGTGTTTACAAAAAACTAAGATTTATTTGCCAGGAAAGTGTTCTTGCTGCTCTGTTTGCGGTTTTGAAGCTGCATCATACTTTGAATTTTTGCGCTAGAGTTCCGTGTTCAGGGAATATTATATCCCCGGTAGCAGAGCATGGCAAAGAGGAGACGCTGGTAAAACGTCTGGCGATATGAAACTTTAATGCACAATAATTGCGCATATGCATAAAAACATTTATGCCAAGCCTTCATAGGAAGCAGTAATCTCCAGTGGCCAAGGAGTTGTAATCATTAGAACGGAAGCCTTGTTCTCTATATACTCAGAAAAATGAAAGCACGATACCACCAATACTTAGGTGGACTTACCATGTTGGTGTATGCTACAGCTCCCGACATTGCGCACTGGTTAGTGTATAGAGCTTAGAACATGTAGTGCTTTGTTAGAACGCCACCGGTGCTGCAGATTTTTTTCTCCAATGTCATCACTTTTTTCTGCCTTGGTTTCGTTTTTAGCATTGAACGTCCCTAAATCGACTGCGGCTACGATAGACGCTGTAGTGTACGACTTCATAAATTTCGACCACCCGGGGTTGTTATACGTCCACTGGCATCACAAAGTACACGGACTTCTCTCCATTTTGCCGCCAATGAAACGCAGCCGAAAGCTGTCGGGCTCGAACCCGGGTACTCCGTCGTAGTAGTGGGGCATGTTAACCACTTCACCACCGTGGCGCGGCACTTTTGTTTATCAGCTTTAATTGTACGCGAGGTTCTTTATTGATTTTGTGTTTTTAGTTTTTACCCAAGCCCTTTTTCTCCGGAGGACTAGTGACAGCTTTCCCGAGTGCGCCATATCCCCAGTCAGAAGCGCTATACTAGGCCCATAATCAGGTATGGCGCTGAGAAGCTGGGACCCGGCGCTGGATTATGCAATACAGATCCGACACAGAAAATTATATTTTTATAATTGATGAAAGCATGGTGCTCCGAGGGGCATGCAAAGATAAAATAAATTGTAATTAGCAGTATTCTGTGAAGAAAAACTTTTCTGTTCAGGTGTGCAGAAGGCTGAGTAGAAAAAGGAAGCCTTTTCTACCTGCACCGTGGAGAGAGGGCCGTTTTCATTTATTTTAGTATTGCGAGCGCTGAATAGGTTAACGGTGCGGTGTCGCTAACGTTTAAATAGGCCTCTTTCCTCAGGTCAAGGGCAAACAATCATCGGCTTGATTCCTGTCAAACCTTTTGCCGCATAGTGGCATAAAACCATCCGCGGATATTTATTGCTTTTGTAAAACTTCGTATTTAGATAAGCGCTGCTATGCCAACATATATAAGTACAAAGAAGACTGCAGATATTCCGAATTCTATTTAGTCGAGATACATGACAGCTTGTAGCTCAAGACAGAGCCTCCGGTAAACTATATATTTTGATAGAACCGACTGCTTAAAAGTAAAGCATTGACCCAAATCCTCCAATCCGAAATTCGTATTTTTCACTAGTGTCTTTGGAGCTGAGTGTGGCTTTCACCGTTTTACCGCGGACACATGCTTCATCAGTGCTCCTTTAGACCCTGAGAGCGTCAAGATCCCTTCATAACGTTAAAAAAAACTTTGATTTCATCTGAATATTTCGTTGCATGGTAAACGCTGCACTCATACTCATCATTTGAACATTTGTATCTAATAGTATCCCCTTCATGGATCACTGCCTTGTCGTGGCGGAGGGGCTTGCGAAACTCGATGAAGTCGTGAGCTCTGCTGTGTAGGGCCACCCAAGATAGACAGGTCACGGCAGAGAGTTCTGACAAAATGTGATTCACTCTCCGGCGGCCATTATGTCTTTTATTGTGGGCACGAATCCAAGAGAAGGAATGGGGTCTCTCTCATAGTAAACAGAAGAATGGGCAAAGCAGTGCTAGGGTACAAATCCAAAAACGACCGAATGATTTCACTTCGGATCCAAGGTCACCCTTTCAACATAACAGTTATCCAAGTCTATGAACCGACCACTACTGCTGAAGAAGCTGACGTTGAGAGATTTTATGCGGACCTACAATGCCGTTTAGACCGCACCCCATCATCAGACGTCGTTTTTCTCATAGGAGATTGCAATGCTAAGGTCGGGAGTGAAGAAATATCCGGAATTATAGGCAAGTTCGGTCTTGGCGAGCCAAATGAAGCTGGGCAGAGGCTAGTAGAGTTTTGTCAAGAAAACAACCTGACCATAGCGAATACTCATTTTCAACAGATCAAGAGGTGCCTGTACACATGGACTTCACCGGACGGTCTGTACAGGAATCAGATCGATTATATTCTTTGCCGGCAGAGATGGAGAAGCGCTATACAAGCAGCAAAAACAAGGCCTGGAGCCGATTGTGGCACCGATCATCAGCTTCTTGTTGCCAAAATTAAGCTTCGATTGAGGAAAACGCAGAAAACTAGAAGGCCTTTCAGGTATGATCTGGATCAAATTCCATTAGAATATGGTGTGGAAGTGAGGAACCGATTTCAAGAATTAAATCTAGAACACAGAGAGCCCGAAGACATGTGGACTGATGTTCGTGATATAATACAAGAAGTTGCTACTAAAGTAGTTCCAAAGCAAAAGGAATGCAAGAAAGCAAACTGGTTTTCTGAAGAGGCTTTTCAAATAGCTGAGGAAAGCAGGATGACAAAAGCTGTGGGGGAAAGAAATAGACACAAGATTCTCAACTCAGAATTTCAGAAATTAGCAAGGAGAGATAGGAATGCCTTTCTGAACATACAGTGCGAAGCAGTTGAGGATAACAGCCAATTGAGGAACACAAGAGCTCTTTATAAGACAATCAAAAATATCAAAGGAAGCTTCTGTGCTAAGCTGGGCGTGATAAAGGACAAATGAGGCAGGGACCTCACTGAAGTCTCAGAGATAAAGAAGAGGTGGCAGGAATACACAGAAGAACTGTACAAGAAGGACCCGAATGTGGAAACACAACCGAAGACGGTTGCTATTACTGATCTCGAGCCGGGCATCCTGAAGAGTGAAGTTGAATGGGCCTTAGCCAGCCTTGCTAAGAACAAAGCTAGTGGAATTGATGGCATTCCAGCTGAGCTGCTTCAAAACCTCAAACATGACGCTGTTAACATTCTGCATACATTATGCCAGAAGGTTTGGACAACCCTGCTGTGGCCACAGGATTGGAGGAGGTCAGTTTACATCCCCATTCCAAAGAAAGGCAGTGCCAAAGATTGTTCCAACTACCGCACGATCGCGCTTATTTCGCATGCTAGCAAGGTCATGTTGAAAATACTCCAAGGTAGGCTGCAGCAGTATGTGGATCGAGAGCTTCCGGACGTGCAAGCTGGGTTTCGCAAGGGCAGAGGAACTAGAGACCAAGTTGCCAACCTTCGCTGGATCATGGAAAAAGCAAGAGAGTTCCAGAAACCCATCTACTTCTGCTTTATTGATTATGCGAAAGCCTTTGACTGCGTAGATCACAGCAGATTGTGGCAAGCTCTACAAGAAATGGCAGTTCCAATTCACCTCATCTGTCTCCTCAGGAACCTGTATGATGGACAAGAGGCCGCAGTCAGAACTGGGCAAGGACTTACTGCTTGGTTCCCGATTGAGAAAGGAGTGAGGCAAGGCTGCATACTGTCGCCCTGCCTATTTAACCAATATGCAGAGTGCATCATGAGGAAGGCCGGTCTGGATGAGTCTTCAGCTGGAGTGAAGATTGCTGGAAAACATATCAACCACCTTAGATATGCGGATGATACCACTTTAATGGCAGAAAGTGAAGTGGAACTCAAGAGACTTCTGATGCGCGTACAAGAAGAGAGTGAGAAGTTTGGGCTTAAACTGAACATTAAAAAGACAAAGGTCATGGCGTCTTGCCCTATCACGTCCTGGAGCATCAATGGACAAGAAGTGGAAGCTGTGACAGATTTTCTCTTCTTGGGCTCCAAGATTACCTCGGAAGGAGACTGCAGCCATGAAATTTGGAGACGCCTGCTTCTGGGAAAGACAGCAATGGTTAGCCTTGACCGCCTAGTAAAGAGCAGAGACATTAGTCTGCCAACCAAAATCCGTATAACTCGTGCTATGGTCTTTCTAGTTGTGATGTATGGATGCGAGAGTTGGACTGTGAAAAAGGCTGACCGCCGAAGAATTGACGCGTTTAAATTGTGGTGCTGGCGAAGACTCTTGAGAGTTCCTTGGACTGCCAGAAGATCAAATCAGTCGATACTGTCGACCATAAACCCTGACTGCTCATTGGATGGCCAAATTCTAAAGTTTAAGCTCAGCTACTTTGGTCATCTGATGAGAAGAGAGGAGTCGCTGGAGAAAGATTTGATGTTGGGCAAGGTTGAGGGTCGCCAGAGAAGGGGTAGGCAGCGAACGCGATGGTTAGATGGCATCCTCGAGGCACTGCAGATGAAGTTATGTGATGTTAGGAAGATAGTGAGAGACCGGAAATCATAGCGTAACATGGTCCATATGGTCACGAAGAGTCGGACACGACTGAACGACTGAACTGAACTGATCTAATAGTATGCTTTATTGATAACCTGTCAGGCATGAGAGGAAACCATATAATCTAAAGAAAATTTTGAGATTACTTCTGTCCTCAGCGTTGGAGAAATGCGAAAGATTGCTCTGTTGCAATTACTATGTTCCTGCTTTGTGAGACTGGGTACCTCATTGCTTCTCTTTCAAGGATATTCTATGTCTCTTTGTCCCTTTACGTTTATTCATATCGTCTTCGTACAGGCTATCGACTTTTTACCTTTTGTGCAAGACATTGTTTATGTAATTGCGACATATGCAATCAACATGCTGATAGCTACTCATGCACGACTTAGTAATTATCTTGAAGATACGTTTTTAAAATAACTGTGCAATTTTAGGCGTGCCGTTATTCACCTTCAAACGACAAAATGTCGTTGAGGCGGCAACAAACTAAAAAGCGTCATAGATGAGGGGCAGTGTCTCCTTTTCACACTCCTGTGGCTCTCGGTCGCTTGCCACATAGACCCCAATTTTATTTCCTCGTTTTTTTTTTTTCTATAACCGGTTGGTTAATCTCGGTGCCTATCGTCACAATCGGTACTCCTTCTGCTGGACGCAATAACCGGAGAAACCTTCGGCTACGAGTTTTGCGTCTGACGAGCCATATAATGTTTCGCAATAAACTTTTTTTTCCCGATTATATACGTACGCTAAAGCAAGCTATTCTAAGGTAGAAAATGAACGCGCTTCGAGGTGATTCCTTCGCAACGACTTAATCTAAACTACCTTGTTTTCAGGGAGAGAAACGTCACGTTCTGGATTGAAAACATCAACTACGGATGGCACATTCTTAGTGTTTTAGGTGAGAACTTTCTGTATATCATAATAGCAACCACGTTTCGAATTTCTCTAATAATGTCATGAATCCTCCGCTTCTAGTTTAACACTATGAGGCGTATTTTAATAATTTACAAAATTACGCGCTTTCTGCACCGAGGAAACATGAAAATTTTACTGTTAAATATGTCAAACTGTAAAACACATTCGTGATAAGAAACCATTGCGCATTACATCCAGTCAATTGAATGCAGCTAGCACAGGACAGGGATAACTAGACGAATTATAAGAGACGCCTTTGCCCTTCATTGAGTACAGTCCACTGATGGTGATGATAAATAATGATTGCACTTTGAATTAAAAATCATTGAGAAACATTACTTAACAGTCATGAACATACAGGAAGGACGCACTTCCAGCATAATGGCGGCAATGGTGTGGTGTATGGAGCACTGCGAAAAGCTGAGGACATATATAAAGGGGCTATCTCAGCATTGTCTGACTTGCACAGCTGAAAGTATGCCCTACGCCAGAAAATGCACCCCGCGACATAACCTGAATAAATCTTAGAGAAAATAACGTGTCATAAAGATGCAAAATATCCGAATAATTTGAGTGGCTACAAAAAAGCACAGTTTTTGTTTCAGATTTCTTCTAAAAAATTGGAAATTTCGAAATATTAAACACCTGCTGAGAACAGCCTGCACGTTTTGAATAAAAAGTACCAATGCATTTATTGATTTTACCTTTACCTGGTAACCTTTAAAGAAGCTTAGGCCATGAGTCCCATATTCAATGAATTCCGAAATGCGCAAATTAGGTGGCCTAGTGCCAGAGGCAGCTCATATATCGCAAATGTTGAAGCGATAGCTTCACTACGGCAGACTTCAAGCCATCAATATGTCTGCGCCTCAGCCGTGCTGGTGCAGGAGAGAATAGCCGTTGTCGTGGTAACCACCGCAACTGTGATTGTGCTTCGCCTTTCCTGGCACTATGGGAGATTAGCTTAGGTGTGGCGGCCATTTCGGAGCCGGTGCTCCACCAGCTGCGCACGCACGTGATGTCACGGCACACCGCTGGGATGGTCTCCTCATAACTAAAGACATCTCCACAGGGAATTGAACCTCCGTTCCTCTGATCCCCAGCCGGGCACTTTACGAACCGCGCCACCCCAAGAGTTTTTTTTTATTTCATGGAAAACTTGCCTAAAAAAGAAAAACTTCATTTACCTAAATTTGTTCATGTATGAAGTTACCGGGCAGCTTAATATGATCCCGCCATATCTCTCGCCCAACTCTACACCACCATCAAAAAATCCAAATTCTGGGAAGCACGCACAAGCACCTAGGTGCAACCGCCAGTTTGGAGGTTCTTCGCTTGCAGCATATACAGTCCTCCGCAAAGCACACTGCTCACGAAACGCGGATTTGGATAATTTTGATGGTTTGCATACATGTCCATGCTACAACTTTTTTAAAGACTGAACAATTCCATCAACACAAATAGATCATAAGGCACAATAGAGGCTTTGCTAAGAGGCAAAAATTTATAGTAAAAGGTGTAATGTCCATCATAAGACTTTGTTGTAGAATCTCCGAAAAGGACATAGCATCGTGGGCCAGAAAAAAGCAATCAACAATTCTCTTAGGTACGTTGCAGAGACGACAATTCACCATCAAGGGAAAAAAATCTTGTCATGAAGGAATGCCTTGACAGGCAAAGTCGCTGTGCGATGGTTGGTTGTACAACTTTTAATTCCATCGGAAACGGGGAGTCGTGCGCCCGCGGATTAGAGGCTGGCAGGTAGAACTTGGCTTGTTGCGGCCTCTTCCGCCAGATGGACGGTGTGGTGCTGGATCGCAGGGTCCGCGCTTCGCAGCAGGGTATCCCAGGCTTCTCTACTTGTAATATTTTGCCCTATCCCTGGAGATTGTGGGCACCTCCAAATTATCTGGTCGAGGGTCCCTCTCGCCCCACAGTGTTTGCAGAGATCATTGTCCCTAAAGTCTGGTAGCGCGTGAAACGCCCAGACCGGGTTTATGAACGTATTAGTTTGTAGCCGCCTCCACGCGACAGCTTCTCTATTATTTAGTCTAACATCTGGCGGGGGTACAAGTCTACGTCCCAATTTATAATGGTCGATGATTTCCCCGTAATTTTGCAGACTCTCGTCGTATGCCCAGTGTTCGGGGGCTCGACGGCTACCCGGAAGTAGAGAGCTTGGGCTAGCTCGTGAGCCGCCTCGTTACCAGGGACGGCAGCGTGAGCGGGTGGCCAAATTAACTGAATTTTCATATTTAACGTTCTTTAGGTGAGGATTTTGGCCGCCTCCGGCGATATCCTCCCCTTCCCAAAATTTTGAATGGCAGTTTTGCTGCCGCTAATTATGAACTTGGCTTCTGTTCCTACGCAAGCTAGCGCTATCGCAACTAGTTTGAAAAACGTGTTTACGGCTGCCTGAAAGCACATTCGCCTAACATGCTTTAGAACAGACAAATACCCAAGATAAAGCTGCCGGCACAACGGCGTAGGGAACACACTCAGTAACAACCTGGGTTATCTTCTTTCTCGAAAGGCTTTACAGATATTCTATAGAGAAACGCACAGTGGTAAAATTAAAAGGGTCAACCACCTCCTTAAAGAATTCCCATTAAGCCCCTCTCACAAGCCTGTCCACACGGTGCGAATAAGTAAGGCAAATGAGGACAGAGATGCTTAAGGAGCACAGCTAAAAAAAAGGATGGTTCGCTGCTTTAAAAAAGAAAAAAAGAGAGAACAAGTTTTTTTCTTAATAACGTTGTTTATTGCCTCAGTGCATAAAGCAATATGTAAGCAAATTAAAGGGGGTAATAAATGAAAGAACAAAGCCTAGATGTTCTAATAAAGTTCAAGAAAGAGCGATGATAAGGCCCTTGCGTCCATGCAATGTATGAAGATGAGTTGTTCGGCGAACGACCCACTGCCGTCAGGTGCCGAATTCTTGTAGGCTTCAGTGCCGGGCAGACCCACAACAAGTGATGAATATCTGCCTCGTGATCTTCTCACTTGTAGACAGGACATCCTGGACGTTGATATAAATATCGATATTGAGGCCATGTTCGTGTGACAGCAGGTGTGAGGGCAACCCCGACCGGGATTCTACATAGCGCAACCTACTCGGCGTGGTTAAGAGACTGGGGAGGGTTACCGCACAAGAGCACGTGTGCAGTGCCGGAGGTGCTCCTTTCTTGTGAGAAGCGGAGTGGCATCATCCTTCGTAAGGAAGCGTGTCATTGATAACAGTAGAGTCGCGTGGCGGGTTGCATAATCTGCAGAGGTTTGCGAACTGAGTAGGTCACGTGGGACCCACTCAATTCGAATGGTTTGCGAGATGCGAGCCGCCAGACAGTGTATATTCTGGCAGATTTCTGGACGGCGACTGACGCGTCGGAGCCGATGAATTGCTTGTAGGGCGTCGGTGCGGATGACAATTTTGTCTCCAGGTAGTAAGGTCGTGACGGAGAGAGAGCGAAGAGCCTCTTGAACAGCAACCAGCTCAGCACAGAAAGAACAAGGAGGTTCTACAAATTGATATCTGGATTTGCTGCGCCTGCTTACAAGGACAAGGAATTGCAGTTGTCGTATCACATCCGTCAATGCTGGCATCTACATATTGTGGGGCCTTGCGCCACATATCTGTAAGGCCTGTGGCGCGCGGCGCATTCGAAGGCCGCGCCAGTTCCCAATGCTCCCTGCGCGGTGCTGTTTCCCTCTCCCCGCTTGCTCGGGGATAACCGGTCCCGCGCGAGGGGGCTATAAAGGAAGGCACGCGCCGCCGTCTCGCTCTCTCTTCGCCCCTGCTCTTCATTCCTGCTTCGCTCCTGGCGCTTCTCCACGGAAGACGACCCGCAGGCTGCAGCCTCCCCGGACGAAGACCCCGCAACGCATTGGACGACCCCCTGTGAGATTAAAGATGTTTGTTACACGGTCCGCTGTGTATTTGTAGTGCGCATCCCTCGGGCAGAGGAATCGCCCACAATATGTAATTATTGAGCCTTGGGGCAGTTTGGTGTCTTGCTTTGCGATCCTTTCACGAAGGGATGATGCCGCATAAGATGTTATTCGTCTATGAAGGTCAGTATGTTTGTTTTCGCTCAGATGAACAAAATTCCATAGAGGAAGAACTGGGGATGTCGGCGGCAATATGGTGTGCGATATAGCATAGGCCCGGAGTTCTCGCGGTGAGTGCAAAAGGGTCGCCTTAAGGCTACGAGCATCACGACGTTTCTGTACCAGTTCATGTTATGTGTTGAGCTGATCATTCTCTTGTAGTGCCACGACCGGTGTGATGCGGGGAGACAAGTGATGGTTCTCATAGACCATTTACTGCTTCTAGACGATATCCCATTTAACCCTTGTCAAGTGCTGAAACTATGCATGATAAATAAGGCGTGTCTGCAGAACCGCTGTCACCAAATGCCGTGCGACGTGGGAGTGATGTGGGAAACAAGTTGATGCACAAACAAGTGACCAAGGCCTCCTCCACCAGACTCTAAGGGAATGAAGAAGTTACGCCGCATGAATTCCCATTGAGAGCGCCATAAATATTGCAAATATTTTGTGTATTACTTGTACATGCCTCCTCCCACAATGCAGGACTTGAAAGACATATGCAAGCTTTGCAAGCAAAAATATTGTTACGGGGAAGTTGTACAGTCCGAAAGCTGTCGGCACAACTAATGTTCATGACAGCACCAATTTCACCACCTTCAGCATCGTCTTCTTCTCGGCGTCGGTTGCACTTCATCATCCTCAGCACGACTAGCGAATACCGCTAAGTAACACCACCCCCCCTCGGGAAAAGCACAGTCCCGGTGCGGTCTATATTGGCGAAATAGAACGCTCATAATAGGGCTTCAGACGGGACATATGCACTATTTCGGAGGTTGGTGCTGTGGACGAGGACTGCAGTTGCACAGATTCAACTTCGTATGTGACGTCGGTCGGTCACGGGGCGCAAAACACGGTAAGGGCCTGTGTAACGGGCCAATACTTTTTCACACAAGCCTACTCATTGGCACGGGAGCGACAGCAAGACGAGCGATCTAGGAGTGTAGTTGACATCACGGTGGCGACTGTCGCACCGGAACCTTTGAGAATCTTGGGATGCAGAGAGCCTGCCACGAGCTATCCGGCGGGCGTCATGAGCACGCCGACGGCATCACTGGCGTATGTACTGGAGGCGTCTGCCGCGGGTAGGGAGGTATCGAAGGACAGTAACGGGTGTAGGCTAAATAGCAACTAAAATGGAGAGTATAAAGCGGTAGAATGGACAGAAGAATTGTACGCGAAGGTCACGAAAGGGAGATGAACGTCCCAATTGCGGTGGTCGTCGGACATATACATGGCCAGCATGTCTGTGAGGGTACGGTTTAAACGTTCCGTGAGGCTGTTGGTCTGGCGGTGATAGGCGGTGGTAAATTTGTGGTGGATGGCGCACGAACGGAGAATTTCGTCAACCACTCGCGACAGGAAGCAACGGCCATGGTCAGCTAGTAGTTCGCGAGGGGCACCACAATGAAGGATCCCGTTTTTTAGAGGGAAGTCAGCGACGCCTGTGGCGCAGATGGTCGGGATGGCTCGGGTAATAGCGTACCGAGCACCGTAATCGGTGGCTACGGCGATCCATTTGTTCCCCGAGACGGAAACTGGGAAGGGACCAAGAAGTTCAACGACTACACTGGAAAACGGGTCAGTCGGAATGGGGATGGGCTTTAAATGGCCCGAAGGCAATATTGTGGGCTTCTTCCGACATTGACACAGTTCACATGCGGTATTGTACTGCTGGAGAGAGCGGTAGAGCCCCGGCCAGTAGAAACGTTTGCGCAAGCTGTCATATGTGCGAGATACACCCAGGTGGCCAGCCATGGGAGCATACTAATAATAATATTAATAATAATAATAATTGGTTCACAGGAAGGGAAAGGCGCAGTATATGTCAGACTTGTGTCTGTGGACACCTGAACCGCGCCGTAAGGGAAGGGAGGAAGGTGGGAGTTAAAGAGAGAAAGAGGAGCCGTAGTGGAGGGCTACGGAGTAATTTCGACCACCTGGGGATCTTTAACGTGCGCTGACATCGCACAGCACAAAACGCCTCTTCGTTTCGCTCGACGCTCTTCAAGGATGGTCGAACGCAGGTGCTGGCGATCGACGAACAAAAGGTCTGTGCCATCTGGTTGCATATTACGTCGGTATAGGGTGTTTTCGTGGAGCACAAATAAGGCGAGAGATGGATTAGGGCGATCGCAGGTAGGATGGAGGATAATGGAACGCAGCGAAGGGTCTAAGTGCTGTTCATCGGCAATGTTAGGAAAGGCCGAGACAGACAAGACACATGCGTCATCGTCAGTGTCGGTAGGACTAGGGGAGTCGACGGGATGGCGGGACAAGCAGTCGGCATCTTGGTGAAGCCGTCCGGAATTATAGATGATGGAAAAGTTATAATCTTGTAATCGTAGCGCCCACCGCCCCAAACGACCAGTAGGATCTTTGAGAGAGGAAAGCCGACACAAGGCATGATGGTCTGTTACAACCGTAAAAGGCCGACCAAACAAATAATGGCAGAATTTCGTTATAGCCCAGACGAGCGCCAGGCACTCTCGCTCTGTGATATAATAATTTTGTTCCGGTGTGGAGAAGAGGCGGCTGGCATACGCAATCACACTTGTAAAGCCGTGTTGTCGCTAAGAGAGTATAGCTCCTATCCCATCGCAACCTGCTTCGGTGCGGAGTTAAGTATTGGCGGATGGGTTGATATGGGCCAAGACGGGTGGAGTTTGAAAAGCAGCAGTAAGCTCCGAGAAAGCTGCAGCTTGTTCAGGCCCCCAAGAGAATGAAAAGTCTTTATTGAGGAGGCGGGTGAGAGGACGAGCAAGGGCTGCGAAGTTCGGGACGAATCGTCGGAAATCGCTGGATGATCGCGGAGTGGGAAAATCTTTGACGGCACGAATCTTTTCAGGGTCAGGCTGAACACCGGAAGCATTAACCAAGTGACCAAGAACTTTGATTTCTCGGTGACCGAAGCTGCACTTCTTGGAGTTTAGTTGAAGTCCGGCGCGGCGAAAAAGCGAAAGGATTGTAGAAAGGCGAAGGAGATGGCTGTCAAAAGTAGAGGAGAAAACAATTATGTCATTAAGACAATGCAAACAAGTGGTCCACTTGAAGCCTCTGACCAAAGAGTCCATTATGATTTCAAAGGCTGCTGGGGCATTGCAAAGGCCAAAAGGCATGACTTTAAATTGATAAAGACCATCAGGAGTGATGAACGCGGTTTTTTCACGGTCTCTTTGGTCGACGGAGATCTACCAGTAGCCGGAACGAAGGTGGATGGACCAAAAGTAGCTAGCTCCGTGCAAACTATCAAGCGCGTCGTCGATACGCGGAAAAGGATAAACATCTTTTTTGGTTATCTTATTCAAATGGCGGTAGTCAACACAGATTCTTCAACTGTTATCCTTCTTGACCAACGCGACATGGGATGTCCAGGGGCTACTGGAAAGGTCGATTACGTCGTTCGCTAACATCTTTTCGACTTCCATTTGAATGACGCGTCGCTCGGCAATCGAAACACGATATGGCCACCTGTATATAGGACTGGCGTTGCCGGTATCAATACGGTGGCTGACAACTCTAGTTTCACTCAATGGGCGGCTTCGAAGTCACAGAGGTCGCTGCAAGTGAGCAAAAGCTTGTGTAACTCAGCGGCGAAGTCAGGTTGGAGGTCAGCTGCAATCATGCTGGTAAGAGAATCAGGGCGCGATGTGGAGGACGAGGGAGTGGTTGCCGGGACGGCAGTAGGATAATCCTTAGTAAGAGCTGATATGGCACAGTCGGTCATCGGGGACAGCGCAGCGAGTGAAATTCCCATAGGCAGAGTGGACAAGCTGAAGGTAAGGACAGGGAGAGTGGTGCGGTTCTGAGAGATGCGCACAATTAGTTGAGGAAGGGTAACGTGCCGCTGCAGCATGATATCAGTAGTGGGACACGCGAGATAGTCGCCGTCCGGGACGGGTGGAAGGGCAGAGTGGGCGGTTAAAAAGTCAATGCGAAGGACAACGTCGTGGGGGCATTCGTGGAGGACAGTTAACAACACGGGGGATGGCGGCGAGCAATGGTAACTCGCGCCGTACCCATGCCAACCACTGCTGCAGGGCTACCATTGGCGACGTGAACTGTGGACCAGACGGCTGGAGTAAAGACTTTCTTGAGGCGACGGCGAAATGAGGAGCTGAGAATGGACAGTTGGGCGCCTGTATCAATGAGAGCCGAAACGGGAACTCCATCCACAATGACGTCGATACGGTTATTTTGTAGGACAGGGGTAAGCAGACATTTTTCGGTCCGGGTCATAAATACAGCGTCACCTCCGGGAGCTGCATTGGCTAGTTTTCCTGTAAGTGGAATTCATCTATATTGCCCGCTATATACTTATTGACAAGGAAACCTACTCCTAGTTTTCGCCTCTCCGGTAAACCTCGATAACAGAGTGCATGCCAATCCTTCAGTAGAGTATATGCCTCATTCAGCCTTCTAACCTCACTAAGCCCTATGACATCCAATTCCATACCCTCTAGTTCCTCTAACAGAACTTCTAAACTAGCTTCACTTGCTAGGGGTCCAGCATTAAAGGTGCCAGGATCAGTTTCAAATAGCGGCCTGTCCAGCGGAGTCAGGAATTCTTAGCATCCCCTGCTGCGTCACAGGTCTGACCACACATGATTATTTCCATACAACCCCGGCTCTCAGTCACCAGCGGCTGCGGAACAACTGACCACGGGATAAAAAGTAATGCCTGTATAGGTGTGAGGAATTCTTGCTTTCCGGCACTAGGTCCTTGAGCATGAGGAAGATTTTACGGTTACGATTTCCATATGCTCTCTACCTGGGCCCCACCATTTTTCATGCTCCATAGATTGAATCGTTCTTCAAGGCTCTATAGCTTCCACAATCATCCAGGGTTTTATATAGCGGGGAAGCCAAAGAAGATCAGTAGTACTTGCGTGCTGGCCAGTTGGTTAGCCAAAGGAGCTTAACCTTGACATTCATTGTACCCGGGTCGAACATCAAGCACTTATGTCGTTTGACAGGGAACTGCTTTGCTAACTATCTTCTGCTCGGAAAAACCACTCTCGCAGGTAACCATCAACACGTGACTAATTTGGTATTGACCAATGCAAAAAGTTTTCCAGAGGTCCAAAATCTGTGCGGGTGCGTGATAAAAGTCAAGTGCTCGGCAAGGGCCACCCTTCAGGGGGGCACGCAGAAATACGGTGTTAATGACATTACCGGTATACAGGCGTGGAAGGACAACTTTTTGCTAGTCTGTAGTATCTTCAGAAGTTGAAAGACTTCGGCCAACGGCCGATGCGCTGTTTTCAGCAAGACACATTTTAAGGCACAGCCGCTCAGAACAGCTTCTTCTTTCCATACGCCTCTCTTCAGGTCTCTCCTGATGCAAAAATACTAATCTTTCGCCACGCCAGGCATCGTGAGCAGCTCATCTTACTTCTTCTCTAGCGTGAGGAGGATAGTAGTGATGATAGTATGCTAGCAGCGCATTTCGGGAAAGCGTTTACTCAGGATTGGACAGGATTGGATTGGCCTAGAGTAGATTGGACTGGGTTCGATGGACTTCGAAGTAACTAGTCACTAGCTAGTACTAATTAGTCATTAGTTCTGACTGAGTAGTCATGTGTAATTACAATGACTGGCTATGATGTCATCACATGGTGACGTCGTCGGCTAGAATGCCATAACTGCATTTGATGTCATCATGACGTCCCATCCGGTCATGTTTACTAAACAGAAGTACCGTCATAATGACATCACAACCGGTCATGACGCCACGACTGATAATGACGTCCCCAGGCGAAGTTAACTGCCGGGCGTTTCATCCAGGCGTACGTGCGGCGCCGTTCATTTGTCGCTTCTCGAACGCAGACTCCATACAGCAGGTATCAGCGGCGTTTCAAATTGGTTTTCTCTCACAATTCTTCCTATGTGTCACAATGGTTTGCAGAGATATTAACCGAGTTGTAACGAAAAGGAGTTAGGTGAGACTGGAAATAGAAAGAAATGCCACAGTGGAGGGCGTGGAGTGAACATAGAGAGAAAGAAGTGCCGTAGTGGAGGGCATAAAGGTATCGCTGCACACTAGGTTCAACTGTAGCAAATCAGTAGCAATTTTGTTTCAGGCGCTGATGCCAATATTGTATTTATTGCGCGATGTTTACTTGTTGCACATGGGCAAAATGATGAAAACTGCCTGACTGCCTCACTATGCAGAGGAGTCCAATCGTTTGTAAAAGGCGTTCAATTTGAACCATGTTTCACAGTACTTCGTGTTGCTTTAGTCCGGTCGACTTCAAGCTAAGAAAAACTCTCGGATGTATCAATAAGCTTGAGTAGAGGCTGCATCAGTTTGATTTTGCAGCTTCGAATGGCATATAAAATAAGCAGAGCCAGTATTCTTTTTCTTCATTGGCATTATTAGTTTTTTCTTGAAATGATAGACTGTGTTTCATTTGATGACTACGTTGATAAATAATTTTGTTGTTTCACTGGCGATCTGTTTTTCACCTAAATAGTTTACACAAAAACGCGTATGCCTTGTTAAATATAGGGAATTAGGAATTTCGTGCTCATTTTGCTGCGCTTGAGCATTTACTACTGTCTCGGCACTAGCCGGTAAAGGTTTAGGTGGTGCTTCCATATTTCAAATATCAGGCGAACCTGTATAACTACTTACAGCACTATGCAACGATGACCGACTGTCATGGTACTATGAGTTTGTTTCTTTCTGGAGTTTACTCTTTCAAAGTATGCACGGAAAGATTGCGCAACCAAGTAAGCTGGAACGTTTGCCCGGTTTTGCTTATCCTTCATTCGATGAGATAATTGCGAACAAATAAGTTTTGCATTCTTAAAAACCGGCTTACATGAACAAAAGTATTTTGTGCAGTGCTTTAGGAAACATTTTTTTCGTTTTACTCCAGGTAAACACCCTTGCTGATCAACTTTACTGATTTTTAATCTGTTTTTTTTTACGAACATCAAATTTACAATGAAGTGACACACATACAGACACGTCATTTCTGGTCACATGACCCTTGCCAAACATCACATGTCCCAAGCACATCACGTGATGACAAGTACTTGCTGCTCTTAAATGACAAACCTGTTTGGTTTATTTGGACGAAGTCATCATGTTTTCAGATGTGTTTGACCTACATCTTAAACGGCTGTGAGCAGTATTGGACGCTCTTCGCTCGGCCGATTTGACACTAAAAGCGAAAAATGTCACTTTGGATATCAGCAGATGAAATTTCTCGGTCATGTGGTTGGCGCTTACGGTGTCCAGCCAGAGCCTGACAAAACAACCGCCGTAGCCAACTTCCCATTACTACCACGAAGAAAGCAGTCTTACGTTTCTTAGACCTGTGCGCGTACTATCGCCGTTTCATTGCTGATTTTGCAAATATTTCAAAACCCTTGACGCGCCTAACACGTGATGACGCCCGTATGTCTGGCCTTCCGAGCAGCAGGAGGCATTCACAGAGCTGCGCCAACGGCGGCACAACCCTCCCGTTCTTGCGCACTTCGATGAGGACGCCGCCACCGAAATTGACCCCGATGCCAGCAACGTCGGTCTGGGTGCTGTTTTGGTACAGTACCAGCATGGCGAGGAAAAAGTGATCGCTTATGCCAGCCGCACCCTTTCTCGGGCAGAATCAAACTTTTACACTTCTGAAAATGAGTTTCTCGCCGTCGTTTGGGCCACAATTAAATTTCGACCTTACCTCTACGGCCGTAAAATTAAAGTTGTGACAGACCATCATGATTTGTGTTAGCTGGCTATCTCCGAGACAAATCAGGACGTCTTGCACGGTGGAGGCTTCGTATGCAAGAATTTGATCACTCTATCGTTTATAAATCGGGACGTAAACTTGAAGATGCTGACACACAGTCTCGAACACCGGTGGAGTTCAGAACAGTAAGGACGAAGACGCCCATTTTTTGTCAATATCAGTTCCTCTGAAAGAAAAGCTCGGCCACGTCCTGGTCCAGACCTCAAAACTGTGATCGATCATGTGGAGCGTTTCGAGACTACAGTATCTCGACAGTTTGTTAAGAACTTCTCTTCCTTTTGTACGCGCGACAGAATCTCCTATAAGAAAAGCGCCGGCAACAGTGACCGAGCCTCTCTTCTGGTCATCCCTGAAGATCTCCGCGACGAAATCCTTCATGTTTGCCATAATGAACCCACCGCTGGACACTTGGGCTTTGCACGCACTCTTACCAGAATTCGCCAGGAGTACAACTGGCCCAAACGTGCCGCCAACGTTCATGGATATGTTAGAGGTTGTCGCGCGTGCCAGCGACGCAAGACACCACCATTGAAGCCAGCGGGTTTTCTGCAGCCTATTCCCCCAACGCTAGTACCAGTGGACCAAATTGGTATGAAATTTCTGGGTCCTTTTCCTCTATCGTCAGCTAGCAATAAGTGGATTATCGTAGCTACAGATTGTCTGTCACGTTACGCGGAAACTATGGCGGTGCCACGGTGCTACATTCTATGAAGTGGCAGAATTTTTCATGATGCAGATTGACCGCCGTAATGGCGCCCCTTCATACGTCATCACTGATCGTGGCAAGGCATTTACAGCGTGTCTTCTTGAAAAAGTTTTCCAACTAAACCAGACACATCACCGAAAACTACTGCCTACCATCCTCAGTGTAATGGCCTTGCCGAGCGACGAAACAAAACAATAACGGACATGCTCGCTATGTACGTAGATGTGCGGCATAAAACATGAGACGAGATACTGCCTTATGTCTAATTCGCATACCACACGGCCGTCCAAGAAATAATTCGATTCACTCCGTTTCGCCTAGTACACGGACGCGATGTACAGATGCATGCTCGAAGCTGTGCTGCCATGTGCAGCTGACAACCAGCTGCTTACCTCTGACGCAGAAGAATTTGCTAACTACGCCGAGGAAGCTCGCCAACTCGCCCGTAATCACATTACAAAACAGCAAGCATCAGATGCACGCTGATATAACGACCGCCATCGCTACGTCGTGTGCCAGCGTGGTGACAAGGCTGGTTGTGGACACCTGTCCGGCGCCCAGGCCTGCTATAAAAACTTCTCGATTGTTACTTTGGTCCTTACAGAGTGTTGCGTGGCCTAATCAGAGGTTACCTACGAGGTTATAACAGACGGCACTGTACCGAGTTCTTGTCATCAGTGCTCGTCTGACGTAGTGCATGTGCTTCACATGAAGCCGTATTTCACCTCTGAAAGCCGTATTTACCTTCCGGATCAGTTTTTTCTGTGAGCTTGCGTTTTTTTTACCGAAGGGGGAAAAGCGCCACCTGGGGGTTCGAGGTAGCGCTTGAAAGACGAAGAAGTTGTAGACTCTCGTGCACTTCGGCTAGCTAGGACTGTGGACTCTTGACTCTGTGTCTCTGTGTTACCGTTTTCCGTGAATCGCTCTCTTGACTGTGTGTCTTTGCCCTGTTACCGCTTCCCATAAATCCCTGTCTTTGTGACAATATGAAGGGCTCTTGCTCATGCGCTGATGAGTTCACGTGGGGATCGCCTAGTAGACTAAGCCTCAATTTCAAGGAAGTGATGTGGATAAACACTCAGGAGGCTTCTTTGAAATCTAAAACCTCCTGTTTTGTTCCTTTATTAATTTTTAAGCTTGAAGAAGTGACAATTGCTAAATAAGATGGTTATTACCGGAAATCGCATTGAGGTCAAAATAACACCTTCGTTTCTCCAGCGTGAGTGATTATTATAATTAGCTGCATATAAGCCAAGGCGCTATTCAATAAGGGTATTTTTACAAGTGCGGTTTTTGTGGTTCCTCCCATATTTCATGTCTAAGTACTGTCATTTTAGACCAACGACCACCTATGAACCGGCGGCGCTGCACACCGCGTGCACCCGCCTCTAATGACACTAATTAATGACACCTAGTTGTAGTTCTCTAAAGTGCGCGCGGAAAGCTACCGCCGCAGTTCATCCGCCGCCACGAAGAATGACGATGTTCGCGCGAGCGATAACAATTTTTTCGCCTTCTGACAATTCATTTAAAAGGTGTAGAGTGTGATGAAGCAGTAGAACTCTAGGAAACAC
The DNA here is from genome assembly GCA_023969395.1 of Amblyomma maculatum. Classification (NCBI taxonomy): domain Eukaryota; kingdom Metazoa; phylum Arthropoda; class Arachnida; order Ixodida; family Ixodidae; genus Amblyomma; species Amblyomma maculatum. Next base: position 466,144 of record JAJIZL010020697.1, on the reverse strand, counting down.
AAATATGTAAACGCAACAAGTGCCTGCTTGAGTCAAGTGTTAAATAGCGAGCTGTACTGTGGAGACCAGGTACACAGGTTTTGATTCACTGATAAGGTACATCAACATATTGCCGCAAAACCTTCAAGACAGTATTTGTTGTTTTTTAACAGCTGCCGGCATACAGGCTTATCACTCTGATTCTGGCTCGCGTATCAGTTCCGTAATCTTTGTTTGTTAATGCTCAATGTCGAGAGTCACACCTTTATCAGTTTTGTTGTAGCGCAAGATGCACCGAGATCTGTCTCGAAGGTTCCGGCCACTCGGGTGTCTTTCCACAATGTTCCAGCCCGTGCTGGTAGCTGTTTGCGACGTTATCTAGATTGTTCTGTGCAGCCTTTAAATTGAGCGTTGCCGAGTGTGACGGGCATTCTTTGTTCGACGATCGACGAGCGCGTTTGTTTCTATCTCCGCCGCCAAGTTGCTTAGTTCTTTTGCGGGCGCAAGTCAGCCCAAATAAAGAGTTTCTTTAGTGCAGTCATCGACCCCTTCATTTGTGTCGTCGACCTCGTTACCACTACGTGACATCTGGCGGAGGTGCTGCCTTTGATCCTTCAAGCGAAGACCCAAGCCGTGTTCCTGTTGCCCTGGAAGACCAACCTACAGATCACCGAGCCAGCCGCCAACTGCAAGGCCTACAACCCGAACACGGTCTGCTGCCTGACCCCATTCGATCTTGGAAGGCATCGACGCTGACAATGGCCCAGCCTACAGCACCGGTTGTTTTCGTCAAGCCCCGTGAGCCCCCCTGCTTCCATGGACGACCGGATGAAGATGCGGGAGACTGGATGGACCTTTTCGATCGTGTGACAGAATTCAATGGCTGGAACGACGCTGCGAAACTCAGGCAGGTCTACATTGTTCTTCAAGGGCATGCCCGAGTTTGGTTCGAAAATCATGAGGCAGCTATGACGGATTGGGACATTTTCAAGGAAGCATTTTTGATCGCCTGTTCAAGCGTCGTCCGAAAGGAAAGAGCCCAGACCCTGCTTAAGTGAAAACTTCAACTTCCTAACGAGCCTGTCCTGGTGTACGTTGAAGTGATGAAGCGCCTCTTTCGCCGCGCCGACCCTAACATGACTGAAGGTGAGAGAGTCAAATTTTTAATGCGGGGCGTCAAAGAATCGCTTTTTGCAAGTCTTGTCCGAAATCCGCCAAAAACCGTGGCGGAATTTGAAACGGAGGCGCCTACTGTTGAGGAGACGTTGGCCACCCGGATGCGCCACTACGAGCGACCCCTTCAGCCGGACTGCTCCAACCACTACCCCAGCGCATCTGCAAGCGGAGAGAACCTTCGGGACCTCATCAGGGAGATCGTGCGAGAGGAGCTCCGCCGAATGATGCCATCATCGCAACACCCCCAGGTGGCGACGCTCGCGGACGTCGTCCGTGAAGAAGTGCAGCAGGGGATGGGCGTTCCTAAAGCGATGGCTGCGACAGTTCCAGCCCAAGAGGCAACAGCGATGAACTACGCAGGTGCATTACGTCGCCCTGCGCCCCGACGTGATGGCTTTCCGAACCCTCGCCGCTACCGTCCTGTTTCTGAAAACCGTCCCCTGGTCCCCGACCGCCAAGCATACCAACGAGCCCGAAACCCCAGGAAGTGCGACGCCTGAAGGACTGCAAACAACCGGCCATTATGCTTCCACTGCGGAGAGGCCGGCCACATTCTGCGCCACTGCCCGTACCGACGAATCGGTCTCCGCGGATTTGCAGTCGACGCTCCACGACCACGCCCAGGTGAACGACCACAAGAAATTGACAACTATCTGCGTAGCGGTGAGATTGCGCCACCAAGCCGTCGGTTCAGATCTCCATCGCCGTACAGGGCCCGCTTTGCGTCGCCAGGCCGTACCTATGATGACAGTATGCGCGGAAGGTCCCCAAGCCCGCGCAGGGGAAACTAAACAGAGCAACCTTTGCAGGTGAGGTTGCTCAACAGCGAAAACATGAACATCCTCCGCCGCAGGCGACCACTAACGACGACGCAGCCATTTCCCCGCCGCTCCCCACGACGTCATCGACGACAACACGACCAGACTGCAAGCACACACCGCCACCCAGCGAAAAATAACAGTATGCCCCGGCCATGATCTGAAGAAACGACGGAGCCGAGATAGGACACTAAGGCCGACGTGCAATGCGAGGATGCGAACAAGTGACCTTGAAGTTGATATCGACGGTCGCCGAGTCACTGCCCTTGTAGACACCGGAGCTGACTATTCAGTCATTAGTGGACCGTTAGCCTCTCAGCTCAGAAAAGTTACCACCGCTTGGGATGGCCCGCTGATTCGCACCGCAGGTGGCAACCTGATAACTCCATTGGGACGATGCACTGCAAGAATAACCGTAAATGGGCGTACTTATCAAACCAGCTTTGTGGTCTTGCAGCAGTGCTCCTGCGACGTGATTTTAGGCATGGACTTCCAAATGAAAATAGGGCTATCATCGACCTCCGATCCAAGCTCATCAAGCTCTCTGCAGACAAAGCCATACCTGCTACGACGACTTCGACGCAACACGTCGCTCTAAACGTCCTCGACGGAGAATTGACCGTGCCGCCCCGATCAAGCGTCGGCGTCAGCGTAGGTAGCACGGACATCGAAACCGCTGAAGGCATCGTCGAAGAAAATATCCAATTGCTCTTGGAACGAGGTATCGGCATCGCAAAATTCCGGAGAGGACAAGCTCAGGTGCTGGTAACAAACTTCACTGAAGAATACCGGCATCTCAACAAGGGCACGACCATCGCTTTTCTCGACGAATAAGCGGACCTCAAAGACGTATTCGCCCTCCACGACCAACCACTCGAAGACGCACCGGACCAATTCCGTCAGCCCACATTTGACATCAACCCAGTATTGACCCACAGCAGGAAAAACCAGATTCGCAGTTTTCTTCGAAACTACAGGGAGTGCTTCTCGTCATCATCGAAGGTACGACAAACACCACTGGCCAAGCACCGCATTATAACGGACGAACACGACCGACCTCTGCGCCAAAGCCCTTATCGTGTATCGCCGCGAGAACAGCAGGCCGCTGCGTGATGACGCAATCCAGCCATCGAACAGCCCCTGGGCGGCACCAGTTGTTTTGGTCAAGAAGAAAGACAGCACACTTCGCTTCTGCTTTGATTACCGCCGCTTGAATAGCATAACGAAGAAGGATGTCTACCCACTTCCCCGCATCGGCGACACTCTCGGCCGGCTCTGCAATGCAAGGTACTTCTCATCGATGTACCTGAAGAGCGGATATTGGCAAATTGAGGTCGACGAAAGAAATCGCGAGAAGACCGCATTCATCACACCGGATGGCCTTTATGAGTTCAAGGTGATGCCATTTGGCCTCTGCTCCGCACCAGCCACGTTTCAACGAGTAATGGACACAATCCTGGCAGGCTTGAAGTGGCAAATTTGTTTGGTATATTTGGACGACGTTGTCTTGTCGTCAAACTTTAAAGACCACCTAAAACGACTACAGACAGTGCTGGAAGCCATCAAGTCATTGGGGCTAACGCTAAAAGCAGAGAAGCGTCACTTCGCCTACGAAGAACTCCGGTTCCAAGGTCACATCGTTAGCAAGGACGGTATTCGCCCAGACCCGGAGAAAACAGCTGCAATCGCACAATTCCCACCGCCTGCAGACAAGAAAGCTGTGCGCCGATTCCTTGGGCTGTGCGCTTATTATCGACGATTTGTCAGAAACTTTTCGCGGATCGCCGAACCGTTGACACAGCTTACAAAGGCTGACGTACCTTTTAAATGGGAAGCGCCCCAAGGAGAAGCCTTCGACGAACTTAAGCGCCGTCTGCAATGCCCTCCTGTACTTGGCCACTTTGATGAAAACGCCGAAACCGAAATTCACACCGACGCGAGCAGTGTGGGCCTAGGAGCCGTTCTCGTCCAGAAGAGTGCCGGACAGGAGAAAGTAATCGCCTACGCTAGCAGGTCCCTCACAAAAGCCGAAGTCAATTACTCGACGACCGAGAAGGAGTGCCTTGCAATCATCTGGGCCACTTCTAAGTTTCGTCCATACCTATACGGCAGATCATTCAAGGTGGTAAGCGACCATCACGCACTTTGCTGGCTGGCTAATTTGAAAGATCCTTCCGGCCGCCTTGCCAGATGGAGCCTACGACTTCAAGAATTTGACATGACTGTAAGTCGGGCCGGAAGCATTCCGACGCAGACTGCTTATCCCGCGCTCCCGTCGATGCTCCCCCGAAGGACGATGACGACGATGCTTTTTTTGGGACCGGTATGCGCCAGCAGTTTCGCATAACAACAGCGATCAGACCCTGAGCTGAAAGCGCTAGCCGATTACTTAGAAGGAAAGACCACTTCCCCTCGTGGTGTGTTCAGGCGACATTTATCATCGTTCGCGTTAAGCAATGGCCTTCTCGTGAAGAACTTCACACCCAACAAGACCGCGCAGCTTCTCGTAGTGCCTAAAACCCTTCGGAAAGAAACTCTGCAGGCATTGCACGATGAGCCCACAGCAGGCCACCTCGGATTTGAGCGCACATTGCGCCGGATCCAGGAGAAGTATTACTGGCCGTGACTGCGTGCCGATGTTGCCCACTACGTGAAGACGTGTCATGAGTGCCAACGATGCAAGACGCCGCCGATCAGACCAGCAGGACTACTAAACCCGATTCCGCCCCCAATCCTGCCCTTTCAACAAATTGGGATGGATCTCCTTGGCCCCTTTCCATCTTCGTCTATGGGTAACAAGTGGATCATCGTGGCCACTGACTACCTTACCCGTTACGCTGAAGCAAGAGCACTACCATATGGTACCGTGGCAGAAGTCGCCAAATTTTTTCTCGAACAAATTCTCTTGCGACACGGCGCCCCAGAAGTGCTCATCACGGACAGGGGAACGGCGTTTATTGCAGAGTTGACGCAAGCCATCCTGGAATACAGTCACACAAGCCATCGACGAACAACTGCGTACCATCCCCAGACCAATGGCCTTACGGAGCGCCTGAACAAAACGATCGCGGACATGATCGCTGTGTACGTCGACGCTGAACACAAGACCTGGGACGCCATCTTGGCGTACGTGATCTTCTCGTATAACACGGCAGTCCAGGAGACGACCAGAGCGACCCCGTTTAAGCTTGTGTATGGCAGGGAGCCTACGACGACGCTCGACGCAATGCCGCCTACCTGCAGCGTGCAGAGGAAGCCCGACGACTCGCACGGCTGCGTATTAAAGACCAACAGCGCACCGACAGCCGACGATACAATTTACGACGACGCCACGCAGAATACAATCCAGGAGACCAAGTGTGGGTTTGGACACAAATTCGTCGTCGCGGATTAAGTGAAAAGTTGTTGCGTCGATACTTTGGGCCATACAAAATCCTTCGCCGCGTCGGACCACTGGACTATGAAGTCATTCCCGACGGAACGTCCGCATCACAACAGAGACGCGCACGCCCAGAAATTGTACATGTTGTACGACTGAAGCCATATTACGCGCGTTAAAGAATCTGTGGTGTTTAAACTTTGCAGTGTTTATGTTTAAGTTTCTTTGTTTTGGACATCGAGGCGATATTTTTTTTAAGGGAGAGTAATGCCGCAAAACCTTCAAAACAGTATTTGTTGTTTTTTAACGGCTGCCGGCATACAGGCTTATCACTCTGATTCTGGCTCGCGTATCAGTTCCGTAATCTTTGTTTGTTAATGCTCGATGTCGAGAGTCACACCTTTATCAGTTTTGTTGTAGCGCAAGATGCACCGAGATCTGTCTCGAAGGTTCCGGCCACTCGGGTGTCTTTCCACTATGTTCCAGCCCGTGCTGGTAGCTGTCTGCGACGTTATCTAGATTGTTCTGTGCAGCCTTTAAATTGAGCGTTGCCGAGTGTGACGGGCATTCTTTGTTCGACGATCGACAAGCACGTTTGTTTCTATCTCCGCCGCCAAGTTGCTTAGTTCTTTTGCGGGCGCAAGTCAGCCCAAATAAAGAGCTTCTTTAGTGCAATCATCGGCCCCTTCATTTGTGTCGTCGACCTCGTCACCACTACGTGACAATATGAAAGTCGGTGTCCTTACGCGTTTAATTTACCCCGGTAGTGTTGGGGCTTGTTTATGCATAAAACCTGGCGTAATGATTGTAGATGTTGGCGTTGTTACAGAACAATCGCCACTTCGCCTTGGATAGTTGTATTCGTGAGGTGACATCGGAATGCACAGGTTCGTAGGCGGATTGTGTGACGTACACGAGACACCGCTTTTAATACGAAAGTATTGCATGGCTATGTGGCAGTGGTGGCGTAGAAGAAAAACATCCGGCCCACATGCAAGAGGACCGTGGTTCGAATACCGGTGCGATGCAATTCTCCACGGGATTAAAACAAATATCAGCGTGTCAAAGGAATTACATCAGCAGGTTTAGGGTGTGGCCTGATGCCAGTGAACACGTGCGGCAAAGCACTCTGTCACCAGAACAGGGTTTGCCCCCCTTGTGCAGTAATTGGCCGCCGCCTCTCATGATTAGTTCTATAAAATCCCGACACTCAGCCACCAGCGGCTGCGGAGCAACATACCACGTCGATGGTCACAACTTTGACGCAGGGGGGAAGGGTGGTGCATAGAATTTCTGGCCCCGTTTGACAGGGCCCTATTGAAGACTGACCCCGGCGACGTTTAATGCTTGAACCCTAGCCAGTTAGGCTAGTTTAGCAGTGCTGTTAGAAGAACTAGAGAGTATGCGTAGGGATATTATGGGATTAGTGAGGTTATGAGCCTGAATGAGGCATATATTTAAATAAAGGACGAGCCTGTACTGTTTTATCGAGCTTTAGTAGAGACGCGAGAACTGGAAGCGAGTTTCATTGTCCATAATATTATAGTTAGTAATCTAAAGGAATTTATAGCAATAATGAGAGGGTGACAGGCATCGTGGCAGGCACAAGCGAGGCCTTCGCACCTACATGTAGTTATGACTACCAGGCAGCTGAAAATTTAAGTTGTAGAATCGGCAATGTGGAAAGGGAAGAAGCAGTATACTGTACAAATGAGCGACTTCAACGCAAATGTATGGAAAAGCAGGCAGAAGACCAGGCAGTAGGTAACTATGGCATCAGCTCTAGGAATAGCAGGGGGGAGTTACTAGTTGAATTTGCAAAGCAATAACTCAAAAATCATGAATACCTTCTCCAGCAAAGTGAAGAACCAGAGTGGACATGGAATAGCCCAAACTGCGAGACTAAGAGTGAAACTGCCTTCATATTTTGTTGTAACCCCGTGACTATGCAGGAAGTTGAGCTACCGGGAAAATGTGATTCAATGACCGCAGTATGGTAAAGTCTCGAATTAGTCTAAATCGGAAGAGGGAATGAAACAGATTAGTAAGAAAGAAGCCCACCAACAAATTAGCGGTGAAGGAGGGAATAATATTTCGGGATCTCGCTACAGAATAGATATTTAGCTCTACGCGAGAACGACGGCATTAGCTAAATAGCTATGAAGAGAAATTTCAGAGATATCATTACAGATTACGCTGTAGAAGTAGGCGGTATGATAGTTAGAGAGGATACCGGTAAGCTGTCAAAGCAGATGAAAGATTTGGTTAAGAAACGCCAAAGCATGAAAGCTTCCAACCCAACAGACTAGATAGAACTGGCAGAGATATCAAAGCTAATCAATAAGCGCGAAGTGGTTTATATAAGGAAGTTTAACATAAAGAAAACGAACGGGTTAGAAAAAGTGGGAAGCCCTAAAGCGGTGAACAAATTCGGGATAGGCGAGGATCAGATAAATGCGCTAATGGACAAGGCGTTGAATGTTATCACGAATATGGACAAGTCAAGTTAGCCGAGGAATACCATGCTGATCGGCACAGTAACCAACGTAGTCAGGACGAAACTGAGATTGGCAGTAGGAAAAAGCTGTCAGAAGGTCCACCAGTGACGAAGGAATAGGTTAAGAAAACACTGGAAACAGTGAAAGGAGGTAGCTGCAGAAGATCAAATACCTGCACATTTCTTGAAAGATGGTGGGATATCGTGCTAGATAAACTGACTACCCTGTATACGTAATGCCTAATGTCATCGACGGTAGCAGAACCACGAAGGCAAATTCAAAACAAAGGGGAAGTAAGGATTTGAAAAATTGCAGACCATTTAGTTTACTATATCTTACCTATAATCTTTTACTAAGATAATTGTCGATTGAATCAGGAAAAACTTGGACTTCAATCAAGCCAGATAACGGTTTCTGGAAAGTGTACAATACTATCGATCATATCAATACTATCAACGAGGTGACAGAAAAATGCTCGCAATATCAGCAGCGCTTATGCATAGCATTCATTGCTACCGAAAAAGTACTTGACCCAGTAGAAACATCGGCGGCCATGCAGGCATTGTGAAATCAAAGTGCAGGCGAGTTGTATGGGAAAGTGCTGAAAGATATATACGATGGCTGCAAAGAAACAATACGTCTGCATAAAGGAAGTAACAAAATTCCTTCAGTGAAAGGCGTTAGGCAAGGAGACACGTTCTCCACAGTGCTATTGAGAGCTTTCTCAGAGAAAGTACTAAGAGACATGGATTGGGGGCAGTTAGGGATAAAGTTGGATAAAGAATACCTCAGTAATCTGCGATTTGCTGATGATGTGCTTTGGTAATTATTCAAGGAATGAACTGAAAAGAATAATTTATGACGTAGACAGGAAAAGTAGAAAGGTAGGCTCGAAAACTAATCCGAAGACCAAGGTAATGTTCAAAAGCCTCGGGAAGGAACATCAGTTTATGTTAGGTAGCGAGGCACTTAAAACAGTAAGCGAATATGTCTACTTAGGACAGGTAGTAACCGCAGATTCGGACCTTGAAATGGAAATAAGAAGGAGAATATGATTGGCATGGAGCACAATTGCCACATATTTGTTGAATAATACTAGCAGCTTGCAAGTATCGCTCGAGAGAAAAGTATACAACAGTTGCATCTCACCTGTAGTTAACTATAGGGCGAAAACGGGAGGCTGACGAAAAGATTCTATAGTATAGTAAAAAGGTTCTAGTAAGGTTGAGTACAATGCAGATGGTTATAAAACGAAGAATATAAAGTTTAACGTTCAATGATAGGAAGTGTGCAGAGTTGGTCAGAGAAATAAATCAAGTTACTGCTATTCCGGTGGAAATCAGGAAGAAGATATGAGCATAAGCAGGACATGTAGTGCGCAGAGAGAATATTGTCTCTTAGAGTAATAATCTCAATTGCGAAGGAAGGAAACCATAGTATCCTTGGTCACACAGAACTATATTCCTTTTCTTCATCCTCAAACGGACCATACAGAGTAATTGATCTGTAATTGTCCATTTGTACTGGAACCTCATGTCTGCGTCCTAAACTTCTTGATGGCCGAGAGTGGGGCCTTATTTTCTCTTGCTGGAGTCTAATAAGTATCTATCTACTGCTTCCGAATCCTTGTCATGACGATATTCCATCCGGTGAAAAAGATTGATGTCGTGTTTCTCTCCAGCACATAATTTGAATTTGAAAATTAAACTTTACGTTTATTAACGAGCTTTTCGTCATCTTCGGCGGTGGATGCCAGCATCTCTATGCTCAAATAATGGTTATAATGTTAAACTTCATTAGGTTGCATTGTTTGCAGGAAAGAATATAGTGATCAGTCTCGTTCACTTGTATCAATTCCCTTCGTCAGTACCGCCTTATGAATACTTCGGGAATTCAAGCGTTCGTAGAACTGGATTGTATTTATAAAAACGAAATATTGAATAACGTTTTTTATTCCCTTTTAGCTTTGTTGAAAGCCGGAAAAGGGCATGAACATTGGTCACAAGAAATTAGCAACCCAGCTATTTCTCCCAATTCAATAACGTTCGGTCGATGTTTGCGCTTAGAGATGTAATAGTCGTTATGGCGCTTTTTGTGGCTACGTTTCATATTTCGTCAACCAAATCAGGTCTAAATCGTTCCTTTATTTCGGAAGGTAGGCGAACTCAACTTTACGCATTTCCAAAGTGTTAGGGAAAAACACCTAATAGAGGTCAAATTATGTATTCTTAAGGTTACCTTTGCATTACCTACAAACATGTGTTGTCAGATACAAATTTTACATCGAAATAAGTAGCATGTTAGGGCAGCAGAAGAAAGAGCGGCTGTTAGTGAAGGAGCAGAAATTAAAGCGTCAACATGGGAGGCAGTAAAATATGAGCAGTGAGTTCATGAGTACGAGCTGCACGTCGCCGCAGCTGTTTGAGTATATGAAAGCGCCGGAGGATAAGATTTGCTCTAATTGTGTATGTATGCCCCTGAAAAAGAAATTATGTATAACCGCTTGTTAGAAAACAGTGCGAAGTTTTAAGCAATACCGCTCACGAACTCTGACTCAATACAAGCGTGTATAGAATAGTTATTAAATAAATTAAAGTCATGTGATATGGTTTCTTACTTTCAGAAATTAAGTCAAATGATCACGAGGAATATTTGGATGAATTTTTTGTAGCATCACCTGTTGCTAACTGCCTTATTATTTGGGGGACAAATGTTGAAGGTAAGGAACTGAGGAAGAGGCACGCGTTGCTGCTCCTTAAGAACGGGGTTTTATGACTGAATGTATTATGTTTGCCTTCGGTCTAAGGTAAATCAATGTTTGCATAAAGTAAGTCCTAAAAGAAAAAATATACTGAAGTATTCTACTGATTAAGCTGCTGCCACATATTTCTTCTACGCGTACAAATATCACACCTACGTTTTCAATTCCACTTAATTATGCTGCAGAAAAGCTTGGAACTCTCGAGATGAAAACTGTGGTCCGTTATCGCAAAAGATTTCTTCTGGGTAACCTTCACGTGTGAACACTGACACCAAGAAGCTTGTGACTGTGCGTGTTGTGGCTTGGTTGCAAAAATATACCTCGGGCCACTTAGAAAAGTAGTCGACCAGCATGATTGCATATCGGCAATCGTGTGGCGCTCTCTCAAATGGGCCAACAATGTCCATTCCCAGCTTTAGCCACGGTTCCTTTGGTAAGGGGACCGGGTTAAACGGTGCAGCCCTAACCTTCGAGCTTTTGTCCGCTGCCTGACATATACATGTTTGGATAGCTAGCTCGACTTGCCTGTCCATGGCTGGTCACCAAAATTTTTCTCGCAGACGTGCTTTCGTTCGTACAATTCCAGGGTGGGCCTCATGAGCAGCGGTAATTATCCGCGGTGTAAGTGATGCGGGGACCACAAGGCGTTCGCCACGCAAAATCAAATTGTCCACCACTGAAAGCTCATCGCGAAGTTTGAAGAAAGGTTGAAGCTCACCCGGCAAGGATTTGTGCGTAGGCCACGACGATTCAATGTAAGCCTTGATTTGTTGCAGTGTGCCGTCTTCCGACTGGGCCTGTTCAAACTCTTCCCTGGTAATGCAAAAAGATACAAAGGCAACTGATACAGTTTCATCTGGTCAAGTCTCTTCTTCCTGAGGAGATGACGCAGGGAGACGAGAAAGCGCATCTGCTACTCGATTTTGCGAACCCTTCCGGTACTTTACTGTATAGTTGTACTGCAGTAGGCGCTCCGCCCACCGTGCTATTCGCAAAGGACGCCTTCCTGGCCCTTGGGTAGAAAGCAATGCGACCAAGGCTTGGTGGTCAGTAAGCAATGTGAAATGGCGTCCCCACAAGTAGACATGCCACTTCTGGCACGCCCAAACACACGCAAGTGCTTCACGTTCTCCTACTGAATATCTCCTCTCTGCGGATGAAAGTGCTCGAGAAGCAAAGGCGACTGTGTGCAGTTCCTCTCCATCCACCTGTTGGAGAACCGCTCATAGCCCACAGTCAGAAGCGTCAGTGGAAACTACAACGGGAAGGGATGCATCGAACATCCGCAGGACTGTGCTGGACGCAAGTGCCTCTTTGATCTTTCGAAAACTGGAGTCTACCTCGCCAGACCAAACAAATGGTTGCCCTTTTCAAAGAAGAACACGCATCGGTTCAACCATCTCGGCAAAGTTGGGAACGAACCTAGAGTAGTATTCGACCAGTCCAAGGAACGATCGAAGGCTGGATGCATCGGTGGGTGCCGGGGTATCCTTGATGGAAGCAACCTTTTCCTCCAGTGGAACAATACCACTTGCTGTGATCCTGTGACCCAAAAATGAAAGTTCCTGCGTATCGAAGATACATTTCCTGTTCAACTTGAGTCCTGCCTCTTTAATGCGTCTAAGTACTGATGCAAGGTTATCTATGTAGAAAAGCACGCCCTTACATCCCTGCAGGACTTTGGACATCACTTTGCTGTGTGCATGTTTTTACGCCTTCTGTACGATGTGTCCGCGAGCTGTTCAGGATACATAGGTTTGTTTCAAAGAAGGCTCTTGCTTGCGGGAGACGTAGAGCAAAACCCTGGGCCTCTGTCTGCTGAGCAGGAAAAGCGGATGTTCGATACTATCATGACAATACCTGTCATACAACAGCAACAGACCGAAATATTGGACGAACTATGTTCCATTCGGCTTGAGCAAAAGAATCTCGAAGAAAAACTAACAAAACTCGCAGAAAAAAGTCAAGAGCGTTGAAAATAATGTGTCACTGGTGCTCCCGCTAAAGCCTGAAGTAGAAAGATTATCTCAAAGTTCCCAGAAACTTGCTCTCGCGTGCACGGCCCTCCAGTCATCGCACGATGACCTGGAGAACCAATCACGAAGAAACAACTTAATATTCTACGGCATCCATGACAAAGAAACCGAATCGTGGGAACAGTCTGAGACTAATATTATCTCTTTTTGCGATGAAAAGTTCAAAATTTCCGTTGACGCCGCTGCTATTGAAAGAGCGCACAGACTAGGAAGATATGCGCCCGACAAGCACAGACCCCTGATCGTTTAATTCTTGTCCTTTAAAGAGAAGAATCGGGTTCTTTCAAATGCTGCCAAACTAAAAGATACTGACTGGGCGATAAGCGAGGACTATTCGGCCAAAGTACGGCAACAAAGAAAAAAGCTCATGCAGTTTGCTAAGGCACGCGGCGGAAAGTTGAAACTGCGGTTTAATAAGCTAAACCTGGACAACAAAACCTATATGTACAGCATTGAAACCGACGATATCACTTGTGTAAACCAATAGCCATCACCGAGGCTTTCAGCTAGGCCACAAACTGCTATTAAAAATGAACTTGTCTGTATTGTTGTTAATTGTCGCAGTCTTAAAAACAAAACTGACCAATTCTTCTCACTCTTACAAATGACGAACGCAGATGTTGTAATTAGAACCGAGTCATGGCTAGACAGCAACATAAGCGATGACGAAATATTTCCTCCATCCTATACCACGTATAGGAAGGATCGCAATGTACGCGGTGGTGGTGTGTTCATCCTCGTTCATAGCAGTTTGAGAAGCGTGTCTGTTAACTTAGAAAACGATTCCTGTGAAGCTGTCTGGTGCAAGGTACGGCTGGGCGATGGTACTTCTTTCGCATTTGGCTCTTTTTATAGGACGCCCGGTTCAACCTGCGCACAGCCATTCTTTGAACTTAGCAACACATTATTAGCCTTAGACGCAACACATATTATCCTTGCCGGTGATTTTAATATCCCAGCGTAGAATGGTCTTCTTTTAAACCAGTAATTCGCACTGCATCCCTCTTGTATACCGCTTTCCGTGAAGTAATTAGTGCTCACTCATTATTCCAGTTTGTTCAAACCCCTACCAGACTCGGCCTTACCAGTGCTAATGTACTAGACTTGTTTTTCTGCAATGACCCTAGCCTAGTCTCGTTTGTCATAACGCTGCCAGGCATAAGCAACCATGATGTAGTTTTAGCAAAAGTATCCTGTAATGCTATGAAGACCCACCACACTCAACCACGCAAAGTGTATTTTTATGAAAAAGGGGATTATGCTTCGCTATCACGGGAACTCGACGCATTTTTTCCTGAGTTTCTTTCACATCGGCCATCTCTGAATATTGATTCCTTCTGAAACTTGTTTAAAACTAAAATTTTGTCACTGACGCAGACTTTAATCCCATCCCGCTTAATTTCAGCCAAGCGTCGTGACCATATGCATTGGATGAATAGACAGTTGCGGGCAATGATCAACCGGCGGAAACGGCTGTTTCGCAGATATTGTGATACGCCCGCACTAACTTTGTACTCCGAGATGAAAAAGCAAACTAAGAACTTATCGAAAGAAATCCGTAAAGCAAAAAGGGCGTACTTCAGCACACTAGGCCAACAACTAAAGACAAACCCAAAAGCAGTCTGGAAATATGTCAAAAATAAGAGAAACAGCAGGGTCTCTGCGCCTGATATACTAGATGAAACTGATTTTGGAAGCGATTCAAAAGGTAAAGCGAGAAGTTTCAATCGTTATTTCCACTCGGTGTTTTCCGATCCCATTAATATACGTACTGATTTTCAATCTTCCAGCACCCTGACCAGAATGAGTGACGTAGAAATTTCTGAACGGGGGATCATGCTTTTATTACAGAAAATTAAAGTTACGTCAGCACCAGGGCCTGACAACATTTCCAATTACGTTTTGAAAAATTGTGCGGCTTCAGTTGCCCCATATCTAGTTGCCTTATTTCAGAAATCATTAGAGAATTCTTCTTTACCTCTTGACTGGAGAAGTGCCAATGTCGTTCCGATTCATAAGAGTGGTGATAAAACTAAAACATGTAACTATAGGCCTATATCGCTGACGAGCGTGTCGTGCAAAACACTGGAACATGTCATTTATACTCAGTTAATTAACCATCTACAAAACAATAGCTTTTTCTGTTCGACACAACATGGATTTAGGTCCGGCTTCTCATGTGAATCACAGCTCGTGGAATTCACACATGACATTTCTGTTTCCTTAAACTGTGCCGGTCAGGTAGATTGTATATTTTTAGATTTTCGAAAAGCGCTCGATTTAGTTGCTCGCAACCTGTTGCTACAGAAGCTTTCAGAATTAAATATTCCTACCTCACTCTTATCTTGGATTGAAGCGTATCTTGCGGAAAGGAAACAGTGCGTGGTCATCGACGGTGTCAGCTCGGAAAGTGTGGGTGTGACTTCAGGTGTTCCGCAGGGGTCGGTTTTGGGCCCTCTTCTTTTTCTCATTTTTATAAACGACCTCAGTAGTAACATTTCGGGTAAAATCAGACTTTATGCTGATGACTGTTGTGTCTACCGCAACATTTCCTCCGAAGCAGATGCATTTTCACTACAGCATGACCTCAACTCTGTATTCTCTTGGTGCAACAACTGGAATATGGCGCTGAATATCTCCAAATGTAATCTGGTCCGGTTTACAAAAAAGAAACAATTCCTCCAAACAGACTATTTCCTTGGTAGCTCTGAATTATCCACAGTTTCAACTTATAAGTACTTGGGAGTCTTTTTTTCTACTGACCTATCATGGAATACACACGTAAATTACATATCTTCTAAAGCCAGCCGCACTTTAAATTTTCTCAGACGTAACTTTAAGGACGCTCCCCTTACCCTGAAGGAGACATTATACATGTCTACTGTACGTCCAATACTTGAGTATGCTTGCGATGTTTGGGACCCGCATACAAAACTGAATATTGAAGAGCTGGAGCGCGTTCAGAAACGGGCTGCTAGGTTTGTGTCTGCCGATTATAATTTCCAAAAAAGTTCTTCTGGTTTGCGCGAGAAGTTGGGATGGCCGTTACTTGAAAACAGGCGCAAATATTTGAGACTCTCTTTCTTTTATAGTGTGCTTAATAATAAAACTGGAATTCCAAAAGAGAAATACATTCATGAACCCAGCTACATTTCCGCCCGCACTGACCACCCACTTAAGGTACGCGAGTACAATTGCCGTATAAACGTATTTAAATATAGTTTTTTCCCACGAACAGTGCATGACTGGAACTGTCTCCCTTCGCGGGTCGCTACCGCTCCTCCTACATCGTTTCTGACCGATTTGCAAAGCCACCTGTCAATATAAGGGCAATAATTGTTGTCCGAGTGTATTATGTTGCTTTTTTTTTGAAATTTTTTTCAAGGTTGATTATGCCTAAAGATTTATTCTTTAAGCAGTGCTGTATTTTAAAATGTATCTTTTTTTTGTGTGTGCGTGTGTGTGTGTTTAGGGTATGTTTGCCTTTCTACAATGGTTTTTATTTTTTTCTTTGCTTGTTTCTGCTTCCACAGTGCATGGGTTTTCTGTATTCTGTGTAGACCGCATCATTTGCCTAATTTATTGTGTACTAGATGTTAGTTCTTATTTTATGATGTTTCCCCCCTACAATAATGCCCCTGTGAGGGCGCTGTAGGTACTGTGTATAAATAAATAAATAAATAAATAAATTGGGCATACAGGGGGGGGGGGACAGGTTTGCTATCACCTTACATACTGTCATGATGCCTTAAGCTGTTTGGACTAAAACATTTCTCTTTACTATGGGAATTACGTTCTCAATTTCATACAAAATGTGGATCTATCGATTGCTAACTGTATTCTCAAGGAAACATTGAACTCGGCCTAAATTTGAAACCAGCAAACAAGGAGCAACTTCGATTCCAGTTAAAGAATAGGTCAATTTTGACTTTTATTAAATCCCTTTCATGAATCCTCAGTACGTCATAATTATGGGGGTAAAGATGTATTTCGTTATAATTTTTTAAATTATAAGAATAAGTACAAAATCTAGCGGTGGTTTTATAAATTGCCAATATTCAGCCCTAAAAAATCCAGGCTCCTCGAAGTGTTGCCACTGAAATTTTTGCGTATGTTATCCAGAATTTGCTCTTTATTTGAAGCTCTACACTTGTTCGTTAATTCTCCATATAATTTTGAAATGTTCTCATATTTTGAAAAATTATGAAAAAATGAGCAACATTGATTCGAATGTAGAAAACTACCCAAACTTCGATAGTTATCGAATCAACAAAAAGCAATCCTAAATGCATTGTAAATATCAGGCACTAAAACGTATCGAAATAGGTAAACTAAAATTAGATATAAATATAAAACTGAATGCATTTTTATTCTGTAGATGTGCTTATGGCTTGCCATTAGGGAGTAGGCGGCAAAACTTCGTTTTCGTATTTGATGAATTTAGCAACAATTTATCGTAGGAAATATTCAAAGCATACTCGATGCTTATGAACTCTTTTATTCTTGTTGGCAGGGTTCAAGATAGCTAAAAATTGAATAAATTCGCTACTTTTTACAATTGCATGGGAGAACGCAAGCGACGATTGAATGTTTTTTTTCTTGTATTGTTTTTACTGGGCGGTGCAATGGTATTCAATCTAGTTCTTAATTACATTATTTCATTTCTCGGTGACGAAAAAAATTAGCAATACTTTATTTTAGAAGACCATTCATCTGATGTGCACCTAAGTACAAAAATGAGCGAAAATTTTGGCAGTATCATAAATTTACTAGAAAAACATAAAAACTATGGAATCAGCAAAACTCAGCCGAGATGATAAGAAATATTGCCGACAGAGCTATCTAGTGTAAAAAAAGGTGAGCCAACACGAAGTGAACCCACCGTCCACCTAAACAGCAAATAGTTTTGGTGGAATTTTATATAGCATTACGACAGCAGCATGAATTATCTGAAATGACGTTTTTGTTGATAGATGCTATCTAGCTCATTGAAAACTAGAGCCAATACTGAGCGATCCCGCCTTCCACATAAACTGCCAGTTACGCTTTGCAGGTTAGATGGACAGCAGATTCGCTCCGGTTGGCCCGTCTATTTTTCTGGGCTAGATAGCTCTGTCGGCAATAATGTTCATCATCCCGGGTTATTATGGGCTGCTTCCGTAAACCAATATATAATTCTAGCAAAACTATTATGCTAGCATGCTTTTACAGGTGAAAATCGGCTAAATGGTCCTCAGACAGAGTATTGTTAATTTTGTTATAACAAATAAATAAAATAATGGAATTAAGAACTAAATTGAATACCATTGTACTTCGTTGTAAGAAGATAATACAAGATAGAGAAAACGTTACCGCATCACATGCGCTTTCCCATGAAATTACGGGAAAGAGCGAATTTATTTCATTTTATACTATCACCTACTCTGCCAATAAGCATAAAAGACTTCATAAGCATTTAGTACGCTTTGGATACTGCATAATATAAAGTGTAGCTAAATCCAGCAAATTAAGAATTCGAAGTTTTGACGCCTACTCCTTAATGGCAAGCCATAAGAACTTGTATATGAAATGTGGATTTAATAGCTCGTTTGAATGTCTAGCGTTGCCAGTAATTCGGGCACAGCAGGGTCGAATTGCCAGCCGCAGGGCACAGCTTCAGCACGAAATCCACATTTCACTTGGTGGAGGCCATTCTGAGGTTCCCTGTACCCATCTCGCCCTGGAACTTCGCAGCAGAACGTTAACTACCCCAATGACGGAGCCGACTTCATTGCACCTACCTCCGCCCGTCACCTGCACAGGTGCGATTCGTCAACGGTACCCCGCACTTCCACCAAGTGAAATGTGGATTTAATAGCTCGTTTGAATGTCTAGCATTGCCAGTAATTCGGGCACAGCAGGGTCGAATTGCCAGCCGCAGGGCAAAGCTTCAGCACGAGAGATGGTCGCCGGAGACAAGCGATGGTGATGGCGATGCCGCAGCGTTTTTCGTTCTTTGTGTTCTTTACAATAGAATAAAAAATGCGCTCATGTTTATATTTATTCTAAGATATTTTATTTATATAGCGCAATGCCTTTACTGCCTATTATTATAAAGTCGTTATGGTAGTTTTAGTTGATTTCGAAGAAGTTGGGGTAGTTTACTACATTCGAATCAAAGGTGGTTAATTTTTTCATATTTTTCACTTTGGTCCGATTTTAAAATAATATTGCAAAAAAAAACTACTCGAGAGCCTCCATATTTTTCAGACATAAATAACAATGCCTCGATAACACAGACAAGAAGTCTTGTTGAGTCGCGCCAGGATATAAGTCATGCCAGAATCAAATATACAAAACAAGTGCTAGATTTTATATTTATTTTTGTAATTTTAAAGAATTTAATGCAACATTTATCGCCGTTGTTATCGCCTCCCAATTGAAGTGTCATTCTACAGTGCATTGTATTCTTTCTGTTATCAGTTCATCGCTGTGTAAAATTTTTTGTATTATTGTTTTCAAACTGCATGACATCTGATGCAAACCAACTCTCCTGCTTGAGCATTTAATATGCCAGCAGTATTTCCTAAATAAATTTTTTCAGTCCGTAATATTTCTGAGGTACTGAGGATTCTTGAGAGAGATGTTAATAAGTATCGATGAAGTCTTTTTGAACTGCAATCAATTGGTAAATTTCTGGCAATTTTGACGCTTTGTGGAGAACACATCTAGCTATTTAGAGCTCCATATTTTATACGAAATTACGCGCGTAACTGGCATACTAAATTGAGCAAGTTTTAGTGATAACATCTTAAGGCATCATGCTAGTATACAAGCTTGAAAATGAACATTTTTGCAGCGCATCGTTCATGAAGCAGTTTCCGATTTTTTTTTTTTCTAAATCAACTGCAACAACAAAACAGGTTTTAAAAAACTTTTGCAATACTATATATCGCGTAGTCTTAATGAGTCAGAAATTAGAAATGGCAAATGTTTAGTGCGGCAGCAGCAGCTTCCCAAATTTCAAACTTTTTAAAACGGCAAAAACGGTGTTTCGTACCTCTACTGATATACTATTTTTTCCCCGAGAAAACTGCTCCGCATCGTGGAAAACTAAAGTTCATTATTTTGTGTAGACCCATTTTCCCCTGCCCCCCCCCCCCCCCATATATAAAATGTTCATTGAAAAAAACAAATGTCATGAGTCCACGGCTACCATTCTCATCTGAACACACCCAGATATATTTTCCAGCGGTACCCTGGATTTCGCTACTTTCCCGTTTACTGTTATTCGTTGGTCGGATCCTTTCTTACATGTTTTCGTTCTCTGTTTAGAGGCGGCGATCAAAAATTGCAATATATTTACATATCGATGAAAATGGTCTAACACGTCCTATAATTCCAACATTCAAAATGAAAAGTGGAGACAGCGGTGGAAAACCTGCGGACATGCGGTTTTCATGCTGAAACACAGTAAGAAATTAGCGGCAAACTGAAATATCGCCGGAAACATGATCGGTGTAGTGGAGTATTCTAAAGTACAGACATTGCCTGTATAATAAGGTTATATTATAAGGCGTTTGCTATCTTGAATTCTGGCAAAAGATGAAATTTGCGTTCAGAAAGTTCAGTGCGCCTCACATCTCCTTTTAGGGTTTAAATTAAGACGGACCCTTGTTTCAGCTTCTAGGCCAGTAAAATAGCCGTCGGGCTGTTTTACCAACCTGAACCTATAAAACACTTGAAGGCTGATACTTTTCTCGAAACTTCAAGTGAGTGCGTAAATTCAGTTTTATTTATTGGCGCATAGTAGCGAACACAACATACGCTCCCCTCAGGCAGCGAGTGATCAGGAGACCGAAATCTGTCTAGGAAGGTAACACACGCCAATCAAAGAAATTCTTGATACAACAAACTACAGTTCGAGATTGGTAGTGATCATTCATAAATTGCTCACATTGGTTGGTAACTTGTCATGAGAAGTAGTTTCGCTGTGAAATTTGACATCTGACATTTGATACCTGCTGCCTCAACGCAAGCTCTTTTCCGCAGCCGAAGCACATAGGCCCTACGCTTTACCTTCCTGCTTTTGAAGGTGCACCTGCTCGTCCCATGGCTGCCCTTAAAATGCCCCCTTGTGAGTTGTTTTCATGAGAGTCCACACATTTCTTGAAGAAGACCAAGTGAAACGGTAAGCGCTTTTTGGCCGTCGGACCTTCGACAGGAGCCCATTTGTTGACAGTTGGGCGACAGTTCTTCGCATCATTTCGATTTTTATTTCAGAGATTGGACCTTGGTTATTCGTTTTATTGCAGATACGGTTCAAAGATGATAGCAGGCATTTTTACGGTGGTACAATACCTCCTCGTAATAAACAATTTTTGAAATACTTGCAGCACTAACAAGTAGGATATGCTCTAGTCCTTGACGAATATTTTGGGACATCCAGTTGCAAACACCATTCTGTTCGAGTCGACTGCTCTTTAGCACAAGACACTCGGACATAGAGGCAGAATAACACGAAGAGTCGCTTCACAGTTACAATGTATATCAAGAATCAAAAAATGTTGCAATCTGCTGGAGTTGTATATAAAACAAGTATTGAGGACATCGTTCATCACAATGCGAAAAATTATGCAAAGTGTTTGTTTTTAAAATTTGTAAATTGTAATCAGAATCACGTATTTTTTGCGAAAAAAGACATTTTGACAAAATTGTGTTTCTATTGCAAAAACATTGTTACTGATAAGAAATGATATGCGTCTACTGCGCTGCTGTACCAAGCAGCCATAAAGTATACATGGTATAGAAGTTTCAACGTCGATGAAAAGTAGATCCTTTGTTGCCCACTGACAATGTTACTCAATGACTGTGTTCCTTACTGACAATTCCTTAGTGAAAATGAAACATCTGGTGATATCTTATTACGATACAAAGGAAAGACGCCACAGATACTTAAGCCCGTATTAACAAACGCGCCTTGACTGAACGCTCGACCTCCACTCCTTTTTTATGTCGAGTCTTCTAAACAACCTTCACTACGTTAACAACGTAGTGGAACTTGTTTTCTGGACTGGATTGAAAAGGGGATTATAAAAAAATTGCTGAAAATGCTTTTGCAACTGGAAACAATCGCTGCTGGTGGCGTAGAATGTACGCAGAGCATGATGCAAGCTTCGAGAAATGAATATTTCAGTATATTTTTTGGTGTTGAGTTCGGCGCTCACCCTTTGCCGCTTTGCCTTTTTTTATTACCAGGCTTTGACAGACGAGACAATATATCTCAGAAAAAAAAGTAAAAGCTGCCAATTCCTACGAGCATGGCTCTAGTCTTCATAAGGCTCGGGGCGAGCGATGACATGTGTGCTGCTTAGCTGCGCGTTGCAGCTGATGCACAGTGAATTCGATTCACCAGAAGCAAATGCCCCGTGCGGTTTCCGAACACGTCGGGAGCCCTAATTGAAAACGTGCTTCAGAATCCATGCCCTCCGTCGGCCGCGCATATCCTCCGTAGGACGAGCACACCAACGCGCTCCCTTGTCAGGAGCGCGCTGTCAGGAGCACGAAATTGTAAGCAGAGGCCACGCTCCAGTCTGAAACGAGTATGTGACTGCCAGGTTTGCAACCGATTGCGTCTGGTGGTATCTGATAAGGAAGGCTACTTTGTCGTTGTACCTGACAGCTGTTTCTCTAAAAAAAGCCTCGGCCTCGATTGGCAAGAATTTTAAAAAGGTGAAAGCGAAGCCATCGTCTTACAGGAAGCAAGCTATCGCTTGGTTAGGTAATCACAACCTGAAGGCTTTAAGTTCGAGGGTGAAGGCAGCTACAGACGCCAACTTGGATGTTTTCTTCTCGGCGAAAGCGCACAACACGGACATTTCTTTCAGGACCATTGTTTTGAGAACGGCGAACCTGGAAGTACGAGACTACGGGATTTTTGAAGAAGCATCTAAAGGTGTTGAAAGCTCAGGACCCGTTCTTGATTCCGAGTTCCTCTAAGGTGCTAAAATGTTTAATGGGCAGAAATCCGGATAGGCGCGCAATGAGCATTGATGTGGAGGACATATTATTATTTGCCACAGGACGGACATTCTAAGGTGTGTGCAAGATTGCATCACTGTGGATAATGATGAATAGGTTTTTATTAATGCGTGCGGTATATCGGTTGCTCGTTTTTTAGAGCTGTTCTCCTTTCACCTTAGTTCCACTTTTGTCTGTTGGCAAGGCAGCATGTACATTTAGAAGTCAGGGGTATGTATTGGGTTGCAGGTCGCTCCTGTGGTCAGCGACATTTTTCTGTCTAAAGTTGACACCGCATTGAAGCAAGGTTTCGGTGCCTTCGGTATAGTAGCGTTTCGCTACGTTGGTGACTA
Organism: Amblyomma maculatum; assembly: GCA_023969395.1. Taxonomy (NCBI): domain Eukaryota; kingdom Metazoa; phylum Arthropoda; class Arachnida; order Ixodida; family Ixodidae; genus Amblyomma; species Amblyomma maculatum. The sequence continues at coordinate 443,145 of JAJIZL010020697.1, read as the reverse complement.
CCTAATTTTCTTGCATAAGGAAGGTTTTAATAGGTTGGCGCAAGATGTGTTACGATTGTTCAAAGAGCATGGTCAGGGCCTGTCTTTTACGTATGAGTTTCCTTAAGATCAACATATAGAGTTTCTGGATTTGGACCTGTGGTTTGGAGACAATCACGTGTGTTGGGGTTACAGCCCCACAGGTCAGGAAACCTATACTTAGCTTTGAGTCAGACCACTCGAGGTTGGTAAAGGATGGGTAGGCTGTTGCATGCATCAAGTGCGCATTACGTAAATCTTGCCATCACCGTGTTGAAGATGCATTTTCGCCACAAATTTCGAAGTTGCTGGCGGCAGGCATTCCAACTGTCCATCTCGCTCGTCTGTCAGAACGTGTTTTAACACGTTAGATGAAGAGCAAAACGGATCAGGTTGATGTTGTTTTGGCGACGCGGCGAAAGAAGGTGGCTCCCATAACTTACCTCCATGGCGTTTCGCACCGACTCAAGTCGGGGCGTGGTAAAAGGTGCTCAGAAAAAAAGGTAAAAGAAAAGCCGCTAGGGCGACTAGTTTCATAGACGTCGGGGTTCGGCTGGAAACACGACGCACATATTTATTGATGAATATGCTTTGGACAGGTGCCAGATGCGAAATGTTGTTGCATAAGTACATTCATGGCCTTAAAATATTGCACCAGCTATTAAAAAACGTCTGCTTTCGTAGCCGCTGAAGCCAGCTTCTTTGCGAACCGTTCTTTGCATAATTTCGTATGGGCCGCGCTACCGCAATGCATTTCTAACTCAGATTCTAGACAACGAGATATTTTAAAAGTAGACTGTCACCGCAATAATGCAGCAAACTTTGTCGCACACTACTTCAAAGCGCTAGACAATGTTTAACGACCGGCTCCCACTTCTGGTGCTCTGCGAAACGAAAAAAAAAAATGTTGCGGCAAGATCTGTTTACATGTGTTTCTAAGGGTTGCCCTCCCAACTCGCACCTCCATAAGTTTCGCGGTGTTCTAAAAATACTTAGCCTCGGTAATGAGATTTGATACTTTCACTCCCTGTTCTAGGATGTTCATGGTTGCTCTGTGCGAAATAACGACATCATAGGTGCCCCGTGAAATGAAACACTTGCTTTGAAATATTTCGGTTCCATGTATTCTTATGGGCGCTAACCCTAATTGTCACCCCCAGTCGGCCCAGCATGGCGACAGAAGCTCCGCCGCATCGTGCTTGCGTCACAGATCGGTGTTGGTCTATAGGCTCTGCCGCGTCATGCTCATCAGACCACATTACCTTCGTATTCACTCGCGGGATTAGCTATTTCGTTCCGGCAATTTCATGCCAGTTCAAGCTCGCCTTCGACACTCACTGCACAGTGGTTAAATTGCCAAATGGCAGCTGTAGATCATGAGCTTTTAAAAAATATTTGCCCAGAGGAACTCCAAAATCTGCGAATTTGTATCGGGGAACCTCCCACCCTCCTCCGTCCTAATTTGGTTCTCACTAGCGTCATTATAAGGCGACGTTGCTTGAATCTGATGACTTCAAGACGAAAGTTCAGATGTTTGGTCACGGACACGCCCTGTTCTCATTTTGTTTTGTCGCTTTTCTAAACGTTTGCATTAATTTTCTTTCGCCATCCATTTTAAATGATAGCCTGATACTATAGCCCGAACTTCTCAATTAGAAATATGAGCGCAGAGATATGCAATCACAAGACCACTCTTTGCCATCTAGACTGGCGTTGATGCTACCGATGGCACTTCACAAAAAGCGAAAATCGCGATGGATCATTCAGTTATTGTTGGCTATCTTCGACTCCCTTATTTGGGTGGCAACAGGAAGCAAGGAGATTTTATATTGTGGTAGATGATGGGTTAAGGGATAAACGGTTCGGCAAAATAGAAAGCTGTGCCAGTTGTTAATTATCCAAGTTAAGATGTCGCATATACAAACGAAGACACACAGAAGAGGACAACACAACCACGATTCCGTGGCGCGAAAACTTCCCGGCTGCTATGACGCAATCGAAACAACTGAAAAGGTTTCGTGGTCACGCGTACTTTTAGATCGTAAGATCTACTCTTCGAATAGCAACTTGGAATGCGCGGCTCCGAAAATGTGATCTTGAGATTAGAAATACGGTAGTGGAGAGTTCCAGAATTTTCGACCACCTTGGTGCAAGGTTATTCTCTTACGAGTCCCACCTTGTGCCTACAGATTCAGTAGTTGAGAGCTTTGGAACTGTAAACATAGTAGGGGTCTTTAACGTGCTATAAGAACATTACTAGGCGTGAGCTTTACTACTGGTTTGACTCCGCTTGGCTGCTCAACCTCTCCAGGCTTCAGACGTGGGCCGGTGTGAGTGCATAAAGATTCGACGCAGGCGTCGTTCTGATCTGTGATCATGCCTAATAGAGCTGATACTCTGATTATTAGGTACCAGATCAGCCGCCCACTTGAACGATCCGTCAGCTTGCGAGGTTCATTTTTATTACGAAAGCAATACTAGTGAAATGTGGATTTAACGGTTGGTTGGAACGTCTAGCGCTGGCAGTACTTTGGGCACAAGGGATCGAATTACCAGCCGCAGGGCACAGCTTCAGCGCGAGCGAGATGGGCACCGGAGACAAGCGATGGTGATGGCGATGCCGCAGCGTTTTCTGTTCTTTGTCTTCTTTACATTTCCCCCGCGTGAAGAAGTCGCCATCCTGGCGACTCAGGGAGAAGAGACGACCAGAGGGTTGTAATATGGCTTGAGGCGGCTAACGTGGACAACCTCGCGGCCGCGACGGCGGTGGTCGGAAGAAGGGGTGACTGGCTCGATGACGTAGTTCACAGGGGATGTGCGTTCCAAGACGCGATAAGGTCCGTGGTATTTGGTGTCTAGTTTGTTGGTGGCAGGAACGCATAGCCAAACGAAGCTGTCGGCCAGGAACGTGGGAGCAGGGGTATCGGTATCATGCTGATCTTTGCGATAGCCTTGAGTGTTGGAGGTAAACGTGCGAGCTAGCTGCCGGCATTCCTCGGCCTTCTGTGCAATATCTGACAAGGCACTGTACTCAGAGGCATCTGGATGGTATTGCAAAATTGTGTCCAGAGTACAAGATGGTTCACGGCCATATAAGAGAAAGAAGGGCGAAAACCCAGTTGTTGCTTGGGTGGCTGTGTTGTACGCGAACGTTACGAATGGCAGTACCTGGTCCCAGTTGGAGCTTCCCGATTCAGATGTAACATACATTGCGAGCATGTCCCCAAGCGTACGGTTGAAGCGCTCCGTGAGGCCGTTTGTTTGTGGGTGGTACGCGGTTGTAGCCCGATGTATCGATTTGAAAGACGACAGGAGCTCTTGAACTACTTCGGAAAGAAAGACACGACCTCTGTCACTCAGTAGCTCGCGAGGGGCGCCGTGTCGAAGAATGAAGTGGTGTAGAAGAAAATGGGCTACCTCTCGGGCTGTCGCCGCGGAAAGTGCAGCAGTCTCGGCGTAACGTACGGGATAGGTGATCGACTGCGACGATGACCCATCGATTACCAGCGGCCGTGCATGATAGCGGACCATAAAGGTCGATTCCCACGCGATCAAACGGGCGAGCTGGACAAGGTAAAGGCTGGAGAGGGCCAGCGGGGTGGCGAGGAATCTTGCGTTGTTGACAGGCGGTACAAGAGCGAATGTAGCGCCGTACGAAATTGTACATTCCCCGCCAGTAGTACCTCTGACGAATTCGATCATAGGTTTTGAGGACGCCGGCATGAGCGCTTTGAGGGTCAATGTGATGGTGGGCACAAACCTCGGAGCGGAGGTGGCGCGGAATGACAAGAAGCCACGTTCTGCCATCTGAGTTGTAGTTCCTGCGGTAGAGAAGGCCGTCTCGAATGGCGAAATGGGAGGCCTGTCGGCGGAGTGCCCCAGGATGCGTAGCCGCGGAAGTAGTGCCAAGGATATCCAGCAGGTTAGAAACCCAAGGATCTTGTCGTTGCTCGAAAGGCATATCCTCAATGGTGAGTGCTGACAAGAATGCTTGAGGAGGGGACGATGAGTTAGGCGAGCGCACCGGTGACCGAGAAAGAGCGTCGGCGTCAGAGTGCTTGCGGCCAGAGCGGTACACTACACGGATGTCGTATTCCTGAAGCCTGAGAGCCCAGCGCCCGAGACGGCTAGACGGATCCTTGAGAGACGCGAGCCAGCAGAGAGCGTGATGATCTGTAACTACCTCGAAGGAGTGGCCGTATAAGTAAGGGCGGAACTTCGTTACAGCCCACACGATTGCTAAGCACTCCTTTTCGGTAACGGAGTAGTTGGACTCGGCTTTGGTGAGAGCACGGCTTGCGTAGGCGACAACGTATTCGGAGAAGCCAGGCTTGCGATGGGTGAGGACGGCGCCGAGGCCGACACCACTGGCATCGGTGTGAAGTTCTGTAGGTGCAGTAGGGTCGTAATGGCGAAGGATTGGGGGTGACGTCAGAACATTGCGCAGTGTCGCGAATGCATCATCGCAGGCTGGCGACCAAGAGGAGAGGTTAGGGGTGCCTTTCAAGAGCTGTGTAAGGGGGGCTATGATGGTTGCGAAATTCCGAACAAAACGACGAAAGTACGAGCAGAGGCCCACGAAGCTTCGCAGTTGTTTCAAAGTGGTCGGTTTCGGAAAGTCAGCGACGGCGCGCAGCTTCTCAGGATCAGGCAGAACTCCATCTTTACACACAACATGTCCGAGTATTGTGAGCTGGCGGGCACCAAAGCGGCACTTTTTGAGGTTGAGTTGAAGACCGGCGCGGGTTAGGCAGGTGAAGACCTGGCGAAGTCGAGTCAGGTGGGTCGGGAAGTCGGTTGAAAAGACGACGATATCATCGAGGTAGCATAAACAGATGTTCCATTTCAGGCCGCGCAGTACAGTGTCCATCATTCTTTCAAATGTGGCTGGGGCGTTACAGAGTCCGAATGGCATAACATTAAATTCGTATAGTCCGTCTCGAGTAATAAAGGCGGTCTTAGGACGATCCGCCTCTGCCATGGGCACCTGCCAATACCCGGAGCGTAAATCGAGTGAGGAAAAGAATTCTGCGCCTTGCAAACAGTCTAGGGCATCGTCGATTCGTGGGAGGGGATACACATCACGACGAGTGATTTTGTTGAGGCGGCGGTAATCAACACAAAATCGTATGGAGCCATCCTTCTTTTTAACTAGAACCACAGGAGACGACCATGGGCTACAGGATTCTCTAATTACTCCGCGTTGCAGCATGTCATCGACTTGTTGGGCAATAACACGGCGCTCAGTCGGGGACACCCGATACGGCCGCTGATGGAGAGGTGGGTGAGCGCCAGTGTCGATGAGGTGGGAAACGGTCGTCGTGCGGCCCAAGGAAGATTGCGGAATGTCGAAGGAGGCGCGGAATTGGTGTAGAAGGTCAAGAAGTTGCTCGCGGTGGCGCGGTTCTAGAGCGCTGTCCACGGAATGGTCAAAAAGGTCCCGCTGTAGCGGATCTGAAGCCACACGAGTTGGAGTCAAGGCGTCAACTTGGCAAACAGGGAATGACACATCATCAAAGGTGAACAGAAGGTCCACGGGCTCGATGCGGCCGAGGCACTCCCCTTCGATCAACATAGCGGGAGAGGGAAGAGGATTGGCTACCAGAAGTGTGCTAGCGCCGTTTTTCATGTCAAGGACGGCAAACGGCAGCGGTAAGTGGCGGCGGCGGCAGACAACGTTAGAGGGCACAAAGAGGACTGTCGCGGCGGTGGTAAAAGAGGCAGTGAGGGGAACCAGAACAGCGCTAACGGGTGGGATGGTTGTGTCATGTGCTACGAGGAGTTTGGTCGCAAAACGAGGACACGGCTCGTGGAGCAGGGCATCAGACGGTGCATCACTCGATTCAATAAGCTCTACTTGAGGACTGGCGCAGTCAATGATAGCATGATGCTGGGACAGGAAATCCCAGCCGAGAATGACGTCATGAGAACATGTGGGGAGAACGACGAATTCGATGATGTACAAGGCTGCAGCAATGACGACGCGAGCAGTGCAGATAGCTGTCGGCTGTATACTGTGAGCGGATGCGGTACGAAGCGATAGTCCCTCGAGAGGCGTAGTCACCTTTCGGATGGAGCGGCAGAGTTTTTGGCTGATAACTGATATAGCGGCACCGGTGTCGACGAGCGCAAGAGTATGAACACCTTCAACGATGACAGGGATAACATTCGCGGGATTAAGACGAGGACTTTGAAATTCGGTCGGATACGCAGTTCGTGCCTCGCGAACTGCGGCGGTTAGTTTTCCGGCTGGGTAGCGGGTCGTCGGCGCATTGGCGAAATGGAGCGGCGACGTGGTGATGGCGAACGACGAGGGCGGAAGTCCGGAGGTTCAGGGGGTGCTGTTGGAGGACCCGATGGGACTGGAAACTGGGGGCCAAATAATGTGGCGCAGGCCGTGCAGCAAAGGCCATATTTATTCGGCGCCGGCAGTAGCGTGTAGTGTGTCCGGGGATGCCGCAGTGGTAGCAAATAGGCCTGTTGTCCGCAGTGCGCCATGGAGATGGTGTCTGACGCAAGGGAGGAGCAAAGGCTGTTGGTGCGGACCGCATGGGGGGCGAAGCATAGGCATATGCTGGCTCAGGCGGTGGACTTGAAGTGACTTCGGCATACGTGCGACGCAACACTTGAGGAGGAGCCGGCGCGAATGCTGGAGCGTAGCTCAGTGGCGCAACGCCGGACGATGAAACTGTGGGCGTGAGTAACGGCATTGAGGGTGCGACCGGAGCTGATTGAGGAACAGGATTAGGGAGGACTTCAGAGACATGCTGCTGGATTGCATGGCGAAGCTCCGGAACAAGGCCAGTTGTTGACGACTCCTTAACATATGGCTATAGGGACAGTTGGCGCGCGACCTCCTGACGTATAAAAGCCTTGATGTCTTCAGAGAGGCTAGATGACTCCCTCTCCGCGGCTAATCCAGCGAGTGATGCATCAGGCTGGCGAATCAAAGCACGCTCCTTGCGGAGTTCGTCGTAGCTTTGACAGAGGTCGTATATTTCCTTGACCGTATTGGGACCTTTGGCGATAAGCATGTTGAAAGCGCCGGCATCAATTCCTGTGAGGACATGACGTATCTTAACGGCCTCGGTCATGGTCGGGTCAACGCGGCGACACAAATCAACAATGTCCTCAATATAACTGGTGAACGTTTCACCGGGCAGCTGTAGTCGCGATCGAAGACGCTGTTCCGCGCGGAGTTTTCGGACGGCGGGGCGGCCAAAGACATCAGAAAATTTAGTCTTGAAATTCGCCCAGGTGGAAAAGTCCGACTCGTGGTTTCGAAACCACAGATTAGCGACGTCGCTCAAGTAAAAGATGACATTGTTGAGGTTACGGTTGTCGTCCCAGTTATTGTGACGGCTGACCCGTTCGTAAGTGGTCAGCCAATCGTCGACGTCGTCATCGCTGCTTCCGCTGAAGGTAGTCGGGTCCCGTTGACGGAGCGCACCTGTGCAGGTGACGGGCGGAGGCAGGTGCAATGAAGTCGGCTCCGTCATTGGGGTAGTCAATGTTCTGCTGCGAAGTTCCAGGGCGAGATGGGTACAGGGAACTTCAGATTGACCTCCACCAAGTGAAATGTGGATTTAATGGTTGGTTGGAACGTCTAGCGCTGGCAGTACTTTGGGCACAAGGGATCGAATTACCAGCCGCAGGGCACAGCTTCAGCGCGAGCGAGATGGGCACCGGAGACAAGCGATGGTGATGGCGATGCCGCAGCGTTTTCTGTACTTTGTCTTCTTTACACTAGTTGCACTTTAAAGCCTTCACGTGACCCGGCTGCAGTTACCTCTTACCCACGCGACGCTGTGACGTCGCACCCCAAGTGACACACGGGCTGGCAGGAGCTGCCAACTTGGGGTTTCACATGGGACGGTTATGTCAGAATCAGCTTGCTAGGACCCTGGCATTCACGTTACCCCTATAGGCCGCTAAGGCACGTTCATATGGGTTGGTTAAAGCGGGGCCTAATATGTGGGCTGAGGAAGAAGAAAAAGAGAAGAACGCTCGGTCACCCATAGCTAACGCTTTCGCCAAAAATATACTGTTCAGCAGCGTTGAACCCTTCTAATTTTTTATCACACACAGCTGCAAAATGGAATGACCTTTCCGAACATATTGTCAAAGAACTTGGCCCGAAACCTTTTTCTGCAACGCCTAGAGCGCGTTATTGTCATAAACAAAACATATGACTATTTTTGTCCCACCCAAAACGTTTGCACGCATTCTTGAGTTAATGCCCCTAAAACGCGGTCGTTAAAGAAATAAAACTGAAATGAAATGACAGAACATAGGCGTCGAAGTGAATGAACATTGACAGTCGCGTTCAAGGCCACAAAGGAAGAATGAACAGCGCGTGTCAGTGCACCCGAGCTAAGGTCACATATCAGCCGCTGGTGTCCGCTGCAACTGGCAGCACGTGAGTTTTGGGAAACACATTTAACCGAATCTTCTGGCGTTCCTACGGAGAAACGGCACGCGCAGTGAAATATCGCAAACAATATAAGCAGCAAACCACTGAGTATTTCAAATAAACCTGTCTTACTTAGACACCTAATACAACATAAAGAGAAGGCTTAGTGGTCCGTATGGTTTGAATTACTTAATTTGTTAGCTTAGAGACACGTTACGTCAGATCGCACACAAATGCAGCGGTAACGTAGGAGACTCCAGTCATAGCTTCCTTCGTCTTTAAAATATCGAGATGAATAACTCCAGGTATCATTATCTACGTCTCAACTAAAGAATATAATAATTTACAAGATCGATTCGCGCATTCTCTTCAATTGCCACTGCATATTAGTTTGATCCGTAGTGTTAAATATTTATTTTCAGCACCTGACCGTGGCAAGAAGAGCATAACCGAGTGCTTCCTTGGAAGAAGCGCTCTCTGTAGGTTTCTGCAGTCGAACCTATGCACTCCTCAAGGTAAGCGTATCGTTCTCCACTGCTTCTGAACCCGACCTGCGAAGCACAGGGCTATAAACTGACGTCCCTTCACCTTCCAAGAACGTAGTTCAAACCACTCGACAAAGATATATGCATCAGAAGTAAGCGCTTCTACCATGCGAATCCGTAGGTAAAACTTCCTCCATTTCTAATCGTGCTCCTTGCGGCCGCCCTGTGCCTAGAAAGCAAACTAAATGGGCCTCGCTGCAATTTCGGACTACCCTTCCCCTGACTAGTGGGCTTGGTGCAACTCTTTCGTAGCCTGGTAGAACGAAAGGAAGAAGATGGTTTGCACGGTATGAAGAAGAACTGAACAAGAGTAAATGAGGTACGCCTCAGTTCGCAGATGAGCCAACGTTTCGACAAGTGGACTTGTCGAAACGTTAGCTCATCTGCGAACTAAGACGTACCCCATTTACCGTTGTTCAGTTCTTCTGTAGCCTGACTTACCTGGCATCGGTCTCATGTGCTAAGGACAGCATCATCGCCGCTGGTTTCTATTACTGGGCCTCAGTAGAGGCCCGGTTGCTCGTCATTCTCATACTCATCAAATGACACTCTGAATGTTTTCATCCCGCGAAGGTGCGGCGTTACGTACTCTAGTTAGTAATCAGGTTCTCCACCCGTTAAGCTCTCTACTCAGCACCAAGTTTGGAAGGTAAAATATAACCGAAAGGTAAAAGGACCGATGTGATATTTTTCTAGTGAGACACCAAGTTGGTCATCAAGGTTACACGCCAAGTGGTGACGCCTAGTATATTTATAGCACCATTCTGTACTTTCACACCTTAAGGTCAATCCCTAGCTTACGCTGATATTGTGTTTGGCTTATAGGGAAAGAGAGGCGCACCTCAGCCGCATGGCAACAGTTTTTCCTCGTGGCATGATATTACGCTCTTATCATCATCCTCATACCATTATGTAGAGATGGCCGTTCTTGCATTACAGCTCTTTGTAACAAATAGACTTGCAAAAAGAATTATGTCATGATTCCAGGATTAGTTGCTTAATAAAGTTGCAGCAATGTAAACATCGTGGGAAACATAAGCCTTAAAGCGGTAAAGAAGAAATTGGGCATAGGCAAAAACCAGATGTATGCGATAAGGGACAAGGCTGGAAACGTCATCACTAATATGGACAAGATAGTGAAAGTAGCCGAGGAGTTCTATACAGATCTCTACAGTAGCCAAAGTAGTCAGGACCGTAAAGAGATTGGCGGTAGGGAAAAACAGTCAGACGTTCCACCAGTGACGAAGGACGAGGTCAAGAAAGCACAAGAAACTATGAAAAGGGGGCATCAGCTGGAGAGGATCAGATAACTACAGATTTGCTGAAGGACGGGGGGGATATCGTGCTAGAAAAACTGGCCACCCTGTATCCGCAGTGCCTGGTATCATCGACGGTACCGGAACCATGGAAGAATGCAAACATTATCCTCATTCACAAGAAAGGGGACTCTAAGGACCTTAAAAATTACAGACCAATCAGCTTACTGTCTGTTACGTACAAGGTATTTACTAAGGTAATCGCTAATAGTATCAGGACAACCTTAGACTGCACTCAAGCAAAGGATCAAGCAGGGTTTCGGAAACGGTACTTTACTATCTATCATATCCATACCATCAATCAGGTGATAGAAAAATGCTCGGAATATAACCAGCCCTTATACATAGGATTCATTGATTACGAAAAAAGCATTTGACTCAGATGAAACCTCGGCGGTGATGCAGGCATTGCGAAATCAGGGGGTAGAAGACCCGTAAGTGAAAGTGCTGGAAGGTATTGTCACGGACAAGAGGGCTAGATGTGACTAAGACGACGAGACGAAGCTCAACCAGCAGGCAAAGTTCCGCGCACAGCACGCGAAACCACTTCGGTGTCCTTTTCTTCCAGGTGTCACCTAAAAACATCTGGGACACCAGGTGGCATTACTCCCCCTCCTAAAAAAACGAAAGCACAGACTGGGCGCGAGCGATGGGCGATGCAAGTCAGTACAGAAAACGAATATAAAACAGAGGCGGTGCCCTACACAACTAAACGAGTGCATAGTACACCGCACATTACTGCGTGAAATACGGTTTCATGCGGACAATGTGCACCACCTCGGAGCCTGGTTGTCGACGCGAGGTCTGCACAGTACCCGCTGGAAGGACTTCGTATGTCACTTCTGTGACACGGCGCAGAACCTTGTAAGGTCCAAAGTATCGCGACATCAGTTTTTCAGACAAGCCGGGCCGGCGCACCGGTGTCCACACCCAAACTTGCTTTCCTGGTTGGTATGTGACGTGTCGATGACGGAGGTTGTAGCGACGCGTATCCTTTCCCTGCTGTTGCTGAATGTGGATGCGGGCAAGTTGACGTGCTTCCTCGGCGCGCTGAGCAAACTGCTCAGCGTCTGGGATGAGAGGGTTATCCGTGCAGCACGGAAGCATGGCATCTAACATCGTCTGAACGTCGCGTCCATAGAGCAGGCGAAATGGCGTAAAACGCGTAGTCTCTTGGATGGCAGTGTTGTAGGCATACGTTACGTACGGGAGAATCTCGTCCCAGGTCTTGTGCTGGGAGTCTATGTACATTGCAATCATGTCGGCGATCATTTTATTGAGTCTCTCCGTGAGGCCATTCGTCTGTGGGTGATAAGCAGTGGTTTTGCGATGGCTCGTGTGACTCAGCTCAAATACGTCGTGCATAAGTTGTGCCGTAAACGCCGTGCCTCGATCGGTGATTACTTGGGACGGTGCGCCATGGCGCAACACGATCTGCTGCATAAAAAACTGGGCGATCTCAGATGACGTGCCACGCTTTACCGCCTTGGTTTCCGCATACCGTGTGAGATAGTCGGTCGCAACTATAATCCATTTGTTACCGACCGATGTCAGCGGAAATGGGCCCAGAAGGCCGATGCCGATTTGGTCAAACGGTGTTCGGGGAGGCGCAATAGGTTGGAGCAAACCCGCTGGCTTGAGAGGTGGCGCCTTTCGACGTTGGCACTCACGACAGCCTCTGACGTAGCGATGAACGGCGTCAGCGAGTTTAGGCCAATAATAGGCTTGACGAACTCGGGCGAGTGTGCGTGTAAAGCCCAAGTGGCCGGAGGTGGGCTCATCATGGCAGGCAAAAAGGATATCGGCACGGAGGTCGGCTGGCACTACGAGGAGGAACGCTCGGTCAACAGTGCTGGACTTCTGTTTGTATAGAACGCCATTCCGGACACAGAAAGCAGACAGGTTTCGAGCAAATTGCCGAGGGATATCAGCAGCGCGACCCTGCAGGTGGTCAATGACAGGTCGAAGGTCCGGGTCAGCTCGCTGTCGGGTCATTATGTCTGAAGCGCTCACCAGTCCAAGAAAACCGCTCTCATCGTCCGTGCTCTCATCGACTAAACCGACGGGTGCGCGCGACAGCGCGTCAGCATCTTCGTGCTTCTGGCCAGATTTATACACAATGATGTACTCATATTCTTGGAGGCGAAGACTCCATCGTGTTAGGCGCCCCGATGGGTCGCGGAGGTTAGCCAGCCAGCACAAGGAATGATGATCGGTGACAACTTTAAACTGGCGGCCATAGAGGTAAGGCCTAAATTTCATGGTTGCCCACACAACCGCAAGGCATTCCTTTTCTGTAGTGGAGTAGTTTCTCTCGGCGCGGGAGAGCGTGCGGCTGGCATACGCTATTACCTTTTCGACGCCAGCTAGGGGTTGAACGAGTACAGCGCCAAGGCCGATATTGCTGGCGTCGGTGTGGACTTCGGTGTCAGCGTCTTCATGAAAGTGCGCAAGAACAGGGCTTGTTTGCAGTCGGCTGCGCAGCTCCGCAAAAGCCTCTTGTTGCTCGGCGCCCCACACGAACTGTGTATCATCGCGCGTGAGGCGAGTCAGGGGGGCGGCAACTTTGGAAAAATCGGCGATGAAGCGGCGGTAGTACGTGCAGAGACCCAGGAAGCGTTTCAAACTTCTCTTGTTTGCAGGAACGGGAAATTTGGCGACAGCAGCAGTCTTGTCGGGGTCTGGCCTAACGCCTGCGGCACTCACAAGGTGACCAAGAAACTTCAACTCTTTGTAGCCAAAGTGGCACTTCTCGGGCTTGAGCGTCAAGTCAGCTGACCGGAGGGCATCTAATACTGCGCGCAGGCGTTCGAGGTGTTCTTCAAAGGTTTCAGAGAATACGACGACGTCGTCGAGATAGACTAAGCAGATTTGCCATTTGAGGCCGGCGAGGACGGTGTCCATCACGCGCTGAAAAGTTGCCGGCGCTGAACATAGGCCAAAAGGCAGCACTTTGAACTCGTACAGTCCATCTGGGGTGACAAAAGCTGTTTTTTCGCGGTCCCGCTCATCAACCTCAATCTGCCAGTACCCACTCTTCAAGTCAATGGAGGAGAAGTACTGGGCGCGACGAAGCTTGTCGAGCGAATCGTCGATACGGGGCAGCGGGTAGACGTCTTTTTTAGTGATGGCATTCAGCTTTCGATAATCGACACAGAAGCGAAGGGTCCCATCTTTTTTCTTTACCAGCACGACAGGGGATGACCACGGGCTGTTGGATGGTTGTATGACACCATCACAAAGCATCTCCTGAACTTGTGTCTGAATCGCTTCACGTTCCGTCGTTGAGATGCGGTACGGCTGCTGGCGGATAGGGCGGGCGTCGTCAGGAGTAATGATGCGGTGCTTCACGAGAGGCGTTTGCCGTACTTTCGATGAGGACGCAAAGCAAGAGCTGAACTCTAGTAGGAGGGCCCGTAGCTCACGATTCTGTGTGTCCGAGAGATCCGGACTAATATTAAGACGGTCAAGTGGGGGCTGCACAGTGCTAACAGCCCCAAACGTAAAACATTCAGAAACATCCGCCAAGGAGTCAGCAAACGCGATGGCAGTAGCACGAAAAAGATTCCGGGGTTCGTTGGTGAAGTTAGTCACCAGGAGATCAGACCGGCCGTCGCGGAGGTGGATGAGGCTGCGCGCTGTACAGATGCCGTGGGTGAGCAAAAGTGACTGGTTGCCTTCCGCGACCGCATGCCCGTCACGCAGTTCGTCGCAAGTAACAGTCACAAAAACACTGGCGCATGGCGGAATCGAAACGCTCTCGGCGGAAATTCGAAGGGCGGCGCGGCGTTGGCGATTCTTGACGTCAGTATCAGCAGCTTTCTCGGTTGAAAATGTCACTGTGCGCTTTCGGAGATCGATAATAGCTCCATACTCCCGGAGAAAATCAACCCCAAGGATAACGTCACGGGAGCAGTCAGGTATAACGAGGCAGCTTACAATAAACGTGGAGCTGCGAATTTGAACTCGTGCCGTGCACAGGCCACTAGGAGTTACGACATGTCCGCCAGCGGTGCGAATCTGCGTGCCCGACCATGGTGTCATGACTTTTTTTAGAAGCGCTGCTAGCTTCCCGCTTATAATCGAAAAATCCGCGCCAGTGTCCACCAATGCGCTAACCTTATGGCCGTCGAGAAGCACGGCTATGTCCAGCGAGAGTCGATTTTCATGCGTAGGAACTGTCGTCGGTGCCATAAAATCCAGATCGCTCACAGGTCTCTTTGTCAGGGGGTCTTCGTCACGTCGATTGCAAGCGGCCTCGCCCCCGGAGGTCGCTGTCTTTAGTTTTCCCGGTGGGGACTTGGCGAGCGTCGCTGCGCCGTCCAGGATGGCCCGCGCTGCGGCGATGGTCGTCGTGGGTACGTAGATCGTAACTGCCGCTGAGAAGGTGGCGCCATGCGCTGCTGCGCTAAGTAGTCTTCAATCTCCCGGGGTCTTTGGCCTATTGGAGGGCGACGCATGTCGATAGGAAATCCGTGAAGTCCAAGGTGTCGATAGGGGCACTGGCGATAGAGATGACCTGGCTCCCCGCAATGGAAGCACAGGCGCTGGCGATTTGGGGCGCGCCACAGGTCCGCCTTCCGCTGGGGTGGTCGTCGGTTGTCGGCGAACGGCTCAGTGTGTGCGGAATACAGTGAGCCTTGATCGGGTGGCGGTAATGGCGCCGAAGCAGTGGCAGGGCGTCGCGCCATATCTGCATAAGTTGGACGCAGGTACTCCGTGGGGAAAGGTTGTGGATCAGCGGACGCTACCGAGGGCTTCAACGCTTGAAGCTCTTCGCGGACAATGCTAGCTACAGAGCCGACCGTCGGCTGTGGAGCACCGAAGAGCTGGATCTCTTCGCGTACAACTGAACGGATGATGTCGCGTATGTTCGGGGTAGCCCCGAAGGCCGAAAACGGCTCCACAACCGAAGCGGCGACCACCGGCCTGTCGTAAGTGGTAGACCGCTGCTGGAGCATCCTCTCTATTGTGACAGCTTCCGAAAGAAACTCGGCAACCGTCCTTGGTGGATTACGCACGAGGCCAGCGAACAGTTGCTCTTTAATACCGTGCATAAGGTGGCGCACCTTTTTGTCTTCGGTCATGGCCGGGTCAGAACGTCGGAAGAGCCGGGTCATGTCCTCCACATACATGGTCACAGTCTCATTTGGCATCTGTATACGAGACTGTAGAGCCCTTTCTGCGCGTTCTCGCCGATCCGCGCTGGTATAGGTCTCACGAATTCGTTGGCAGAACTCACGCCATGATGTTAGGGCGTCTTCTCGGTTCTCGTACCAAGTACGAGCGCCATCTTCCAGGCTGAAGAAGACATTTCGAAGCTTGGCGGCGTCGTCCCACTGATTAAACGAGGCGACCCGTTCAAATTAGATAAGCCAGTCTTCGATGTCTTCGCTCTGACTGCCGTGGAAGGGCTGAGGCAGTCGTGGATTTTGCAGGGTGTAGTAAGTTGGAGCTCCTTGCATAGCCGGTCGAGGGGCGCCTGCGGTGTTGAACTCCAACGGCCCGTGCTCAGGTGGTAGGCCTAGGTTCCTCCGGCTAGCGCGGTGAACAGGAGTGTCGATTGGCACAGGACCTGAATCCTGGGTATGCGGAGGAGTTCGGGACATATACTGGGATCGATACCCTGCGCCGACACCAAAATATGTCACGGACAAGAAGGCTAGATGTGACTAAGACGACGGGACGAAGCTCAACCAGCAGGCAAAGTTCCGCGCACAGCACGCGAAACCACTTCGGCGTCCTTTTCTTCCAGGTGTCACCTAAAAACATCTGGGACACCAGGTGGCAATATATATAGTGGCTGCACAGCAACCATAGTTCTGCATAAAGAAAGTAACAAAATTCCCATAAAGAAAGGTGTTAGGCAAGGGGACACAATCTGCCCAGTACTATTCACAGCTTGTTTAGAGGAAGTATTCAAAGACTTGGAATGGGAGCAGTTAGGGATAAGGGTAGATGGAGAATACCTCAGTAATCTGCGATTTGCTGATGACATTGCCTTGCTAAGCAACTCGGGGGATGAACTGCAAATAATGATTGATGACCTAGACAGAAAAAGTACAAAGGTAGGCTTGAAAATCAATATGCAGAAGACTAAGGTAATGTTCAACAGCCTCGGGAAGGAACAGCAGTTTACATTAGGTAGCGAAATACTGGAAGTAGTAGGCGAATATGTCTACTTAGGACAGGTAGTAACCGCAGATCCGGACCATGAAAAATAAATAACAAGAAGAATAAGATTGGGATGGTATGCATTTGGCAAGCACTCGCAGATTATGACTAGCAGCTTACCGGTATCGCTCTAGAGGAAAGTATACAACAGTTGCATCTTGCCTGTACTCACCTATGGGGCTGAAACGTGGAGGCTAACTAAGAGAGTTCTAATTAAGTTGAGGACAACCCAGAGGGCTATGTAACGAAAAATGGTAGGGGTAACATTAAGAGATAGAAAGCGTGCAGAGTGGGTCAGAGAAATAACTCAAGTTACCGACATTCTAGTGGAAATTAAGAAGAAGAAATGGACATGGGCAGGACATGTAGTGCGAAGAGAGGATAACCGATGGTCACTGAGGGTAACAAACTGGATTCCAAGGGAAGGAAAGCGTAGCAGGGGGCGGCAAAAAGTTAGGTGGGCGGCAGAAAATTAGTTGGGCGGATGAGATTAAGAAGTTCGCAGGGGTCAAGTGGATGCAGCTAGCACAGAACCGGGTTAAGTGGAGAAATATGGGAGAGGCCTTCGCCCTGTAGTGGGCATAATCAGGCTGCTGATAATGATGATGAATGTAAACATCGAAATTCTCCGCGTCACATTCTGTCGCTACAACCGGCGTATGCGACAGAGTACGCGTCAGCGTGTCGCCGCCCACTCTTGCATGAGACGATATAATCAAATTCTTGCAAACGGATTGCCCACCGTGCAAGGCGACCAGACGGGTCGCAAAGGTTGATCAGCCAACACAAGGCATGATGGTCAGTAACCACTGTGAAGGAACCGCTGAGTGACGAAAACTATGGCAAGGTACCCTTGCTCAGTAATAGTATAATTGCGCCCAGGTTTGCTTACAGAGCGACTGTCGTAAGCGACATGTTCCTTGTGGTGATAACGGTTGATCAGCACAGCACCGATGCCCTTACCACTGTCGTCAGCGTGAACTTTCTTGGGGGCAGAAGGGTTGAAATTCCGGAGAATCGGAGGCGATATTAGTAAAAACTTAAGTTGCCGGATAGAATATTCTTAATCGGATGACCACTCGTAGGCAGCTTCTTTAAAGAGAAGGCACGTGGGCGGGTGTGTGATGTCTGCAAAACAGGATTGAAGCGGCGAAAATATGAACAAAGCCCGAGAAAAAATTCAAAGTTCCTTTATCTGAGATGTTTGAAATAAGGCAACGGCCACGGTATTCTGTAAGTCAGGTCTGATGCCTTCACAATCAAGGAGGTGCCCAAAAACCAAAGTCTGCCGTTCTCCGAAGCGCCACTTGTTTGCATTCATTATCAGACCAGCGTTTTGCAGGCAGTCCAGTACAAAGGCAAGGCATTCTTGTACTCATGAAATGTCTGGCCAAAAATACATCATCGAGGTAGTACATAGATATATGCCATGTGACCCATGTAGAATGGCATCCATAAATCTCTCAAAAATTTTGGGAACATTGCCCAGCCCGAACGGCAATACATTAAATTCGAATATGCCATCTGGCGCGATAAAAGCGGTCTTCTCCTTGTTCTGAGGGTGCAATATCCTGACCGCTGATCGAAGATGAAAAGTATGAGGCGGAGTATAGGCAAACTATGACGTCATCGATCCGGAGAAGAGGATTAACGTCTTAGCAGGATGCAATAGCCCACACAAAAGTGCCATGTACCATCTTTCTTTTTGACAAGAGTGACAGGAATATCCCAAGGACGGCATGACTCCTGAATATTACTTTGTGCAGCATATCTCGAATCTGTTCGTTAATGAGCTGGCGTTCTTTTTGCGAACCTCTATACGGCTTCTGTCGAACTGGGTGTGAGTAGCCTGTGTCAATGAAATGGCGGGAACGTGCCAGGGGAACGCACCTTGAGCAACTTGCATCCAAAAAGTCAAAGTTGGACGAGTACTTGAGCAGTAAGGTCTTCAACGCTTCACGCAGTTCAGGGGTTAGAGATTTGCTGATCACGCGGCGCAGTTGTGAATAAGGGGTTGGAGCAGCAGTAGGTCTCTTAGGCGCGTCCATTATTAAAGTCACCGATGGAGTAGCACAATTTTGGCTTTGTGGAAATCTTCATATGCACGGTCAAAACCGCAGGTTGCGAAGACCAATCAATACCTCACAGTCGTGAGCCACCCTTGCCCACCGACAGCACGCAATGAGGAACTAGAATCAGTTTTTTTGTGCAGTTATAATAGAGTGGTGCCACTGTAGCATCAAAGATGTCAGAAGCACGACTGGGGCACAAAACTGGGACACACTATAAAAAAGGCTGGTACCGTGGTATTATCGGATACACAAAAAACACATCCTCCTGCTCTGGGCAGTCCTCTAAGGACCCAGACAAAAGGGTGCCGTCAACGTAAAGTTTTCCGGACGACAGTTTACCTTAGCACCACACATTCGCAAAACAATGAACGCCGAGAATCACGCCATGCATTCATCGCGAAAGCACTGCAATCTCCGCGATGAATATCGTCCGCCAAGGCACACCGGAGAACAGCGCATCCCCAAAGGGCACAAAAACTCACCGCTCGCCCCAAGAAAGTTCACATTTCTGTCCCACATAAACATAACTTTCCAGCCTGAGCGCGTATTAAAAAATAAAATCATAATAGTAGTTGTTGCCACATGATCCACAAGCACAGAAACAGTGGTCTTTAACATTGTAACAGTTGGAGGAATCTCTGCCGGCAGCGCACAGACTCCAGCGGCCTGACCTACAGCGGCCGCTCTGACTAGTTTTCGGCCCAGGTGATACAGACCGCAGCCTTGGCCGTGATGAGTAAAAGCGACGCACAGAAGAGGCAGGTGGTGGTGAGCATCTGCGGTCGGAAGAAGGAGAGTGACTGCGTGGTCCACCGGTCTGGGGAAAGTCGTATGAAGATGGGGCCCATTGCTAAACGGACCCATAGAAATTGGTACGTGGCTGAGCTTGGTTGACGGGGCGACCGTAGCGTATCTGTGGGCGACTGCGGCAGTAACGAGCGATTCGTCCCTCAATGCCACAAGCGTAATTCCGTCTCCTCAACGGTAGGGTCCCGCAGCTTCTTTCTCGTCACTGGTTGCCTCGCAGCGGGCTAAACGGCGATTGTTGCCGAGAGGTGTCAATGAATGCAACATAAAGGTAACATACACTCACTAAAGGCAGGAATTGATTACGGTGAAAATAATGAATCTCTCATGGTGTCACCTCGTGGCTCTGTTCACGGCTGCTTTTGTGGCTGTTAAGAATTAAAAACATCACATGATGCAACCTAAAGGGAACCATCCACCTCAGGAATGATATTGGTAGCTTATGTTAATGTTTCCATATAAAAAAATTCAGAAGTAAGTTGCACATACAGGATTTGAACATGTCTTATTCGCTAAGTGCTCAGGAGTGTGCATGCGTTAAGCCACTGAGGCAACGAGTACGGCAGGCTTTAAATGGGTTCTTATTCATTTTTACAATATTTCCGCTATCTGTCGCCAGTTGACGCTGCTCAGAGGACCCTACCGTTGAGAGAACGGAATCATGGAATGCTACAACGGTGGCATACCAGGCCTGTGCGATAAAACCCTTGTTCCTTTGCAGACTCTAAGAAAGTAGGTGCCATTTGATAGTAAGAAGCACCCGCCTGCCGGCCTTCGGGCTGGACGCCGGAAAGCGGGAGCAGGTGGCGGTTGCGGATAGTACACAAAGCGCAGCTCGTAGTGCTGCGAGCCGGGCGTGAGTCGTAGCGAGACGGATGAATAGAGCTATGGACACTTACCATTATGCTATAGGCATCAGTGTGTGAGTATTGACGGAATTCATCCCGGGCATCAATTGAAGCGTGGCGGAAGCCTGTCGAGGAACGGTAACGTCAGCGGGCATGGATGGTGGACACCGTGCAGACGGCTCTAATCATTGGAGTTAATCGCGAACTATTTACCGGATCGTTGACGAGAGGTCCGTGGAGCTATCGACATTGCTAGCGGCTGCTGGAACGTTGGCTATAAGCACAAAGCGTGGTGTCATGCTACGAGTCTTCAATCTCAAAAGTGCGAACGTGGCGAATAAGATCAGAGACCGCATCCAAGTCATATTTCGCTGTTAAGAAATAATAAACATCATCAGCAAAGCCTTTCAACAGATGGCTTACTTTATCTTTCTTGGTCATGTGGGCATTCGCTGCTTTACAGAGCTTCAAGATTTCTTCTATATAGGTTATGCATGTTTCTCCCGCTAGCTGATCTGAGCGGTGACAAAACACTCCAAGGCTTTCAGAGAGCCCTCATAGTTTTCAAACTAGCCTAACGTGGTATCTGTCAGAAAGAAAAGCATGTTGGCTAGCTGAGCGGCGGCATCCCATCGGTTGTAATGACTCACCGTTGGTAGTGAGTCAGCCACTCATCAACGTCCTCACCCACCGCTCCTGCGAAACTCCGAGGCTCCGATCGTGTTGTGTGGAACAAGTTCCTGCGCCGGCTCACCGGTATCCAACCGGAATTACAGCGGCTACGTGAACTGTTGACGAGTAATCGGCTGGTTGCATTGCACTGGTCCGTGGTTTAAGGCCCGCAAGAAGACCGCTCTTACGATGCTCCAGTTCTAACTGCACTGAGCGTAGAGCCTAGGATCTCTACCCAGCACCTCTACCGCAATGTCACTTTTGTAGCGTGACCATGGAGACCTTCTGAAAAGTTTTTCAAGCGAGGTTCGCACAGCCAGTGAACTGTGAAGCAAACAACACAGGCCAAGGTCCAACGGAGCACGCACACTTCGATCTCCTCTTCTTCATCCTTTTTCTGGCTCTTATCAACACTTCCTGAATATAAACAGGCATTTTGTAATAGGAAAACGTAGTATGATGTCTAATTAAAAATTTTGGCACTAGTCGTTTGTACAGAGATGTTGGAAATCTATTGCCATATACCTGACTAATTGAACTCAATAGTTGTCCAACGAAAAACATACAACTTATATTCGATACGTACAAAACAGCTACTTTGGCACCATGTGTTTAATTTAATTTTAAATTTGCATTATCTACATTTGTAAGCAATATCTTTCATTGCCTATTGTGCTTATCAGCATTTCACTTTTCTATTTTCCCAGCTTGGCCTGCATCACAGATGAGAGCAATATTTATGTGCAGTCAAATAAATTAATTTTGTTGAATAGTAAACACGTTTTACTTAGCTGCCGAAAAGGGTAAACCCAATCCTAAGGCATGTGATGATAAACGAAAAAATTTTTGATGCCAAAGCTGGCAAGCTAACGAAACAGGGTTGGGCTAGAAAGTAAGCAAGAAACGTACACAGCACAGTGTTCCAAAGACAAAGACATGATGAACGCAACAACTAGAAGACTCGCAAGCTCCTGAAAGAAATATAATAAAAGATGCAACACATAATATAATATGCAATAAGTTAGTAAAAAATGGCTCATATTACGATTAGGCTTCTTTAATATTATTTATAAAAATCCGATAATGTTGTACTGTAGTTTTGCAAAATATATGAACTGTGAGCGGCTACCGACCTTGAAAAATATCTGCTTCACCTCCCACTGTTTGGAGCGCTTGTTTACTGTTGAGGTGTACTGAACTTAAAAAAGTGCCGCACCTGTTTTATTTGCTGTGCTATCGTTAAGAACCTGTATATTGTTCTTTGTAACACCGTTTCTTGAAAACTAGGTTTGGTATCATGACTTGCACGAAAACAACTGTGTCTTTTGTTTTCCAGCCCACGTCCGGTCTACATTTACTGAGCGCATCATTTCCAGGCCTGTACGCGCCTACGTATGCACACTGACATAGGTAGCATGGCTACTTGGAAAGCGCTCATGGGACAAACTATTATCACTCTGTTTGGTGCATTTTACTTTCTCTGCGTGAAAGGAACCCAGAAATCAGCAAAGGTACGGCCTGTTTTTTCGTGATTATGTTATTCTCGAATACTTCACCAAAGAATACTCCTTATGAGAGAGTACGTTCGAGACTGTAAGGAGCAAAGAACGAACAATATCAGCACAATCGCTTCATTCCATAATGAGACGACGACTAAGGAGTCTCGAAGCTGGACCTTTAGTATATATTGCTATATTTAGAGCTCTTGACAACATCTAATTTAGTAAAGCTGGCGAGCGAAACACGTGCGGTTAACATATGCTTCTGCCCGATGCCAAAGGATGGGGGCCTCGGACAATGCTCTAACTTTTTTATGACGCATTCAATTTTGAAGTGATAGCTTCACCACACGATGTAAAGATTAGGTTTCTGCACACAGAAATTTTACCTCCAAAATGAAAAAAAAGGGAAACCACAAAAGAGTTGTGTACATGGTGTCACACACCATGGTAAAAAGGGTCGAAGATCAAGTTCAAATGACGAAGCTATGAACTATACGTGGGCATATTGTTACGGGCATATTGTTACGGGCATATTGTTACAATTGCCAACCCGATTTCCGCAATGATTGCCTCTGACCTCAGCCCCGAACACGCTGAGGACCTGCACAACCTTTTGTTATCCTTCTCCGACATTTTTGACTTTGCTGCCGGTACTCGGGGCCAAACATCAGTTGTGACTCACCGCATTGACACCAGCCATGCAAAACCTGTACATCGGAGGCCTTATCGTGTGTCCCTTTCTGAGCGCCAAGTCATCCAGCAGGAGGTCGACAAGATGTTGGGCAACGATATCATCGAACCTTCGAACAGCCCCTGGGCATCTCTTGTCGTACTCGTTAGAAAGAAAGATAACAGTTGGAGCTTTTGCGTCAACTATCGACATCTAAACCAGATTACAAGGAAAGATTTTTACCCGCTGACGCGAATAGACGATGCCTTGGACTGTTTACATGGTGTCCGCCACTTTTCCTCCATCGACCTTCGTAGCGGCTACTGGCAGATCTCTGTTGACGAACAAGACCTCGAGAAGACAGCTATTGTCAGTCACACCCGATGGACTTTACCAGTTTAAGGTTATGCTTTTTGGACTTTGCAACGCCCCTGCTACGTTTGAACGAATGATGGACTCCTTACTCCGCGGCTTCAAATGGACGACTTACCTATGTTACTTGGATGACGTGATTGTCTTCTCACCTTCGTTCGAAAGCTATCTTCGTCGCCTTTCTTCCATCTTGGCACTTTTCCGCCGTACCGGACTTCAACTGAACTCAAAGAAGTGCAGTTTTGGTCGCCGCGAACTTAAAGTGCTTGGCCATTTGGTGAATGCCACCGGAGTGCAACCCGATCCCGACAACATTCGTGCTGTCAGTGCTTTTCCATTTCCCCGTTCACACCGTGATGTCCGCAGCTTTATAGGACTGCTCTTATTTTCGCCGGCTCGTCCCAAACTTTGCCGCTGTTGCTTGTCCCCTCACCCATCTGCTGAAGAAAGGCGTTCTTTTCTCATGGGGACCAGAACAGGCTAACGCATTCTCCACTCTCATCGCTGTTCTCACCAATCCTCCTGTGTTGGCCCATTTCAACCCGTCTGCCCCGACGGAACATCGCACCGACGCCAATGGCCACGGGATTGGTGCCTTCCTTGCACAGCGACAACACGGCCTACAATGCGCGATTGCCTGCGCCAGTCGTCTCCTGTCATCAGCGGAACAGAACTATTCTATTACGGAACGGGAGTGCCTGGCTCTCGTTTAGGCCGTTGGAAAATTCAGACCCTACTTGTTTGGCCGATCCTTCACTGTAATTACCAATCACCACGCCTTATGTTGGCTCTCTTCCCTCAAGGATTCTGCTGGCCGCCTCGGCCGCCGGGCACTGCGCTTGCAGGAGTATACCTTTTCCGTTGTATACAAATCCGGTCGGCTCCACCACGATGCAGACTGTCTGTCCTGTTATCCCGTCGATCCCCCTTCCTCTACTGACCATGAGTCGGAGTCCTGTGTCGTCTCTATACCGGACTTTTCCCACATAGCCGAAGAACAGCGTTGGACCCAACCCTCAGTTCTCTTATCGACCGCCTCTGCACACACAGCCATGACTATTCCCTTGCCCTGTTCTTCCTTCATGGGAATACGCTATAGCGCCGCAACTTGCGACCTGATGGCGCTGAGCACTTGCTGGTCGTTCCCCAACACCTACGCTCTGCCGTTTTTGAACAAATCCACGACGCCACTACAGCTGGTCATCTTGGCCTCTCACGCACATGCGAACGCGTGCGCCGGCGTTTCTTCTGACCTGGACTCTACCGCTCTGTCCAGCGCTATGTAGCTGCTTGCGACCTCTGTCAACGCCGGAAGAAACCCTCTGTGCTACCACCTGGACACCTGAAGCCGATTGCTATCCCCCCTGAGCCATTTTCTCGTGTTGGCCTTGACCTTCTAGGGCGCTTCCCCGAGTCCTTGTCAGGAAACAAATGGATCGCTGTGGCTACCGATTATGCCACGCGGTACGTGATCACTCGCGCCATTCCAACCAGCTGCGCCACAGACGTTGCTGACTTCTTTTTGTACGACGTCATACTTTACCATGGTGCTCCCCGTCAACTGCTTACCGACCGTGGCCGCTGTTTTCATTCCCGAGTGTTTGGGGAAATACTTCGTTCTTGCTCCGTTCGGCACAAGTTCACCACTGCGTATCACCTTCAGACGAATGACCTTACGGAGCATATTAACCGCACACTCACCGACATGGTCGCAATGTACGTATCCGACAGTCATCGCGACTGGAATATTAGTTTGTCATTTGTCACCTTTGCATATAACTCTTCGCGTCATGACACTGCTGGGTACTCTCCAGCAGTGGAGAGTACCCTCTTCTCTTTGGAAGAGACCCCTTACTGCCCTTCGACACTTTGCTTCCCGGCGTTGGCCCCGTCACAACCTAAGCCCGCGATACCATCGCCCGAGCCGACGCTGCTCGCCAGATTGCTCGTCACAATCTCACCATCTCTCAAGAAGCTCAAAAACGCCGCTACGACGCTCACCACCGTGATGTGCACTATCCTCCCGGATCGCTGGTGTTGCTCTGGCTTCCGTGCCGTCGTGTGGGGTTGCGTCAAAAACCTGTGCCCCACTACGCAGGTGCTTACCGCGTACTACGCCCAGTGACCGACGTGAGTTATAAGATTGCACCGCTCCACCCAAAGTCACCGACTGCTACACCCACTTCCGAAATCGTACATATTGCCCTCCTGGAGCCATATTACTCCCCCTCCACACCGCACGCCTAATACGCACTGGGACGTTGCTTTTTGCCGAGGGGGGTAGTGTTACCAGGAAACGCGTGATCGAAGTGATGTGCTCATTGACAAAGACGACGACCGAGGAACGCGGGCACGACGAAGCGTTGAAAAAGAGGACGACGCTAACAGAGTGGATACTGCACTGCTACTGAAGTCTTAGCGTCGAGTTCAGCCCATCGCAGTGCCGTTACATTCCGTACATCCCCGTAACAATACGTTTTGGTGTCACGTGATAATTTACATCACATTGCGACGAAAGATATAACCAGCAGCGCACCAGGCCATTGCTGCAGCGGGGTGTCCTTGTAGAAGAATGCGCCGTTATGCCGGAGCGCTCAGATGGTACGAAATCAAGCTATGGCTGACTATCCAGTCGACATCGCCGGCCGAGCTGCTGCCTTAGCGCGAATGCGAGATGAGAATAAGGCTAAACGAGAGTCCGAGAGAGCCTAAGAACGAGAACAGTGCCACAATAAAGAGCCTCAGCAGTTGTAGCGGTGTCAAAGAAGCTACTGCGTGCACATCAGGTTCAATCGTTGCTAATCAACCTCAATTTTCCTCTTAACATGCCTATGCTCCCCGCAATATTTAGGCAGTCCGTTGCCAATGCGGCAACCGCATGTCAAAGTTTAGGTACAAAAATGGGAAATCTTTGTCACGGATTTTTTTTTTTACATCAGAAAATGCAGCACATCATTCACGAAACGAATGCGCCTCAACTAAGCTTAACTTTTAAAATTACAATATGACTTCTAATTGTTCTTTTCAATTGTTTTTACTTGTCTGTCACGAAGGCAGTGCTTTGCACTTTGAAGCGCACCTGTCGCCAAACTTTTTCTTTAAAAGTCACTGCCACATGCTCGACAATCTGAATCATTCAAGCTTGCTGCATTTCTTTTGCTATTTTATCTCGTATTTTCTTGTCGCCTTCAAATGACAGCTACCAAAGGATGACGGCATCCACTATTTTTACCATGATAGCTGAGCACGCCTGCTGCTATCGACTCTGTGTTACTTAGTTTCTTGCCCACTCTAGTCACCCAAGCAAGAAGCTGATTTCATTGCTGCCAATTCGGTTATTTTCGACGGCATTGTCAGAGCTACGTGACATTGGTGCGGGAACCAATGCAAGTCGACACACAGTATTCTGCTGAAGATTGAGCAGCAGAAGAGAAACCAGTCTGCTTTTACGAAATCTCGTGATCGTGGTAACTTCCAAGAATTGCCTGACGCAGACGCGTATGTCTGCGTCGGCCCTTAGAACACGTGGCAACACCTGACGCTTTAAAGGAAGAATCAAAGTTCAGGCTTGATTACTTCACACTCCAGCAATTTGCTTGCAGCTGGTACAAATTGCATGAAGCTTCTTTAAAACACCGGGCAGAATTGAAGAATTTTACTAGTGCCCTGGTCCCATTGTTTATTTACTTTGTTTCTTGCACGTGATTTAATGTACTGTCTGTATACCATGCGAATTTCTTCAGGGGCTTTGTAAGTAAGCTTTGGCCTTGCATTGTTTTTGCCGTGTGGCGAGGCCTCGCCAGACGTTTTTCAAACGCCGTTTGCCTCCTCTAACATGGTTAAAATGTTTGTATAGTAAAATGTCTCAATTATGTATATGCGTTTTTACCGACGGAACAAATGTAAAAAAAAAAACTTTACAGCTCTTTGTTCTAAGCATAGAAATGAAATTTTCATAGGTGTCTAAACACGTTCTAGCAGGAAGTGTATTATATGAGTGTTGAACGCGAGAAAAATGCGTAACAATTATGAAACTAAATACGCATTCGGAAAAATAATTATTTTTTGAATATTTAACTAACATTTCCAAGTACGAAACGATTAGGAAGGAAACAAAAGCATGGAGTTACAAGCCAAAAGCCCCCGCATATTATTTCCAATTCAAATTTGTTTATTTCACCTTATACCATGGTAGGAACACTTTTACAAAACCCAGCTTGAGGTGACTCCACGTAGTTAGTACAAGTAATCCTTTATGTACAAGATATTTTAAACGTTTCATAAAATTGGCCATAAACTTCCTAAGGCCACACAAAAATATACTGCACCTTAATTTCCCCGAAGCCTAGCTTGCTCAACTACAGTACCGGGTGGCTCAAACGCGTTTTCAGAGAGAATTTGTTTTCATATAATACTTGAAAAAGGCTAATTTTATCAATAAACTTTACTTTTTGGCGAACAAAAAAGGTACCATATTTTTCACTTGACAACACTGTTTTAAACCATTCTTATCTACAAAAGAATTTAAATTTGAAACCTTCGCCAGGCACTTCATTAAAAATAGCGAAGCCAATTTAGCATATCTGATATTGTGAAAAAATAATTTACAAAACAGGATGAAATTATATAACCGTCTGAAAGGCTTTTACTTACCTACAGCTGAATCGAAAGCAACGTGTCTTCTTATGTTTGTTGAAACAGAAAAAAGTGATTTGCTTGCATTCCGCGAGGCATGAGTTCTAGGATGAAGGGCAGAAATTGAACAATGCCACAAAATATAAATTCTGGATACAAAAATCATTTTACATACTGTAGAGGAAACGTTTCCGTGACTATGCTGATGCTTGACTGCATCGCCGCTTAATGTTACACAGACGCAAAGTGCAATCAGTGTACGATTGCGGTTGTACCGTCGGGATGTCGCGGCGATGACGCGAGCTTCGATTACGCGCACACCCGAATTCGCACCTGCTACTGAGAATTCTCTTTCATGCCGCCTTTATTAGGATGATTCCCCTTATGTGCATTATATAGGATGCTTAAAATTTTCACGATGCATCATAGTTTCTGCGGTGAAGTGACCTGAATAGCCAGCATGGCGAATAAATTCCGAAAAATCGAGAAATCAGTTGCAATGCGAACTAAATTTTAATTGTTCATATTCATTAGTCCTGTGCAGCCCATCGTGGTGCTCCAAAAAACGTCTGAATAATCAAGTATATTCAAAAAAGTAGCAGCCGAATTTTAGATTCGCGACAAAGATTGCATATTGGTTGCTTGCTGAGGCATACGGTCTAAATGACCTCCGCCGTAAAGAAAATAGTGAATGGCCGGGTTCCTTTTCGGCCAAACTAAACCATTTTTGATGACCGGAGGAAATCTCTGCATGTTCTCCGATTTATCAATGATAAGATTGATAAAATAGATAGATAAGACAGATAAGATATATGGATAAGATAGATGAATGGATGGATGGAGTGATGGACGGACGGACGGACGGACGGACAGACAGACAGACAGACAGACAGACAGACAGACAGACAGAGACAGACAGAGACAGACAGACAGACAGACAGACAGAGACAGAGACAGACAGAGACAGATAGATAGATAGATAGTTAGACAGACCGATAGATAGATAGATAGATAGATAGATAGATAGATAG